>JBBPDC010000141.1:3027782-3038757 GCA_037974485.1 Hemigrammopetersius urotaenia
AAGGATTCAGTATATATCTACAATGACAATAAAGACATTTATCTATATACACATATTTCAACATATAAACCTGCACAAAGTAAAGCTACTATATAATTCAATTCCTGCATGGAAATATTATCATTTGGTACCCATTTGCACATTCAAGATCTAGATAGATTCCATTGTAAAGGGTAGGTCAAGACTCTTATTTCCATGCCTCAGTTCATGTTCTGTCCAGTCATCTATTTCCCCAATTTGCTAGACAAAACGTGTGGTGTATGAGATTATTCAACCTACTCAAACACCATCCTGGCAAAAAAAATCAAAATGAATCACAGAACCATGAATTAGAGAGCGGTAGCAGTCTGTGACATCATCTTTTCATCAGTATTCCTAATGGCTGGCATAAGGCTTTCTGTTTCCCTCTGATGCTCCTTTCTTTCCTATTAATCCAGAGAGAGGGAGCACTTGAAAGAGAGAGAGAGAGAGAAAGAGAGAGAGAAAGAGAGAGCGTGCATATCTTTAACTGACTCCACTCAGTCTAAAAGCAAAGATAAGTCAGAGGCGCTGGCTGTGCCAGGGGCCATGCTTTGCACAGAATCATTCAGCAGGCAGGAAGAGCCTTTTCAAATCACTCACATTCTGCCTTTAATTAATTTCTGTGGTGACGCAGCACATAGCAACAGATGGCACACTTGGCGCTGCTCACACATATCACACATGAGTTGGTTTTTTAGAAATTGACGCATAAAGCTCTGCAGCCGATGCCCCACTGAGGACAATATTGTGAGCGGTCAGGAGCAGTTTAAAGGGACAGTTCGCCCGAGAATGCCAACAGAGCCAAATACAGAAATACAGGCCCTGCGAAAAGTGGAACGGATTTTTTTAACTTCATAGAAATCACATGAATCAAAGAATCAAGAAACGGAAGCAAAACTAGGTCTATATCTGGAAGCATTTTAGCTTCAGGGAAGCATCTTGCCATCTTGCTGTTGCTTGATTGCCAAAAACCCCTTGAGGTTTAAAAATAAACAGGAAACAGGAGACTAGGAAGGGGCTGGTGAGCGTAAACAGCACCTTGAGTTATTACTTACTGTATGTCCTTTCTCAGTTAGCAAGACACATTACCATGATCCCAAATCTACCATGCTTTCTTGTGAAATTGACCTCACTTCAAAATTAGCGTACATCATTTAGTTCTAACCAAACAATCAGATTGTCTGAAAGGTGCTCAACCTGTGTTATCTGATTGCAGCCCTTTTTTCCCACAATGTCTGTTTAATTCATAGAGGAACCCATTGACTTCAAGGTGTTCAGAGTTTGTCTAATGATTTCTGGAATCTAAAAAGTGCTTTAGTTCATTTTTAGTTACGTTTAATTTGTACTCAGTGGAATCATGATGTTAGTAACGCTCTGCAGGATTACTTTAACTTCATTAATAAACCATGGCTAGAAACAAGGTTAAAAGACGAAATGTCAGTTACAAGCTTCAGATGTCTGTATTAAATATAGAACAGACAAAAACATTCATGTATCATGCCATTATTAGCTCTGAGATACTACTAGAATTCCACAGGGGAGCTTGCAGAATCATAGAGGTTAGTTTTTTTTGTTTCTTTTTTATATTTATGGACCAGACTGATGGCTTATCACTAATATTCACTGTTCGCCGCTATTTGTTCTCTGCTGACCACCATTTGCCATGTTATGATGATGATTGCCTCTTAAGGTACTGGAACTGCATTTGTGGTGGAAAATACTACCAACATTATAAACACATATTTGTAACAATGATAGAGGCTTTGCTATTTGATTCACGTTTTGGTAATATGAAAGCTTGAGGTTGTGTGTAATCACAAATGACCGCCCCCCTGATTTGCTACTGTTTTCTTTAAGTTTTGCCATACTGAGTCATGATAGACCTTGACGGTTCACCTACTAAATGGAAAATGGACCCATCCATGTTCCCCCCACAAATGCACACTCTATAGCTTATCCAACTCTTGCAATAGTTCGTAGAGAAGAACCCATCTGGGGGAGGAGCTAGACTGGGTAAATTCCTCTTCAGCCAAAGTGCTGGTGGGAATTCGGAGGAGCAGCTAAGCAGCAGTGCATGCCGCAAATGCTGGGCGCTGTGTTTTGCGAGGCCCGGCTGGTGGAGAGGAGCCCAGGGCCAGGTGCCTTAAATAGAGCTGTAGAGTAGTGAGAGCTGTGAATGATGTAATGTGTTGAAATGCAGAATGGGGTTTAAACAGTGTGTCTGCTCCCATCAGTTTGCATCAGGCCACCACTCACCTGAGCTGCCTTATGCGTGTCACTGGCCATTAGCCTTTCGATGGCTAAAAGGCCCACATGTTCAGCAGTGTGCCAGCCACACACACACACACACACACACACACACACACACACACTCACACACATACTCACCTGAATGCAAAATAGTGCCACTCTGTCAGTCTGTATGTGCGTGTGTGTTTGTGAGAGAGAGAGAGAGAGAGAGAGAGAGAGAGAGAGAGAGAGAGAGCACAATGTGTGTGTATGCACCACACATGCTCACCTGGGAGGAGGCCAGTGTTCAGGATCAATATGAAGAATTCTGACTCACCACACCTTTCCCAATGAGCAATGAAAAATCATTAGATACTAGTTTACTGCCGAGGTCAAGCTTGAACACCACTACGCACAACTCATAACACACTGTCCAGTCCCAGTGGCTTGGAGCCCCGCTGTGGCAGTGCTACAAATGCAGTTCTTATAATTAATGGATGATTCATTTTTTATTACACTCGCCATGTCCATGACAGAAATGTAATGATGTGCTTAGGGAAAGAATATAATACATAACACGCAGATGCAGATTGTAAAGTGTGTTACTTCCACTCTGCCATATTCATTCTTGATTAAAGTGGAGAAAACGTCTCCAATCCTTTGCAATTACATGTTTATTAAACATTAAATATGAATAGAGTTAGAAGAAAGAAAGTCTTTTCCATACATGAGAGACTTTTCACCTCCATCACATGATACTGTTTAACAATAAGTGCAACAAAACAAGGGAGATATGATATATGGCTTTACTGCAATATAACATAAATGTACACAATGTGGGGGAAATACTTATATAATAATAATAATAATAATAAGTTTGCTAAATTACAAAAAATTGAATTCATGAGATTTTATGGAGAGAGAATATCAACCAAAATCAGGAAAAAACATGTGACATAAAAGTTATAAATTCATTTGCATGTCATTGAGTGAAATAAGTATTTGATCCCCTACAACCCAGCCAGACTTCTGGCTCCCGCAGACTGGCTCTGTGTCAATGTTCCACACAAATTACAATCAATTTATCAATTAAAGAAACTCCTGAACTCGTTATGTGTATAAAGCACACCTGTCCACAGAATCAGTTCTATTCCAACCTCGCCACCGCCATGGGCAAGACCAAAGAGCATCAAAGGACGTCAGAGACAAGATTGTAGACCTGCATGAGGCTGGAATGGGTTGCAAGACCATCAGCAAGAAGCTCGCTGAGAAGGTGACGACTGTTGATGCGATTATTCAGAAATGGAAGAAATATAAAATGACCATCAATTGCCCTCAGACTGGAGCTCCATGCAGTATCTCGCCTCATGGGGTGAGGATGATCATGAGAAAGATGAGAGATCAGACCAGAACTACACGGGAGGAGCTTGTTAATGATCTGAAGGCAGTTGGGACCACAGCCACTAAGAACCCCATTGGCAACTCACTACATCATAATGGATTGAAGAAGGCACATGTACACCCAATCCCAAGTTTACCAGTGAACATCTAAATGATTCAGAGAAGGCTTGGGAGAAAGTGCTGTGGTGAGATGAGACCAAAATCGAGCTCTTTGGCATCAACTCGACCCGCCATGTTTGGAGGAAGAGAAATGCTGAGTATGACCCAAAGAACACCATCCCTCAGTCAGGCATGGAGGTGGAAACATTATGTTTGGGGACATTTTTCTTCTAAGGGTACTTCACTGCACTGAGGAGCCATTTGATGGGGTCACGTACCATAAAATCCTGGACGAGAACCTCCTTCCCTCAGCCAGAACACTGAAAATGGGTTGTGGATCTTCTAGCAGGACAATGACCCAAAACATACAGCCACGGTAGCAAAGGAGTGGCTAAAGAAGAAGCACATTAAGGTCCTGGAGTGGCTGAGCCAGTCTCCAGCCCTCAGTACTATAGAAAATCTATAGAGGAGATAAGCTTCAAGTTGCCAAGCAGCAGCTAAGAAAGGATTTAGAGAATTTCTGTAAAGAGGAGTGGACCAGAATCTCTCCTGAGATGTGAGCAAACCTGGAGACCGACTACAAGATACAAGTTTCTCCACCCAGTACTAAATCCGGTTTTGCTTGGGGATCAAATACTTATTTCACTCAGTGAACTGCAAATCAATTTATAACATTTATGTGACATATTTTGTCTTGATTTTAGGATGATATTCTGTTTCTCTCCATAAAAATGAAACTACCTCATTAATTAGAGACTTTCAGCAAATTCAACAGGGGATCAAATAATTATTTCCCCCACTGTATATACTGTGCAGTACTGTGAATACAAACCTATATCAATTGATTGTATTTGCTGTAAATGCTGCAAAAGTACAAGTCATTGATTTTTCATGCAGACTAGATAGAAAATAATCCATGTGCATATAAAAGCAAGTAAAAAAAATTACATGAATGATTTAGATAAAATAAGGTTTCTGACTGTCCTTTAAAACTGGTACCTCATAAACAGTGCTTAAAGCTTTCATTTTAGAGAGAGGATGAAATCAAGCTTTACTTCTGAAAAAGTCCACAGGTGTTTCTGTCCATCCTTCCACTGTAAGACTATGACAACACCGTGGGTCTGAAAAGATCCTTGAGATTCGTTTATTCATTCATTATTTCAATCTTTATTCAGTTCACTTATAATAAGGTTTACAGGAGGGTACTACAGTAGGTATAGGGCAAAAGGTGGAGAAACATCTTGATAGGACATTTTCCAGAGCTCAGACACATAGACAAACACGTTTACACACACACACACACACACACCTAGGGGTAATTTAGCATCTATGACACCTTTGGACAAACACAAGGTTTGGACAGAGACAAGGTTGTATTCGCTGTTGTACATGCATTACAGCAGTACCGGATGTAATTGCATACACACACACACACACACACACACACACACACACACACACACACACACACACACACACACACACACACACACCCATATACATATATATTTTTTTAACTCACATAATTATGACTAGGATTACAGTGTACTCCAATGTAAAAAAAAAACTGGTTTGATAAACACTGCACTATTGTCATTCATCTGTAGAGGTGAATCACCCAATAGTCCCATTGGTGTTTCATTGTTAATATTACTACACATTTTTAAAGGCGCTTAGAGCCCATTGAGGCTTTGGTGTCATTTATTGTTCAATATTTGCATTCTGCTTTTAACTGACATTTATTTAATTTACATATTTCTGCCACTTTTGTGAAGGTCTGGATGCAGTTTGAGTACATTCCAGATATTTTTTACAGGTCATTAGGCCCAGTGCCTACATGAACACACTCACCGCCTCCCCTTGGGCTGCATTCTTTATAGGGACTGACCTCCATTGGAGTGGTACCTGTGAGCTGGAGTGATCCAAACTAATCATCCAGTATCTGTACCTGTCCTCACAAATGTAGTAATCAACTCCTTACAGCAATGTTCCAGCATGAAGTGTATTGTATAGTCAGCAGAGGTTGATAATGCAGCAAACTCTATATTTTCACCTTTATTTAAATGTTCCCCATGGTTTTCCCTGGTCTTCCTTTAAAATATAAAAATATGTGCTGAAAATTTATAAACACACACACACACACACACACACAAGGTTACAAAGCTGAAAGCTTGTTTGCCTATTACCACACCAAATCGGCACACAGTCAGTGGCTCACATGTCTTTACAAAAGAGGTCCCCTCTCCATCTCCCCCCCCACTCTCTCTCTCTCTCTCTCTCTCTTTCTCTGCCCTGCTCGCCCCGCTGGGCTCAGAGAAGAATCCTCAGCTCTCAGTGAGTCAGATCAAAGCCTGTTGTTGCAGGTCTCTGCTCTTTGAGCTCACTGAATATTCATGCCACTTCCACTTCGCCATCACATGTGCGGAGGGGAGAGAGGGAGCGTGGCGCACCCACCTTATTTTAACCTCGTGATGAGTCACCGTGTGGCCTGCTGCTTCCATATTGAGCCTCTCACGCTGTTCATTACACACTATATGTGTGTGTGTGTGTGTGTGTGTGTGTGTGTGTGTGTGTGTGTGAGAGAGAGAGAGAGAGAGAGAGAGAGAGAGAGAGAGAGAGAGCCAGCACACAAGAGAAAAGCAAGAGACACTAGAGTAGTCTGCTCACTAACACACAACCTATGACTGTGCTCTGACCCCTGCAGTCATGTGTGCATAGTACAGCACTCCAATCACATCACAGCATAGAGTAAAAGACTCAGGCACATAGAATAACACAATATGGCACTAGACTATTCTGTCAACAGCCACATGCTGCAGCGCACAGATTAGTCTAGCACAGCATAATTGACCTGGAAATGACAGAGTGACGGGAAAAGGTTAAAAAAGTGTGGATTTCGAACACTTTTTGCTTTTTCTAAGCACATGTTGTCTCTGCCTAAACATAAAGAAATTCACAATTCCTGTACAGAAATAGAGTTTGCTGAAGAGCAACATTCATAACATTCATGACACCTGTATAAGTTTGTGACAAATGATGTAAACCTACATTAACATTTACAAAGTTTTATTCCAGCAAGTGGCACTTGTTATGAAGGGTACTTCACACCAGAATGTGTGATAACAATACACACTTTGAATAAGCCTTCATAAATGTCAATGTAGTGTAATGCCAGTCCTAAAAAGGTTAATGTAGGTGTCATATAGCCGTATGAATCCATGTAGCATAGTACTGAATACCATAGTACAGCATTAACAACTCATTATAGCACATGGAATGGTACTGAGAAACACAACATGATACATTATAGCACACAGAATGGCATAGAACAGCATTAAACAACTCACCATTGCACAAAGAATGGCAAACAATAGTACAGCAACAAGTATGATACATTACAGCAGAAAACTGCACAGAACAGCATAATGTGATACATTAGAGCACGGACTAGTACAGTGTGAAACATTACAGCACACAGAATTGCATGGTACAGCAAAATTAAACCACATTATAGCACACATCATGTCCTAGAACAGGGGTCGGCAACCCCCGGCTCAGTAATCTTCATTCTTATGTTGCAGCTCCCTGTGACTTTGGAAAATAAATAATAATTTAACACTAGAATGGCGGCTAACTGGCTATACCTATAACGTCTGCTTGTGTCAAAAGCGCTTCCTGATACGACGCTGCTATAGTATGTTCGGGCGTTTAGTCCTGTAGCCTGCCGGCACACATCCAGGCTGCAGCCAGCAGACACAGCAAGTGTCCAGTGGACTTTGGACCCAGAGCCCGTCGTATAGCGCCAGTCATTGAATCAGAATTGCCTTTATTGGCCGAGTATTTGAGCGACACATACAAGGAATTTGATTCCAGCTGAGGGTGTCTCTCAAGCACAACAGTATAAAACAATAACAATATTTAAAAATACTTTAGTTCATGTGCCTACACCACACCCATATGTCTGTTACACAGCTGCTGCTGCTCCAATAGGCCAATAGACACGATTCTGATTCTTATTAAATTACGTAAATTTATGCTGTCAGCTATTGTAGGTGTTAAGGGCTTTTTTTTTTTTTTTATTGTAGTTGAAAATTTGAAGATTACTGTGATCTTGTAAGACTAAAATACAACGTGTATTTTTTACAAATGTTCAAAATGTTTCCTTTGAATAAATTAAATTTCTCAAGCAACACACTAGCCTAGTTTTTATACATAGTATAAAAGTAAAAACAGTATCAAATCAGGGTTTTCTTCATTTTAGATGTTGAAAAGAATTTGCGGCTCCCGGTGTTTTCTCTTTTGTGGAAACTGGGTCAAATTGGCTCTGTGGGTGTTGCCGACCCCTGGCCTAGAACTTTCTAACACAACACATGGTAGCACCCTGAATGACTTAGTACATATTTAAACACATTACAGGAAACAGAACTGTATAATACAGCACAAATCAGCACAGCACGACTGTATAGCATATAGCATAGCATAACATGACACAGCTGCTCACAGAATGGTCTTTTATCTCCTCTAACAAACTTTTCCACAGCAATTACCAGCGACATTCAGAGGATCAGGCATACTGTTAACACACATCACCATAACGTTTGCACCACTGCCAGAAGTAATATGTCAATTCACTTATCAATTCTCAAGCTAGAGGTGCAGCTGGGAGCGCCATCTTTTGTATTACTTCCACATTTTTCATCATCATTCCATATCTGTATAAATATTTATAAAGTCCACAGACCCACTGATTCAGGGGGTGCCTTGTGCAGGAAAAACCTCCAGTCTAGTCTGTTTACTTTATACAAGCTGAAACTTCCTTTTTGTCAAAGCATTTCTAAACCATCCCAGTTTGGGGGGAAATTTCAAACCTGACATCCCTGATGACTGATATCAAAAATTTGACAAAGAAAAAAGCCCTAGAACACAAAAGCTTATGTACTCTGACCTGATTGTACCTTGTTAGTTTGACACAAAGAACTCACACAACGAATGAAATGAAAATATCCGTAATAGACATGTCAAGTAAAATCACTTTAAAGAGGGTGGAAAGGGGGATGGCAGTTTTTGACGGGAGTGTATTCCTCCTCAGTTACAATTGCAGCACACAGGATTCTCTTGAACATTTGAACTCATTATAGCACACAGAACAGCATAGTCCACCATAATACAAGACATTTTGCCACTGAATCGCATGCTATGGAATATACATATGACATAGAACAGCATGACACAATTAGTTTAACACAACAGCATAGTTTAACACAACACAACACCTTGCAGTACACAGGATGACATGGTACATATATGGAACCCTGTATTATGTAGCAACACCACAGCACATCACAAAGCAAAGCCTAACAATGAACAGGCCTCAAACCTACAGCTTACCACTTATCCAAGCCTAGAGCCATTTCAGTGTGTCACAAACATGCATTGGACTGATGTGCGTCATCAGCATCCTTTTAGTTAACACATACGTATGCAAACGTGCCAGGTTGTGCACTCTTTCAGGGCAACACACATGCTCAGACAAATAGATATAGAAGCATACTCACAGGAGTACACTTTTACATTCAGAAGAGCAACAGGGTCATGGCCGGACACACGCCGGCAAACACACAGAGACAAACACACACTCTCAGTAAGGCCATCAGCAAGAGGTGAGGCTTCAGCTCGGGTGCCGATTTTAGCATGCAAGCCCCGGGCTAATTGAGAAGCCTTACTCAGAGCACTGAGGAGCCAATCAGAGGCCTGGCTGGCAGTGCTTGTTTGCAGCTCAGCACTCGGGGTGAGGACCCGAGCCGAGAGCAACGGGCCAAGAACCGTCGCCCCCTCGTCTGTAGAGCAAACACACGGGAGGCTGCTGCACAGAAATGCTCGGAAATGCAGACCCCAGCCTGCTGGCAAGCTGCTCCCACAGTACGTCAGCCAAAGTGGGTCAGCAACACCCACCCTACACAGACACACACATGCACATTACATGTACACTACCAAGACTTCTCACCAGGGCAGTGACTACGATAGAAAAATGACAAAGGAGTTTGCCTGCTCACTTGCTATTGTTATTTCTCAGTCAAGCTGGGTTTAAATTGGATGTCAGGTTACATACAGAGGAGCACGTAATAATTATGCATACAGTATTTATTTCAATAATATTAATAATGATAGTAATAATAATAATAATAATAATAACAATAATAACAATATGTTTAATTAATAAAAACACCTCTCTCAAAGCCAGGCATGCTTTACAACAGTAATGATGGCTTTATACATCACATAGTACAGTACAGCAGAGCACAATTTCTTAGAGCATAAAGAATGACACAGCACATCATAACACAACTTAAACACACATACACACACACACACACACACACACACACACACACATACACACACAAACTCTCTGTTTCCAGCAGATAGGGGTAAAAACTCCCCAGACCGTGGCATAGAGTCACAAAAAGTACTTAGCCATAGGGGAAGGTCCCACATGGTCCATGAGACAGTGTAGCATTGCTTGTAGCTGCAGTGTTTCAGGGCTCCGACCTGGAAAGCCATGTAGCTGTGGTGTTGCATTACCTGGGCGGCTGGCCTGGAAAGCCTTGCCTCTGTGGTACAACATTGCTCAGGCAGCTAGACTGGTAAGTGGGGTGTGACGACCTGAGAATCCTCTAAACAGTTTAAGAAAGTTACTTTTGGCTGCAAGTTCAGTCAGAACTGCCCCCTCAACCAGTGGGGTACTGCAAAACATACATTCAAACAACGCAAGAGAGTGCAGAAACATAATTAAAAAAACAGAACACACACACACACCAAACAACTTTTCAAGTTTTGGGAAACCTGATAAATAATATACTGTTATTATATACTGTAGCTGGTATTTGGTAAATAATGTACTGTAATAAATGATTTACAATCATTTCTTCTGAATTCATCTGCCCTGAGATGTTTCACCTCACTTCGCTCATTCTGGCCCATTCTGGAAACATTCAAAATTTCTTCATATTTACAGCTAATGATTTGAATTCAGAGAAAAGGACAGGGTAAAGAGGACTGAGTCATGTTAAACATCTGCCTGCAAGTTTTAAATTAATATCAAAAACACTCTCTCCAAATTTTTGACTGTTAGTGCATAAACTTGTATGCCATACACACACACACACACACACACACACACACACACACACACACACACACACACACACACACACACACACACACA
>JBBPDC010000141.1:3038857-3048920 GCA_037974485.1 Hemigrammopetersius urotaenia
TGTGTGTGTGTGTGTGTGTGTGTGTGTGTGTGTGTGTGTGTGTGTGTGTGTGTGTGTGTGTGTGTGTGTGTTTGCTAGGTTTGCTATGAAAAGCCTGTTTCTATTCACTCAAGAATTATAGCTAGAACATCTCGAAAAGCTCCCTCATAGAATGTAATTATATACAATATTTACAGACACATTACCTGATGTCTGAGTTGTTTAATAATAATAGTTCTGAGAGAACCCTATGGCCCAAAACTTACTTGCGGAATCCATTTATGGGTACCAGCTGGGTGTAACAGTCCCCAAAGTTTTTTTTCCCAAATTGATCACTTCTTTACCATCAACATTATTTATAAAAACTCAGAGATGACAGATTCACTGGTCATTTTGGTTGTGAAATAAAATATTTTATATTTGCGTTGTAGACCTATGGTTCCCATCCCCGCCACTATAAAGGAAAAGGTCATAATGGAAGCGTATAACTATTTAGCAAAATCCAAAATTAGTTTTGGATGAAGTTGATCACCAAGAACTGTTACATCACCAATAAAAGCACCAGAATGTAAGCTAGAATGACATGTTGATGAGACATTGGCTTTAAAGTGTTCCATGCTATGCTTTGTCTTGTTTGGTTCTTTTTAGTTTTGTTCTGTTTGTTTTTTCTTGTTTATTTAAAAAAAAAAATTTTGTTTTGTTTTGCATAAACTAAGTTAGTTGAAGTTTTGTTAATGGCCGTCTACGGGGCAGCTGGTAGCCGAGTGATTGGAGAGATCGCCCTGCGATCAGGAAGTCATGGGTTCAATTCCCACGACTGCTAAGCACCTCCGAGGTACCCTTGAGCAAGGTACTGTCCCCACACACTGCTCCCCGGGTGCTGTGTTCCTGGCTGCCTGCTGCTTCACTTGGTAAATGGGTTAAATTTCATGCGGATCACACTGTGTGCTGTGTTCACTTTCACTTCAAGCATGCAGAGTGGACTATCCATACAAAGATATGTTTCTCACCAAACCAGAAGTATTGGGTATTACACACTCCAAGTGTTGACTGTGTTGAGTTATGGATGAGAAGGGCACTTTGTCTCAAGGTGACTGCTGCTCTCTCTCAGGTGAAGCTCTGGGTAGTCAGTGACAGGGCAGGAGAAACAGGTCAGGCGCATCAGTGCAGCAGGAGTCTAACCCAGCACGACTGCACAGTGACGTCACAGCCCACACGCGCACCTGTCCCTGGTTAAGTAATGGATTCTGCTGATTCCACAGTCTTCCCTTGCGCAATTATGTGCCCCCTCATGAGACTGGCTCACACTCTCCCACCATCGGTGATGATAATGAGAACTTTACCGCTCCAATCAGATCTTTCTGATTGATGGACTGTGTGTAAGTGGCAAATATGTCAGTAGTTCATACAACAGTTTGTTTTTCAGGACACACAATTTCGAGTTGTTTACCTTTATTAATGTCTCTCCACCATAGATATAAACATTGGATGCCATTGAATATGTACTGCGAATGAAGTAAATGAAAGATATTGGTGCTTATCCCTTATTTTTTTCATTACTATTAATTTGTAGTTGCCATAAAATGGGAGGTTTTAGGCCAGGAGTGTCCAGTCTTATCCACAAGGGGCCAGTGAGGCTGCAGCTTTTCATGCCAAACAAGCCTGGAGCGCATCTGATTCCACTTGTTTAATCAGTTATCAAACAACTGATCATGTGAGGGATGAGAACCTGCAGCTGCACTGATCCAACAAAACACAAAACAAAGCAAAACACAAACCTGCATCCCTCAAATAGATCACAGACACAAATGATTGAACAGTATTAGAATAGAGTCCAGTCAGAGCTAATTTAACACCATCTATGGTGCATATAGGTCACATTCAGACAAATGTTTAATACTACATCTGGTCATCGCAGATCACAGATCAATCATTAGGGCTAGTCAAGTACCACAGAGCTGTTGTAACATGGACACAATATTATATTGCAGGTTGTTTATTTCCAGAAAACATTTGCATGACTTCATATGCTCAAAAACACAAATCTGGACCACTGTTTAATCACACTTTGCAGGTCTTTATTGACTGACTAATTGATAGATTTGTTTGGGAAGTCTCCAAAAGAAGCTTGGATGGATCAAGGCATCAGTGATGGGCGTATGTGTAGGAAAAATAAATGAATCAATATGTTTAATGTATACAAGCCAATCAGACGTAATCTAGCTCCACATATAGAAGTGGTTCACACAGAACTACTGTTTATTTTCACACAGCTCATAACAAAATCACATATGGACTACATAACAACTCTGAAACAATCAGATTTATGCGACTTCAGCCCATTCATGTGAACTTGCTTGAGGCCATCACAGGTCACAGATCAATCGTTGGAGGTCAGGGAGGAAGGCCAGGTGTAACCAATATGAACTGTGGTGCGCTTTTTTGATAGACACCCAATAAAATTCTCTCTGGACTGATGCTCTGAAGCTTTGTCCGGCAGATGTGCAATTGTGGAAGTGATATATGCCTCCTTCCCATACACTTTTTCATAAGCACACACACACACACACACACACACAAACACACACACACACATGTGCGTGGTGCATTCAGACGTACTGAGTCGTCCAGTGTGTGGACAACTGATTTACAAGAATTAATGGATTAATTTCCATCATATCGCAAGCGCGGTGAATCATTTCATTAATCACGGGCCTTTTGCGGCGGAGGAAAAATGGCATGTGCCACAGCGCGTGCACAAGTTCCGTGATTAGCAATAACTTTACACGGCAGAGCAAGCCTATGGCACAGGAACAGAGCCAGCACACGTAATCTCCACATCAGCCAGTTTAATCAAAGTGCCAGTCTTACCCTTCAGCTAGGTGTGGACACACACACACACACACACACACACACACACAAACACACACACACACAGACACGTACACAGACACACCTGCTTACACTCCAAGACCAGACACATGAATGTAGACTTAAAACACTGGCAAGTTTGATTTATAATTATAAATAGAGTGATTGAGATGTTACCACCATGTGGACTTTTAACACACATATGCCAATTCTCTCACACAAACACACACACACACACACACACACACACACACACACACACTCACACACACACACCACACACACATCAGACACACACACACACATACACACACACACACACACACACATATCTGCTTACACTCCAAGATGTGACATGTTAAATCAGTCGCAATTCTGTTTGATTTGTAAGTAAAATAAAGTGAGTCAGATCTTACCAGTATGTGGCATTTTAACACACACACACACACACACACACACACACACACACAGAGCTATTACTCATCCCACCTAGGGTTTTACGTGGAGACATGTCCCTGCTGTGTCATCCAGAGCAGACATTTCAAAGTGAAAGTTGCGATCAGAAGATTCAGGCTGGTGCCCTCTTGACCTTTCTTGCTCACTAATGACCATGACTCACACACACCACAGAGCTCTGCAGCACACACCTTCCCCCCTCAGCATTTCTTTTTCCAACTCCACAGCATGGAGCAGAATCTTCAGAGGTCTCGGCAAACCACTTTCAGCCATATCTTTATTCCAATTAAGCCAACTGTTGAGGGAAGAACCGAGTCAGCTTAATGCAGCGCTGTCTCAGACGACCTTGAGTCGGGAATAACACAGAGCTGCAATTTTCTATGGGGTTTGAGTTGAAAAACACACAAACCAATCCTTCTTTCTCTCTCTCTCTCTCTCTCTCTCTCTCTCTCTCTCTCTCTCACTCTCTCTCTTTCTCTCCTTCCGTTTCATGTCTGGTAGAGTAGAAATAAGCCCACTCTAATTGGTGGGAGGTAGGGAGGGGGCACTGGGCTGTTGTGTAAGACCAAGACATCCACATTAGCCGCCCAGTAATGAACCTGTTGTTCACCCCTCAATCGGCAGGAGACGCTTTGAAGCTCTTTAAAGCTGTTGATAAGGGTTCTGCTGGGACCGGAGAGAGCAGGGCCAGCGGGTGAATTCTTCTCGCCTGCTTGCATGTCTCAAGGTTAACACTGAACTGCAAACTGCACTCAAAGTATCATGATCAAATTAAAGCACTAACCCAAGAGTCAACACTCAACATCTAAACCGAAGGGCCTTTTCCTGTGAGAGGAAAAAGTGTAAGATATACGTGGCATTCAGGTAGTAGCGGGCACAAGCTTATACAGTCTTATTCTTGAATTCTTTCCAAATGAGCAGAAGAAAATGTAAAAAGGCTAATTAACCCATAGCAGTCACCTTTAAACCTGGCAACAACAAAAACAATGCTCACGCATAGTTACTTTCTGTGGATTCTGTGCTTCTGGTGTATTTAATAGTTGTGCCTGTTAGAGATCTGTTACTTTAACCCGAAACTACAGACTCAAATCTGAATGAATACAATATATCTGCAGCTATTATGTAATCAATCGTGTTGAAACATCACACAAGTACATGCATGTTTTATATTATCAAATCATATGTCCCATTTGACCTCATGCCCTGCAACACATGAAAGCCACATTCGGGTGCATTGCATTTCAAGGTTGCTCAGTTAAACAAGTCATCATGAAGTCAGGAAGTCATGTTTGGCATCGTAAACACGAATTAGGCCTGCATTAATTACTCTCTCAGTGCTGGTAATTTGAAATGTTATGGCTCAGTAAGTTGCTGTACAGCAAGCCAGCACACCCACTCCACCTCTGAAAAAAAAGCTGCAGGCACTGCGGTCTACACTGCAGAGGTATGGATCAACAGATGAAACTTTTTACGTCAGTCCACCCCAGGAAAACTCAGCGTCATCAGTCCTCGCCCAACATGGGGCAGGCCTATTTTAGTCATCGGCTTCCTCTTATGCAACAACACACCCTATATTTGTCCACACCACTACAATATACTTGCGGTGCAGAATGATTACTCAGCAAGAATGTCACCCTGCTAGTCTGGCTGTGTATCTGAAGCTGTGCATTTTTATTATTTTTTTTCTACTCAACAGAAACAGGGACCACAAAACATTAGTTACTTGTTTGTTCTTTATTATGAAGTGAGACAAAAAAATGCCCGGTGTCATTGTGCTTTACATTTTCCAAATGCTGGGCAAAAACCCCAGGGGGAAAAAGAACTCCAGAAATAAGGTCATTTGATTCTATACAGTCTGTAGAAATAATTGATCCCAAAGGACTATTTACAAGGCGTCTTGCAACAAACAGTTCCCTTTGTTCGGAATACAAAAACAGAGGTTCAACTAATACAAGGCCCGTCTACCTGAATCTCTAAAGTTTGTGCTACTATTTTTTTTCTGGAAAAAAAAAAAACGAGAGAGAAAAATAAATAAATAAGTTAATGTTCTTGAAGAAGTGCTTTATTAAGGATAAGTCAGCCGGTCTCTGGCGTGGTACTGAAGCATGGCCCCATCAGCATGTTAGGCCCCGTTTTGTGGAGGAAGTTCTAGAACTACAGCATTGGGCAGCGCAAGTTTAAGCACTGGACAGTTCCAGGACTTCAACGCTGGACAGTTTTAGAACTTTAAAACTGGACATGTCCAAAACAAAAGCACTCAGAAGTTCTAGAAATTCAGCACTGGACAGCTCCAAAACTCAACCACTGGCCAGTTCCAGAAATTCAACACTGGCCAGTTCCAGAGCTTCAGCCCTGAATAGATCCAAAATGTAAGAATGCGAATGTTGTGGAACTTCAGCCCTGGACAGTTCCTGAACTTCAACAGTTCTGCTCTAGAACTTCAGCACTGCATGGTTCCCATTGCCTTGCAGCGCCGTCCCTTGTCCAGCACGTTTGGAGGATGCACTGATCCCTGTGGAGCCTTTCAATCAGCGACACGCGCAGCCTACGTTCTAAAACTACGTTTAAATAAGAGGCAGGCAGTGCATAACCACTTACAAAAGGACCCAGACCCTCCCACCCTCACTGACCCACCCTCCCAGCCCCAAACCCAGCTGATCCACTATCACTACACTGGCATTTCCCTGATATTGAATTTTCTTTCACGACTACTAATGGTATTGGATAAAATCGTGATTAAAAATGCTATAGTTATTACTCCTTTATTGTTATTTTTTTCAAAAATACCATGCATTATTGCTCTATAGTTTCAATGACTCCCGAGGAATATTGCCGACTGATGCTAACTAGATTTCCGCAAAAATCCAAAGCTTGATAAAATTGGCATAGATTTCATTAGAATTATTATTAGTATCATTATTATTATTGTTATCATTATTATTATTATTATTATTATTATTATTTTGCATGCAACAAATTTATAAAATGGCAAAGAAACGATATCTGAAAAGTGGCAAATGCTTTGGCATATTAATGACGAAGGCTTTGCAAATGAATAAAAACAAACAAAAAACTAAAGTGCAAATGAACATTTTACACAAGTTGAGAAAAGTAATAAATAAAGGACATATAAATAAGTGAATGAATAAATAGTTTTACCTCAAGGCTGAACACTTTCTGTGGCCCACTGGCAGCAGTACAACATTATCCAATACTTAGAAAAAAAGGTTTGACCTTTTGAGAGAGAGAGAAAGACATTTTCAATGTCCTCTGAGTTTTGGCAGAACACGTGTGTTGATACTACTTCGGTGGCTCTGGGGGTTTGGGGGGAGTGTTGGGGGCAGTTGGGGATGTGTGTGTGTGGGGGGCGGATTGTGAAATATGCTTATTAACGGAAAGTGAAGGTACATGCGCGTAAATCCGAGATGTCTTCAGTTTTGTTGGGGGGGTCTCTCTTTTTTGCAAGAAAGGAGAAAAAACGACAAAACAATAGGAGGAGGAAGAAGAAGGAAAGAAAATGGACTTTTGTGCTGTCGTCCAAACCACAGCGGGTCTGACTGGAAGGCGCGTTTCTCAGAATGGAGGGGCCATGGTGGGGAGGGGGGTCGAGAAGGCTGCGTATGCGCCTTCACCATCACACCTCCAGCGCGCCCAGGGGCGTGAAGGCGCCCTTGAAGCAGGCGGACTCGTAGTGCTTGTTCAGGTAGGACTTGAGCGCGAACGTCTTGTTGCAGCGCTTGCACTTGTAGTGCTTGAAGGCTGAGTGCGTCTGCATGTGCGCACGCAGGTTGGAGCGGTCCGCGAAGGCCTTGCCGCAGTGCGCGCAGCCAAACGGCTTCTCTCCTGTGTGTGAGCGCATGTGTCCCTGCAGCAGCCAGGGCCGGCTGAACGCCTTGCCGCACACGTCGCACTTGTGCTTGAGGTCGTGCGTCAGCAGGTGCATGGCCATGGCCGGCATTGACACGTACACCTTGCCGCACGTGGGGCACTTCTTGGCCATCTTGCTGTCCATGCTGCGGTGCGTCTGCTTGTGGCGACTCAGGTTGGACGACGTGGCGTACGTCTTGCCGCACTCGTTGCACGTGTGCCGCTGCAGGGCACGCGCAGCCCCCACCGCCTTCCGCCGCGATCGCCCATCCGTGATGAAGAATGCATCCACTGCGTAGCCCTCACTCACCGCCGCGTCTCCATTGATGTAGCCGGATGAGACCTCGGAGCGCGGGCTGTCCGGCTGGTCCGAATCTGGGGCGCCGTAGTCTCCATGTATCCGCTCATAGATGGGCCCGGGTGAGGGCACCTTCAGGCCATGATCCCCCTCCCCGTCATACACAGACGGGGTTATGTAGTCTCTAATGTAGCCTGTTGTGCAAAGAAAAAAAAGAGCAACAGTTGAGCTCTCAGACTTCCTTTTTTTCTTTCTCTCTTTTTTCAGCGCTCAAGGGAAAAAAGCAATGAGTCAAACACTACATTTATAGATCCCAGCAATCTATTTCTAACAGCCTCCCCCACTCCCTCACCCCCACCCCACCCACCCCCAAAGCACCACTAAAACCCCCTTTTCCTTCTTTCTTGCTTCAACATGGTGCAAACCGAGGTGGGCTGAAAGACATGACTTCTTGTGAAGGTCTTCCCCACCCCCCCCACCCCCCCCGCTCCACACACACACACACACACACACAACATCACTCCCACTAAAAAATCAATAGCTCTCCATTTCAATTAGCGTGCTAACCCATTTAAGGACAAAGAAAGGAGGGGTGGTGGTGTGGGGGGGCAACGAATGATATCGCTTCAGTTATAATTGCCTTCGCGGTTCTGACAAAGATCGAGCAGAAATAGGTCGATGTGCACCGCACGTCCACGCGCTTAACACCACGGGCTGAGATCGGGCTGAGGCGCGTGAATAATTGCATGCATGCACAAAAATAAATAAATAAACATGAATATGCAAGGTTACGCAAGTGCGTGGAGAGTCTACTGTATGTTATGTAGAGCGTAAAGAATGGAAGCGTGCTGCCTTTAATAAGCATGTGTGCGTGCGTGCGCGTGTGTGTGCGCGCGCGTGTGTGTTTGTGGATAATTCCGACACGGTTCTCTCGTGTACACGCGCGCCGGACTGAGTGCAATAACCATAAATAGAACTGGGAGAAACACCACAAATGCCTGCTTTAAGAGCACGCACTTCCATCTTTATTACCCGGCACGCGCCAGTGTGCACTTTCTCGCGCGCAACACCTGAAAATTGTAAAGCTAAGAGCGGAGGGGTGGGTGGTTGGGGGGTAAAAAATGTGCAGACTCGACAAAAAAAACTGCGACTGTGTGACGGGGCTGGGAAACAATGTGATGGTGAGGGCGTGCGTGCACGACCAGGTGTTGAGTTACATGGGGAAAAGACTCGCGGTGTCTAAAACGCAAAGTGCTGATTTTATTTTAACGTGCCGTAATAACTTTGACGCACGTGCCTTCGCCCTAGGCGTCTCGTGTGTTGTCATGAAAGCCACAGAAGTGCGTGGGGCAGGAGCACGCGTGTTTACCTTTCTCATGGAAGCGGAGGCTGAGGTCAGCTCTGGATCTGCCATAGGAGCTCTCGAGGTCGGCGGATGAAAAATCATCGAGCTTAACCTTTTTGACCAGGAAGGACCTTGGCATGTTTCAGGGAAAAAAAGAAAAAGAAAGAAAATTGGGGAAAAAAAATAAAAGACCCCCAAAACCCCAGCAGCAGCTCTCTCGCTCTTCATGCACTGCTGAGGCAAAAGCAGCACGGTTTCTTTTCTTCTTTTATTTTTTTCAGTCTCGGTTCAGATGCCAACACAGGGGCGAAGGCAGAGCCTCGTGGTCCTTATTCAGCTTCTCCTGCTGCTCTGTCTGTTTCTGCTGCTGCTGCTCCTGAGAGGCGCCTCGTTTCACTGGGCTGAAATGCAACTTCAGCACTGGAGAGCTCCCTCCAGACGAGAAGGCGCATGAATTCAGCACCGGGCAGCTCCCGTCCTGTCGCCCTTCTGGAACCGGGACCCCTTCCAGACGGCTCTCCTTTAAGTTTTGACACGGTGGTCGTTATGTTTTCAGCCTTCCACCCCCCCAAACAAGCCAGCTCTGTCTGTGTCAGCGAGTTAGCTCCTCTCTCTCTCTCTTTCCCTCTCTGTACCACTCTCTCTCTGTCTCTCTCTCTCTGCTGCACCTTCTGAAGGGGCTGGGCTTTCTGAAGTCTGCTGATCAGCTGTTGGGATTTATATAGCTGTGATCAGGTGGGAATGAAGATGGAAGTGCTTAATTTAATCCATAAAAAAAATTCTCCTGGGACCAACATTGAACTAGATGATTTAATGACGCTGTGACACGTCAGCGCTCTCCCCATTGTTTTCCTCTTCTACCCCCTCATCCCCCCTATCCCCCCACCCCCAAGTAAAAATCAGCAAGTTCTGAGGGGGGGCGGGGGGGGGGGGGAAGCAGCATAGCGTGTGGTATAACAGCCTTTTTATTTAGCATGTTGCACATTGCATTCGAAAGGAAGCATGTTTTCAGGTGTTTGCATCTCAAGTGCAATGTTGGATTATTTATTTTCATTTCAGCTCATTAACACATAACTTGGTTACAAGAGAGGCGTGGTTAATTCTGAGGTACTTTATGGTGGGAAAATGGTTTTGTCTTTGTTGAGCTTGTATAGTGGCTAGTGTTTTTTTGATAGGGTGGGGGGGAGAGTAGAGTGTGTTTGTCGTGGTGTAAAGAAGGTGGAGGAGAGAACAGTGCAGGTTTATCA
>JBBPDC010000141.1:3070914-3085463 GCA_037974485.1 Hemigrammopetersius urotaenia
AACAATGGTCATTGTCACAAAGCAGCTTTACAAAATGAAATAAATGTGAAATAAATGTGTGTGTGAATGTGTGTGAACGAAGTGCCTCTGATGAGCAAGCCAAGAGTAACGGCGACAGTGGCAAGGAAAAACTCCCTAACTTATGTTAGTAGACACTAGAAACATAGGCAACCAACATTGAGCAACTTTTATTAAAAGTTCTCTTTAACATTGTCAACATGACAATTAAACAACAGAAAGGCTGATACCTTGAATTTTCTGGCAAATTTAAGTGTACAACTGCGAGTGGGAACAGCTTTAGCCGCGGCAGGACAACGCCCTGCAGTGCTAGCATTAGCCATGTTAGCTGGCGGAGCCGTTTCAGATGCAGAGCGCCGGTTCTGTTACTGTACTGTAACACCGTTGCAGGTTGTGCAGGTCTCCGTGCTGCTCGTGTGTCTAGAGTGAAGGATCTGTGTGATGTATGTCTGTCTTCTCTGCTGCATGTCTTTGGTCTTGTTGTGGTCTCATGTTTAGATTCCTCTCGTGCCAACAGTACCGCCCCTTTTATGAAGGGACTGTAATAATTGCTTAAACCAAGGAATGCGTGTCAGCGTAAGCAGAGGCAGAGATTGCATTGCATACACAAGCGAGGGCAGAGAGAGAGGAAAAAACACACGACTAGTCAACTCCTCTCAGGGGCTGTCGACTCGTGCCTCTGTAGTCGACTAGTCGATTAATCAACTTTTGTGTTAATGCCCTAGTAGACACCTACGTAAAAATCTACACAAGTCCATTGCACAGGTTTGCAGGTGCACAGGTGCAGAAGAATAAATCAGAACCCAGTACAGGCATCATCTTCCATATAGGCTTAAATCACTTAAATGATGCCATGGTTTCTGGCACTGAATGACATGCTATTTATTCCATAGCTAAAAACAGTAGCAACTTGAAGTACTTTTGCACTGAAAACTGAGTACAAGCTTACTTTAAACAAACAGTGGAGGTTTAACATGGCAGTCTGCTGGCGTTTTAGTCTTTTACACTATCGAGCACAGTTTGAGCTGCGTAATTCTTGCCACAGCGTATGACACACATACACGCAGACACACACATACACAGCTCCCATTATGGAATATGACTACATCTCAAACTGAGGCCAATTTCGCGAGCAACAGGACATTCCTCATCACAACGAGGCCGGAAAGGGGGGAGAGCGAACAATGCATACTGCTGAAGGCACTCAGGAACATCTGTAGGTCCGCTGTTCTTTTTTTCTGCCCTCAGTGAGTATCTGTGTGTGTATTCAGGCACTTGTGTGGCCAGGCTGTGTTAATGACGGTGCTGGCTTGTGTGTGTGTGCATGTGTGGGCCCTGGTAGCTAGCGCTCAAACACAGATATAATGACGCTTAACCGCCTCACTCTGCCGCTATTGAGCTCATCACCCCGCTGTGCGGAGAGGCAGGTGCTGCTGGAGGGGGAGGCAAGCTCTCAGACGCTGTGAGAGAGCAGTGTGTGTGTGTGTGTGTGTGTGTGTGTGTGTGTGTGTGTGTATGTCCTGCCTGTGTGTTTGTGGTTGTGAATGTTTTAATACATTTACAGGACAAAAATGTCCTGACTTTCTACAAAAAATGAGAAAAATATATGACAAACTTACATATAGGTGTTGTAATAAGTATATATAAGTATGTAATAAGTGTAGGGTATTACCATTTCTTAGGTACTTTTATGTACTTATGGGACATTGAGGTACATGTCCTGTAAAAGACATAAAAACAAACGTGTGCGTGTTTTTGAGTTTGTGTGGGTGTGTTTGTGGTTGTGACTGTTTTAATGCATTTTCAGGACTGAAATGTCCTGACATTGAAGAAAAAAAAGGAAAAACACAAGGACATGTGGGCTGTATTAATATTAGTACATTTAAACACTCTATGTGTTTAAATATGGGACATATGGTTGTTACATATAGGAACTTGCACATAAATGATACAATGGCTATTATTTTGCAATCTATAACAGAAATGTTATAGATTTAAGCATAAAACATATTACAATTATGTATGGGTACCCAAACATATATAATAATTATGGGGAATTACCAATTTTTAGGTATTTTAGGAACTTTAGGTACATTTGGACCCCTCAGTTCCTAAAACGATATAAAAACAGAAGTATGTGTGTGCGTGTTTTTGTGTGTGTGTTAGTGCTGGGGTGGGCACACATGTGTATGTGTGCGTGTATAAGCGCGAATGTGTGTGTAGAGACACGGAGCCCAAGAGAGCCAAAGAGAGAGAGTGAGAGTAGAAGAGAGAGGACCTATTTCAATAGGCTGCTGATTTGAGATAAGTGATCCCCTTGAAAGAGGAAATGCGTCGGCTTTTTTTTTTCTGCTCCCCCCCACCCCCCTTACCAGTTCGGCCTGAAAGGAGAACCATCCACCTGCTAGCAGCATCAATTGGCCCCTCATGTGGCTTTTTCACCACTTCCTTTTTCTGCGATTCCCGTTCGCTCGCCCCCTCGCCGTGTCGCCCATTCAGGCTGCTGAATGAGCAGGCTGCGGGGCGTATTGAGGCTGCCCTCGCCAAGCGCTCATTGTTCTGCCTGGCGTTGCTTCAAAGGGAGGGGACCTGTTCCAAACCTGTGTTTGCTTTGCCCTCAAATATGATGGATCTCTGCTACTTTTCCCCTCCTCAATCAGGCCGCATGCAGCAAGTGGAGACGTTAAACTCTTCAGTATTTATTTGTTTTCTCCGTCCCCTTTTGTCCTTGCTAGAGAATCCTTGGCCAGACTGTAGATTGCACATGCATGTGTGTGTGTGTGGTGTGTGTGTGTGTGTGTGTGTGCAGGTATGAAAATTGCATTAGAAGGCAGAGGGGTGCTCAGAACTGACAGGTGTTAAACTTCTGCTCCTGCCTGTGGGAGTTTATCCTGGCTTGGCCCAGATACGGACGCTTCCAGGACGCACCTCCCTGCCACCCGAGAATTTCACACCACTCCCTCTCACATGCAGAGAAAAGCATGCAACTATAAAACAAAACAGCTTCTATAGCAACATACATTTCACTGCTGGCCAAATAATAATGCTACTATTACAATAACGGTTGAAGATGTAGTTCTACATATTTTAGCCAATCAAACCGCCTGTGGGTTTCTAACCTCTTTACTCTCGTAACTACAAAATATGCATATGCATTAGTAGTAGTAATAAACAATATTACTTAATATTTTTAAAGGTATTGTGATCAATCTTAAAACATATATTTTGCACAAACTTCAGAGGCAACCAGTCAGCTAACACACAAAGTCCAAATGTTGCTTTCTTAGCTTAGAGCCACCGCTGTGAGGCTAATGTTGCTAAAAAAAAACACTACAACTCTACAGTCACCCAAATAGTCACAATTATTTCCGTAAAACTGCATCACCAAAACTTCTCCCAAACTGCTAAAACCATATCCAGTTCTTTATAAGTAGATTAAGGTTTGTCAGTGTTTGTCACTGCAGACTTAGAATTTAATGTGACAATACCATTATTTACTATAAAAATGAATGATATCACTAATCAGGGCAGTTCAGACACCAGTGAGGCTGGTATTCACAAAGCTGTCATTAGTTAGGGTCCCAAAACCAGGGTTTAGGGTCACCTTAAGATCTGCATGGAGATTAAGCAGGTGATGAAGGATCTGGTGATGCATTTTTTATGGAAGGTTTTTAGGTGACCATTGAGCTCTTGTGTTTGTTAGCAACATTATCCGTGTAGCTCCGGGGTGGCGGGGGGGGGGGGGGATTGGGGGGGTGGAATTTGGACATCAAACATGGCCTTGGCCGATCAACAACAGTATGGGGATTGGGTACATCAGATTTTAACACAACATTTCTCCTTTAATCAAATAAAAGGCCAAATGTATAATGAATGTACTCTTAGACCTTCGGTTAAATAAAGATAAAAAAAACAAAAAAAAAAGAGACACTGTAGGCATTGACAACCCGACATATTTTCAGTGTCGTAAAGTAAAAAAGCATCATGGTGACTGGCAGAATAATCTCCTCAGAGTGAGAATCTAACTCGCCTGTGGTTATTGCCCCACCCATCTCCAAACACCTTCATTTCTTCACCATACTTCACAGTTCTGCTCCAAAACCTAAGCAGATGGAGGGAATGGGGCAGCAATATTTATAGCTATTGGTTTGCTTTCTCACAAATTCCAACTGTTGCACTGACATTTCAGCAAGCGAAACATTAAACTCTCCATTTGTGGATGGTGGGGTGGCAGTAGGAAGAGCACAAATGGATGCAAATATGGCCTTAACAACTCCCTGAGTTATTCTGATTTGCATTGCAGGCAGGAGTTCACCCAACACTAGCGCTAATCACAGAGCTCACTCTAAAGCACCGCTGGTACTCCATGTTGGAATAAATGGGGGGAAAACACAGTGCATGAAATCAGTGTATCGTTTAATCTTTATACTGCTGGTGAATGCAGGTCAGGAAATGAAGAACCCTGGTTTTCAGCAGCGGTCAGCGGATCCTTAAAAATTACAGCAAGAGAAGGGGGGTGGGGCGGGGTGGCATGGAATTATGATACCTCAGTTTGGAGAGTGAATAGCCTCAGTGGGGTTCTCACCAGCCAAGTAATAACCTGCAATCAGGCAATTATCCCCACTCTACTGCATACAGGTGAGAGCTGCTCTCCTCCCAGCAGTGCTAGCAGCTTCTCATCCTGCTAATGAAGGAGAGGAAGCGGGTTACAGATTTCCCTAAAGGGCCCACAGCACACCCCTGGTGCACTCCATTCACCTCACCAAGAAGAGTTTTTTTAACTTAACTCTGACTTTGGGCTGTAATCCCTAAGGGGAGGCAGAAATACCGCTCTGAACACCATGTAGCCTGTAAGACATGGAAACAGCCTCACCTGCCTTACCTCGGTGCCGAGCCTGCAGCACAGAAGTGTACAAATGGTGAGGCTTTAAAAGCTCTCTCGAACAGACAGATGGACTACACAGCGTTGTATACTTGGGATTTGTCAGCAGCACCTTTGGACTGAAGGCTTTTCCTGTTAACCAAGTAAGTTGAATGCCTGTTTTCTGACTCGGCAGGATGCAGCAAAGGGCAGAATGCAGCAAACTAGATGCATTTCCGCAAGAAAATGTGGAGTTTGGAGGCTTGGTTATTATAAAACCAGGGTTTGGAGATGCCCGAACATTGGTTTTATGGGAAAAAATGTTTGATAATCTGGGTTCTCTTCATTCTGTGACCAGGACTTTATCATATAAATCATGCAGCGGCATGACCTGGCTGGCTCTTACCAACCATTTCCAATCAAGGTTGAATGCATAGCCACATTCACAGGCTGGGCATTTGTAATGAAATTACAATAATCAATGACGTCCCTTTTTTGATCTGAGCTTTAGTGTCTTGAAGTCTGTTTATGAGTCTGTTGTGTTTTTTTTCCTCGGCATTAGCATTTCTGCATTAATGTTTGTCCCTTTTCAGTTGCCTTAGCCATGACATCACAGACTCTCTCTTTGACACACATTTTAAAGTGACTTGACCTTCTGCTCCCTCTCCCCGTACACCCACAAAAGAAATGAGTGAAACATTTGGGCGATTAGTCCATTTCGAATCACTTCTTCTGCTTAATAACTATAAACAACTAGAATCAAGAAATGTTTCAGTCTTTGTCAAATGATTTCATGCTAAATCAATCATGTAAAAAAAAAAAAAAAAAAAAAAGTCAATAAAAAATATCGAAAAAAATATGCCAGTCAGCTTTTGGGCTGGTATGAAATTTCTTTCTTCCTGTCCTTCAAACCCACATTTACTATGTGTGGTGCAGCGGCTATGTCCTTCAGACTGAAGCTTTTCTTTAATGAAAGGCTCATCACTTAAAGCCATGTCAGGGTTTTAGTAGTAGTTTTCTTTGGACAGTGCTATGCCTGCTGCAAACAATGCAACTAAACTCAGACTCACATCCCAGAAATTCAATTTTCGACTCAGACCCGCATGAAACAACATGCTGAGCACTGCCACTGGGATTACTGCACTTGAGCCAAAGTTGTTCTAAGGGAGCTGCAGCATTTCTCTTTCATTTGCTTTAATGCTGAAGGCTTTGGAAAAAGTCGCTCTTAGTGCACTGTCAGAAAAAAACAGGTACTATACAGATACAAGGAAACAAACAATGTACATGTAAACCCAGCCTTAATGTTCAGTTGTGTACCTTGAATGAGTTTATTTAGTTTAATAAGACAGAGGGTATGACCCTGGTAACTGAAAAATGCCTGAAAAGAAGATTTCACCACAGTAACTTTAATGATTACGCGGTTCCTGATTTTGGCTTGGACATAAGGTTCCAGGAAATGTGTTTAATCGAAGGTTCCTACGGTTCCCTTTACATTTTACAGCCCACTTTCAAAAAGTATTCCTCAAGGAACCATTCATTTATGAGTTCCTTGTTTGGAGATTTCAAAATCAGTTCTATGGCCATAAACCACACCACGAATAACCACTGCAGTCCAACGGGAAAGACAGTTTCAGTTCAGTAATCACTTACAGTCACAATTAAAGGGCATGAGTGATCAGATTGTGTCACTTTTTACATTTTTAAGTCGGCATTGACAAAGTCTTTGGGACAAATTGGTCAAAAAAGCAACAAATCCTGCAAATTGTGTTTTTACAAATGTGCACACTCCAGAAGAGAACCTCAGCTGCTAGCGCCGCTAGCCATAATCATTGTGCCTCACACCCAAGAACAGCCTCAGGATTCTGGTAAATAAGTCAAGTGTTGTATTTCATATGCAAAAATGTGACACTAACACAGTTCAGGAATACCCCAATCCATGTAAAACAAAAACTTCATTATGATGATAGATGAGTGCAATATAAACACATGTAAGATCTTAAAGAGCGTTGTGATTGGACGGCAGTCTGCATGCATGCTGGATACAGCAGCTCCTGAGATGCTGGAGTCAGTCTCTGTGGTAACTCATCTCTACACTATTGCCAGCACATGCAGACACAGCGATGGGCCCAGGCCAGCCGCCCCATGCCTCTGGGACATATGAAAATATATTTATATTACCCCCCCTCCATATAGGCCTGCCACCAATTTGCTGAAGCTATGCAATGGAGCTGATTGAACTTTGCATGCAATATGATAACGCCTTCTCCTCCACCCCTTCCCCTTGATTCTGCAGCGCTGGGACTTTCTGAATTGGGTTCATTCCCCCTTTCTTCAGCCCTTTTTTCTGCTGATGACATCGGATTGTTTGTTTGAAATGTGCGCGCTTCTCCAGGGGCCTCCGAAAAGTGCTGATGAAACCTGCCGTCCTAAGAGGTGCCAGACTGATGGACTGACGGAGTGAGAGGAGAGAGAGAGAGAGAGAGAGAGAAAGAGAGAGACAGAAAGAGAAAGAGAGAGAGACAGAGAGAGAGAAAGAGGGAGAGATAGGGGTGAATTTTTCTTTACTTCCCTAATATCTTCATGCCTTTGTGCGCTTCTCTGTTCCCAAACCAAAGCAGGATTTTGGCACATTTTGGCCATAATATCTACCTTGACACATTGTGCGGTCCACATTGTCCACATATAGTCACAAATTTGTTCTTTTAAAGCAACTGGTGTGTCTGAACAAGCTTTGTATTTGCATTCAGCCTGATTACAAATAGCACACATCTTAGTTTTGTCAAAATTCCAAAATGTAGATTTTTTAAAATGTATTTTGGGTTCATATTTGGGAAACACACTTAGAACTGATCTGATTTGCTTTTTATGATGAGTGGGATTGTTGAGATTTTCTGAAAACTGTCTGTAACCCTATACTGTACTACATAACATTGACATAACCATGCCATAAACAGATCATGTCATATCCTGTCATGTCAGGTTATGTCCATTATTGTAATCGTGTCATTTCCAATAATTGTCATGACAGATACTATAATAGGATAGAATAGAAGAATAGTCTTTATTGTCAATGTTGCAGGAACCATAGCTCTTTGTGGCAGTATAATACACAAAAAACATATACAATATAAGTGGAGTCAGTGGAAATTTCAGAGACCTGCTCTTAAAAAAGATATTACACAAAAAAAAGTTATATTGCACAATTATGTAAGTAAATATTGCACAGTGTAATGAATTGAAAAAAGAGCACAGTCTGTGCGGAGCAGTCAGGAAAGCGTCTGGACATGGCCACGCCATCAGTTGACTGCCTGAGGATAAAAACATTTTTAAGTCTTATGGTCTTTGACCTGAGTGTCCTGTAGCGTCTTAAAGAGGCCAAGGGGATGGAACATAAGTGTCCGGGGTGTGAGAGGTCTTTAATGATGTTGCTGGCTTTCCGCTGGAGTCTGCCAGTGTAAAAGGTGGGGTAGTGTGGTCCCAATCACCCGCTCTGCTGTTCTCACCAGCCGTTGCAGGTTCTTCCTGTCCTCCACTGCGCAAACCATATTTGACTCCTTGACATTGCAGGTCACATATTAATTTAAGATCATTGCACCGGCATGACAGTTGCTGGTAATGGAAACATGACATCGGTATATTACTGGACATTTCACCACAGTATATGACAGGACATGTCCATGGTATGACTATGCCATTGTTATGTAGAAGTAAAAGTTTACCGATGGAACAAAAGCTATAAAAAATACATTTGTGGACGGAGCATGAACAGGTAATTTCTTATCACATGTGTGTCACCTGTACACACAAACACCATCAGTACAGCCCCTAGCCAGTTCATTTGACACAAATATAGGAGCCAAACAAATTCCTTAGTTACAGACTGTTGACAGTGAAATGGTTTAAACAATAAAAAGGTAAAGAACCCTGGTCATTACCTGGGCTAATCATAGGGGGTCAAATAGCCAGGAAGGCAGTCAAGAGCGAGGCTGGCAGCTTTCTCTTTTAATGAGCTGTCCCTGGCGGCATTGTTCTCTCTTGGCGCAGGCCTGCACTCTGCTGACCTCCCCCGGGGTCAATGCTGGACCTGTGACCTCAGCAAGTCAAAGGCTGAGGCCACTTGTTCATCGACGTTTGAACAGAAGGGTGACAGTGATGCACTGATAAACTCCCCGTCCTGTTCATTACACAATAAAAGACTGGACAAGTGTGTCTGTGTGTATGTGCATGTGTGTGCGTATGTGTGTGTGTGTGTGTGTGTGTGTGTGTGTGTGTGTGTGTGTGATTGCTTTTATCTGTCCCTTTCACTAAAACCCAGCTGGGTGATTCCAAGACTGGGGTGCTGTTTGTGTTCAGCTGATATTACATTTATAAATATGTATGTAAAGTAAAAGTAAAAATCATGTAAACAGTTAAAGCATCCTGTTCCCGGCCACTATAACTACACGGAAATGAATTAGAAATGAGAAATTATGAAAAATAATATTATTTGTGTTAATCCATTTAACATCTAATCAATCCCTTTTCAAGAGTAATCCATTTCAAATTAGGAAAATGGTAGTGCCCACTCAAACCAGTTAACTGAACAACTTCACCCCCTATTTGGCATAAACCATAGCACACATTCAAAAGCTATTTATATAATCAGAATTTTCTGAATTTCTGAATGTCCCCATGCCCTCACTGTGCATTTGCTAATTCTATATTAAATTAGGGCCAGCAACGAAAGCATGTACAAATTAGATACTATTCCTAAGACATTTGAATGGTTTGAATTGTTAAATGCATGTTATCTTAGATTCAGTGCTGATTAAAATGGTAAGCTATGACCTGAAAGTCACAATGTAAGCAAGATACAACTCATGAGTTCCTGTGTTTTTGGGCGCTGCACCAGTGGGGTGGCAGACAGTTTAAGAAGATGCTGTGAGTTTGGTAACGAATCTGTCTCTATCATTGGAAGAACAAGCGTTCAATACCCAGCAAGGCCACAGCTGTCTGTTTCCAGGAGTCCAAAAGAGTGTTACTGATTCATTTCCTTCTGGGGTGGTAGGATAGTCTCCCAGCACGATGCTAGCAAGCAGTTAGTGTAATTTTCCTACGTATTCCTTCATCTATCCAGTGCACCGATGCTTATATCATGTGACAGAAGGAAAAAAAGCAGGAAAGGTTCTTTTTTTAGTCTTACAAGGGCTATACAGCAAATGAGGAATGACCCAGTTATTGACCTACGACCAACAAGGCGGCCCACAAACGTGTGAGCTGGATACAAATCATCTGTGTATGCATTTGGATCAGAAAACCTCTTTAACTGCTTTGGATGTGTTCAAAAGATTAGATGCAGTTTCATCAAAGACAATCAGCAATAAAGGTGTTTTTGATGACTTTCAAACAAAACCATAAACAAAGTGATCTGGCATGACGTGCAACACACCATTAACCACAGAAAGTCAAAAACTGCCATGTTATGCAGTGTCTTTTCTCACGTATCGCCTGTGGAAATCTCTTCTGCTATAATAAAAATGTGGATAGATGATGTGGTAGAAAACACAAATAGTTTTGAATTTGATCCTCTGGCACTTCATTGTTTCGCATCACTCTTTATAGGGTGCAGTCAGCTAGATAGAGCTGAAATATCTTTCATTCAGTTAAAATCCAAACCCCCAGGAACCAAGCACCACACACCGGTGACAAGTTCTGCACAGAAATTGATCTGCAGAGATGGGTACTCTAGTTGCCCTCAAGTCAGGGACTGACTGACCTCCAACTCAACTTGGACTCATTATAGAAGAACTTTCAGCTCAGTGCAGTACATGCGCCTGGAAGAAAGAACAGCTAGAAATGAAGACTAGACTGGAGGTAGTTTGGACTGCAAGTGTGCTAGCACAATTGCTACCATATATGAAGGAGGCCACAGATATCCAAGGTTGGGAATCCAGGTCATGAGTGACCTCACTCTTCCCCAGCACTTCATTAGGTGAACAGAATTCCAGATTAAGATTTAAAATGTCACCACTTCAGCGGCAGGTCGAAAAGATGAGGTGTTGCTTTATGTGACTTGGAGGAAGCACATGCTAGCTTTAGCTTTATATAGAAATAAAAACCCGTTTCTCATGCTATATCTTTTATAGGTGCAAGTATTGAACTGAACAGCTTTGCCTTAGTTTTTAAAAACTGCTGACAATATCTCTGCTCATTTCCAAATAAAAATATTGCTCTTTAAAGCATCATTTTCAAGAGAAATGATAGTGTTTACAGAACTTCAGATACTTCAGAGAGAACAAATCTCTGGTTCACTTAAAATGGCAATAATGACCTTGGACGAACTTCTAGTAGTGTTTCACCTCCAACTGGTCTCAGTGTGAGAGGAGAGAGTCGATTACAGCAGTGTTTTATACTTTTTCTCATTAAATAAGTTGCGATTCAGCTGATCACTAAGCAGTCCTTCATAAAGCAGAATGAGGTGTTTGTGTAGGAATTTAACAGACACTGTAATGGAATGACTGTCACTTAATGAGATGCTTGGAAGTTCCCAGGCAGCTTGCCATATATATATATATATCTGTATAGCCCAAGTTTCATATCCTATAAATAACGGATTGTTATTTGACTTGTAGGGGACTTGATGGTTTTTTGGGGGATTAAATAGTTGCAGCTAATAACGCAACTTAACAAAAGTTTTAAACTCAGCTTGGACTCAGGACCCTAGAGACTCGAGACTCTAATTAGAAACATCATAGAAAACATTATTTTTGCTGACATACCACTCATATAAAATCTGAGGTTATTTTCTTTTCAGTTCTGGGGGATCCATACTGACTTTCACTGAACTTCAGTGTGTTGGTCCTAACAGCATCTCTGGAAGTCTAAAAATAATGAATCCTCTGCTTCTTTTAGAAGAGAACAGTCAATTGCCACATCTCTCACTCACACTGGCAGGTCACACATACTGGTACTTTCTCTTTCTCTCCCTGTCTCTCGCTCTCTCCCTTTCTTTTTCTCTCTCTCCGCCGGTCACACTTCAAGCTCTTATCGACAGTTTGTGCCACCCTTGAGTTGGCAGATACCAGCTCGTTGCCGGATCTCCGGCGCGTGTCTCCGCGGTGATGGCAGATGCATGACTACCTGATGCCCCGGCACACCCCGTGCCACTTCAGCACCTCTTGCCTCACCTCCAAACCGCCTCAAAGCTCCATTACAAAAACCCCAGTGCCATGGAGCATGTGCCAGACTGCTAATGAGAGCCAGTTCCAGAGGATATGTTACATTTGGAATAGACCAAACTTCTTAATCTTAAATCTGCTTTGCACTAGAGACTATTCAAGCCGGATTAGTTTTACCTTGAGAGGAACTTTAGATGAAGTATTTGCCAGTTTCATGATTTCAGCTCAAATATGCCATTAACATAGTTGTCACAAGTCTAGGACAATTTCTTTTGAGCAAATGATCTCCTTCAGCAATAACTTCAAGCCAAAATGTTCATAATATAATTACAGATCTATTATTGTCACTGAGTGGAGATCCTGTCAGGTAATGCTGTGGAAATCCAGGTTATGGGTTTTCAGCCATTTAGATCCCACAGATTGTGTTCCAAACCTTCCAAACCTCCACTGGTACAACTAATCCAGAATTTCTGTAGTAAGTGGCTGAGATGCAAGCAAAGCCATTTAGTGTTGCGTGGTGGTGATAGGAGCCCTGGATGCGATGTTTATGATGCAAATATAGTCTTTTATTTGCTGTCAAACACAATCAGTGAACCTACATGAGTTTTTAGATACAAAGCTAATAATCATAAAATAGTACATCAGAAGTAGTTTTTTGGGAACTACGTTACTTCACTGTGTCTTGCATCTATTTCTTGCCATGAATTGGTTTAAAATATACATTTTAGAGCAAACCGATTACAAAACTATCATAAAAAAAAGTCAATACATTAGGCATTTGGAACAATTTAATATAATAAAGGTTACCGAGAAACAAAATCTCACAAAAGAGGTGAAGCTTTGAAACAATATGTGGCACAAACACATATTTTAATAAACGGTTCGCATTGAGCATATACGTTCAACACTTAAGAACCACGCGACTCATTAGTCCTGATGATTTGTCTACTTTGGCCCTGCATAATTTTCCAGTATCTCTGACATCATCATTATCGCCTATGACAACTGACATTGGTTAAAGTGTAATTTGAGACTCTTCTCATGTGGAAAATTATAATTGCCTGATACTGCTACACCTTAAGTTAACACCGCCGCATGTCCTTTTTGCAGCGAAAGGGAGAGTATCTTGCAGTACACGAATGCCCTTTTAATGATTTCCTGCCCTATTCAGACTCTATCGGCTGGCAAGAGTGGGTGTGTGTGTGTGTGTGCGCGCGTGCAGAGTTCATTACGCTGCTGGTTCAGCTCTCCGCACACTCAAGAGCTCTCCAGCCTAAATGACCCTGAAGCACTTATTCATCCTCTCAATAGGGCCAGCCAATGCACCTTAAGAAAATTCGCCACATGCTTAACGGACAATAAAGCCGGTTGATTTTTTTTGTCCTTGGAAAAAAAAAAAAGGAAAGCTATCTGCGATCAACAAATGGGCAATTAATCACAGGGGGGTTGGATATAGTCGCCTCTCGTCTTCTCCACTCCTTTTGACACTGTGGAAAAGGCCAAGCATGAATTAAAGCCCACCGCGGCGGTCCCTGAGTCAGGACGAGTCCGGCAGCTCTGATAATGTGTCTCTTTACTGTGCTTTTGCTGCAAGGGAGATCCATTATTTCCAAAAATCTTTTGCTGCAAGGGAGGGGAGGGGTGGTGGTGGGATGAGCAGGGGTGGCAGGGGGGAGGCTGAGGTTATAGCAGCAGTTGTTCTCATCATACAGACGGAGGGTGTTTCTCTTTTTTGGAATCTAGATTTAATTTAGTTGCCGATGTTGCTATCAGTGGCGAACAAGCTGGCAGCGCTAGTGGTCTGACGGCCTCTGATAAGCCCGGCGCTCGCAGCTAAGCCTGATTAGCGCTGGCCCTAAAAGGCTTTGTTATGAGAGGCAAATAGACTGGTGAGTCGCAGCCTGGGACCTCAGTGATATCAACAATCACACACCAAGCCCTTACTACACACACACACAGACACACACACAGACACACGCACACACACACACAGACACACACACACACACACACATACACACACAGTCACACACACACACATACACGCATATACACACAGACACACACACACAGACACACATACACACACACACATACACACATATACACACACAAACACACACACACACACACACAGACACACACACACACACATACACACACAGTCACACACACACACATACACGCATACGCACGCAGACACACACATACACACATATACACACACAAACACACACACACACACACATACACTGACACACATGCACACACAAACACACACACACCAACCCACCCCTCTCGCTTTCCGGTGCACTAGTCTGAAGAAGCCAATCTGCATGGGAGTGTGTATGTGGAGGGGTGTGTGTGTGTGTGTGTGTGTTGGAAGGAGTAGAAAGAAAGAAAGAAAGAAAGAAAGAAAGAAAGAAAGAAAGAAAGAGAGAAAGAAAGAAAGAAAGAAAGAAAGAAAGAAAGAAAGAAAGAAAGAAAGAAAGAAAGAAAGAAAGAAAGAAAGA
>JBBPDC010000141.1:3092244-3103886 GCA_037974485.1 Hemigrammopetersius urotaenia
CAAGGCTGGAGACCACATACACAGACTGCTGTGTGTGCTTGTCCATATCATTGATTGTGGTCTCTTCAGTGATGGTACACACACACACACACACACACACACACACACACACACACACACACACTCATACACTCTCACACCCTTGTTTAGTCTGAGCACTTTCAAAGGCAAATGCGACTCAATAGGTAAAGCATGGAACTCCTCTTGAACCTGAAGGGTGTTGGCCCTGAAACACATCATCTTAAAATACACGTTTGGTTAATTGAACAAGTCGTGAGAGGAAAGAGGGGATCAATTGTTGATTTTAATAAGACAATGTTCACAGGCCCTCTCATATTTAATTTGATGGTGGAAGAGCGGGTGGAAAAGAGAGCGTGATAATTCCGTACTGCGCCATTATGCCTGGCCCTCCTGGGCTGAAACTAATTGGCACAGGATTAGCGCTGAAGAAACAGAACGATCTCAAGCCCCTTTCTCTCCGTTTGCATATCAGTGACCAGCCCAAGGCCCCAAACACCCCATTTGTCCAATTTAGCCTCTAACAGCTCCAGAGAGCTGCGTGTTTTCGCACAATACATATTCGGAGGAAGTCCTGGCTCTTTGGGAGTTCTAATCCATTGGAATTATTCTTTATCGAAGCTATAATACAACCCCTATTTTCACGGAGGGATGTGACCGCTCTCATAATGAACTAGCGTTTACAGTAGCCGACAAACGAGTGGCAAGCACCATGCGTTCTATCACATAGTGTTTTATGGGCACATCAAGCTTCAAGAGCTTCATTAACTTTTCCTTTTTAGTCAAGCCAATTAAAACTCTTAAAAGTGCTCACGCTAAGCTCAGCCCAGACTCCCCAGACAAAAGAGAGGTAGGTCAAAGCACAGGTCAAACATACCACAGAACTGGAACCTTAAGACCATGTGATATGTTGTAACCATTTTAGCAACTACACTTTGTTTTAAAACAACGACTGGCTTAATCGTAGCTGCTCAGTACTACAACACTTGACACATTGGAACAAATTATATACAAGACTGTCTGACCCATCTTAATTATTCCTTGTATTATCCTTGTATTCTTTATATCCTTGTATTATTGCTGTCAGACAGAAAATTTTGATATAGCGTAAAGTGCAAACATTATTTTTAAACTATCAAAAATGAAGAGCTTTTGGACCTGCAGTAACAATAAATCTTATAGGTTATATAGACCAGCTGCCTCCAACCTTTTTGCGCCACGGAGCATTTTCATATAAAACAATATTTTAAATACAAAATCCGCTTAAAATTTACGCATTTTTGCTAGCTTCTGGGCTAAATTTGTGATGTACCATATCATGTGACCGAGACAAGTGGGATTTTTTTTCCAAAATAAAAGATCTTTTAGATTCTGATAATCAATATAATATTTTTTATTCTGTCTTTTTGTGCTCACGGACTGATACTGGTCCAAGGCCCAGTGGCTGGAGACCTGTGATATAGACTATTCTACAAAAATACAGTTGTCATTTGACTAGAAAACACTAAACAGTGCTGGAAAAACAGTGGAGGAATCAAGTACAGCACTATACAGATAGAGATCATTTTCTGCTGAACACAAAGCCCAGAATACTTTGTTTGGAGATGCTCACAATGAATAAAGTGGAGCACAAAATACAGATACATTTTTATGAAATATTACCACTGTGTCTGGAGGTATCTTTTGTGTTTTTGTTTTTCTTATTTGTACTTTTTAAACACGGTTTCAAAACACCATCTGGCTTCTGCACCGTATGATGATTTCACAAATTAACCAATAGATGTGGTTCAAAATGATATACAGGAACACTTGCTAGCAAACAATGAGTTAGCATTTTGGAAATACAAGGTTCTGTTCCAATAATGATTTGTAGGCTATATTTTTGAATATATATGTATGGCCTTCATTTCACTTGGTGAAAAAGAGGACACATGCATGCTACTAGCATTTGGTTGCATAAATAATTGTCTCTCATGGGACAAGTGTGGGAAGCCATATACAGTTTAAATTCCGTGTAAGATGCGATATTCTGAGAGCTGTGGTGATTTTAGCTCTAAGTTTACATGCATTTCTCCTGGCAGGGTCACTGAGACACTGAGACTTTTGAAATTCAACAAAAACCTGTATCTTCCAGTCCTTTCCCCAAGCTGTAGTATGGTAGCACATGCTGGGTGGGATCCTAAACAATCCACAGGGCCTTCAGCTGAGGATATTTCATTCAGTCGGGGCTTTCTGAGTCTACTGAAAAAGCCCTCCGTTATATATATGTCATATTTTCAGAAACCATTCTTCTTTTGTTCAGTAGTTAATTTTCTCGCCTGATGGACAAAGCTCTGTCTTCTTTTAGTCTATTCTTTGGCAGGGGCATACTTGTAATAATAAAATCACATCTCAATGAGTCTGTCTTTTATGAGATGATAGAAGGCCTGGAGAAAAAGGCCTACAACAAAGAGGATAAAAAATTGCTTCAAAGAGTGGAAGCCTGTTAGACACCAGAGGGCAGAAGAAGGAAAAAGAGGTTGAGCAAGAAGATGGTGTGAAGCGTCATATGGGATCACTAATACCACTTTATTAACCCATCATGCAGGTATTTAATAACAAACCAACAAGCAGACAAAGAGAAACCAGTGCCCCAGGTTTTTTATCCTAAGTCCAAACCTGTTTGTTAACATTTTAAAGGAAGAAAAAGTGGAAATGAAAGAGTGATTTTCCCTTTCCTTACCAAACTCCACTCCAAAAAACATGGCATATTCCACCAGCCTGGCGCTTCTCTCCAAGCAGATGTTCACTAAGGGCCTAACTTCATTTAAGTAGGAAGAAATATGTTTTTAATTATCAGACCACCTGGGGGGTTGATGGACCCTGCAAGCTTCACGTGGAACAGATGCAGCCATTCTCCTTAATTAAGTTTGATTTCCGTTTGACAAATTAAAAAAAAATATTCCCACCACTGTAACCCGGGTATCTGGGATACAGGTATTTAAACACTGTCAAGTTATTCAAGACCAGGTGAGTAAGCACTTCATTTGTCACCTCTCTGAAGCACGATAGGCTAATAACTGGCTGATTTGACAGTTACTAAGCAGGTGCATCAGTGTAAATACCTATTTATAATGGAGGAAAATGACTGGGGGAGAGGGAGGGCCATTCCAAACCACTCATTCTGCTACTCTTTGCCAAATGTCCCTAGTATAAATAGCAATTGGCTCCCAAGTGGGACTGGCCCTTTCACTGTGAAATCAATCCATTACGATGGCTCCGTCAACTGTGGCTGGGAGTCCCAGACAGCACAACTGACCTCATGCTCTGTGAGTGGGTTGAACGGCCCTCCCTCTCCCCCAGTGCAGGCCGCATGATGCTTGCAAGTGCAGGCATCTGTTAGCAGACATAACTGACAGTTAGCATTTACTCCTGTTGAGCTGTCCAATTAGCACCCTCTAAGACTCACTCACTCTAACACACATTTTAGCATGAGGAAACATCAGACTGAACTGTCTGGTCTGCGCATGAAGTGAGTGCAGGCCATATTGCTGTTTAGAGCCAGGCCAGCCTCCACAGGTGGGTGTCCACTCCATTCTACAATGAAAGGTTGTGCTCAGGGGAAAGGTGGCCGTTAGAGGCAGAGGGAGGATCCCTGCCCTGAATACAGAGTTTCCGCTGGCTCTCATTCCCTGACAGCCCTTCAGCCACCATGCCCCACAGTGACCTTCCATTCTCCTTGAGTCATGTGGGATGAGCTTCATTCCCCTCCCTCATCTCTCCCCGTCCTGTCCAGCAGGAAGGCTGTAATCACTTGCACTCTAAAGCATCACTCTCAAGCCTCGAAGCCCTCTGTGTCACCCAGGCTAAAATAAACAACCTATCATTGCCCTATAACAAACAGGAGACAGATCAACCCTCTGTAGTCTATGCATAATTCCACGACATCTGGCAACCGCACAGCTCCAGAAAGGGATGCCGGCCTTATCGGCGTTTGAACTTGCAGCAATATTCAGACTGGAGTGGACAGGCTTCACAAAGCATGTTAAAATATGCAAACGAGGCCTCTTAAGAGTTTCCACAGTGACTGGTTCCTGAGTCAGAAGCTAACGATTATTAATTCGGAGGGCGTCTAATCTCGCCTCACGAAAAAATTTTCAGGAGCCTTCTCTGTGGTCAGAATGTTGATTGGATTTTTTTTTTTTTTTGGAAATAGCATTAGCAAAAAAAAATCACATTAGCAAAATAATAACCCTGTGTCATGGGTCGATTCGTTTCTTTTTACATATTAGATCAACCAAGTGAGAAATTGGAGTGAAACTGTTAAAATGCATTTTTGACTGCTCTGCATCGAAAATGAAGCAGAAGGCTAATCCGGGGGTTTGCTCACTGGGTCGGGGTTAAGATGCGGGAGCGGCGCGTGTGTTACGGAGAGGGTCACAGGCCCCGATATCACATAAGAGAATGCATATGAGCCACATAGAATATATACTGACCATGTCACCCAACAGTTAAAAGCAGTAGTTTGCTTTGTCATTCAGCTTAATTGCCATTCACCAACAGGTGGACGTTTTAAATAATTTGCTGAAAATGAAAATGATAATCATTGACGTTTGCTGTGTACATACAGCCTGCTAACATACAACATGAGGCCTAGCTAAACTGTTGATTATAACAGTTGGGCTAATGTTAATGAAAGGGTCTGATTAAGAACCTATGCCATCTAAACGGAATTTCTTTGGTATAGATAGACAGACAGATAGATAGATAGATAGATAGATAGACAGACAGACAGACAGACAGGCATTCTGATATACTATACCATGGTGTGAATGTTGTATATTTCTGATAGACGGTGAAGGACAGAAGCATTGCTCTCGTTTCTGCATTGCTTGGGCTCTGACCAGCTCCCCTGAAGTGTGAAAATGCCCCCATGTGAGGTGGTCCTTAGAGGTTATCCACCCTGACATACCGCATTGCAATCAGTGTTTTTTTCTTGGACTGTGTAGTTTATGAAAATGATAGCCCTTTACATGGCCTTACATCTGTGGAGCTGAGTGATAGTGGGTGATGTAGAGCTTTGTTGTGAGCTGTAAATCTGGCCAGTCGTCCTCTATGGGAAGATGAAGGTTCTGTGTGTCAATCGGGCTCACGCTAAATCAACAGCAGTGTGACAATGTGGTGTGGGCCAGCCGACAGCACATGATGGATGAGCGTGTGTCTCTGGGGGCCTGTGTCCAGGCTCCGAGGACCACTGGGAAATGAAGAGGAATCCGCTCGCTTAACAGCTGTGAGCAAGGTTGTCCTGTTTTGTGCATATGTGCTGTGGCTTATCCCACAGTTAGCATGGGTCTGTATGTTATTAGCATGACTTAAATTACTTATCTCCTATTTAGGGACACACATGGGGGCCTTTCAATTTCTATTCCAGTCTACTCTCATCACTGGCCAGTCTCTGACCACAGGACTGCTGCTGTGAAGGTATTATTTGGGTGATGGACCACTTTCAGCACAGTAGTGACTCTGACATGGTGGTGACATGGTGGCGTGTGTGGCACTGCAATGAGTGTATCAGGCACAGCTGTGTTGCTGGGATCTTTACACAGTGTCACTGTTGGTGTTTTTTACACTGCTAGGTTGAGAATGGTTCAACACTGCAAAGAGTAAGAGTAGCTCTGTGGTAAGAAATTGACGTTTAATAAAAATGGAAGATAGCATTTCTACAAAAGTGGCCTCCAAATTAATTCATTCTCTGTAACCGCTTAATCCACACTAGAGTCGAGGGTACCCGGAACCTATCCTGGGGTCAATGGGCGTGAGCCAGGGACTCAACCTGGGCAGGGCAGACACCCCATTCACTCAAGTGTGGGAGAAACTGGAGCAACCCATGCCACCACTAGCAGAACCCGCAAACTCCACACACACAAGGCCAGGACCCAGATTCAAACACCCAACTATATGAGGCAACAGTGCTACCCACTGTGCCACTATTGGCAAACTTAGAAGAAAATAAATGCATACAAGAAGTGTTTCTAACAAAGTGGCCAAAATTTCCCACTTTTCATCAACTACAAAGCTAAAGACAGGGCCACAAATTGGGTCACGGTGTCTAACTGCTTCTGTCAGAAAAGAGGGGGTTCTAATAAAGAGGCCAACATATCCCCATTTTTCATCAACTAAGTATAAGCGTCTAAATGCAGGGCCACACACACACACACACACACACTCACAGAATAATCAGTTCAGTGAGTGGAATTTATTTCCACTTCTGCCTGAACACTGAAACAGTAAAATACATGAAAAGCATGAGCACAATAAAAGAAAATCTGTCACCGCCAACCATAACATGAACTTAGATTTCGTGCCTGGGGCGGAAGCGTGGCTTTAATTCAGGAAATCATTTCATCTGTAGCGGGAAGGCTGCTGCCGCTGCCGCTCAGATGGGAAGTTTTGCTGCACCGCTTCTGCTATCCGGAGGGCAGAGCCCACGTCTCTCTGAGGAATCTCATGGATTAACTGCTACTCTGCTCTGCAAACAAACCCACTAAAGAGGCGGTAATCTTAGCCTGCGCGTCTAGCCCTGCTCTCTGATTACTCAATTAAGCTCATTGTTTACCTAATTGTTTAACTAATTATCTCCCAGTGTCAAACGACAGCACTGATATATCCAAAGAGAGAGGGAGAAGGAGAAACAGAGAGAGACCAAGAAAGGGACATATATGAAGAGAGGCATGTGTGGGGTTCAAACGTTGCTATAAAGCCAGTCCTGTAGGAGGCTACTGAGATTTACATCTCTTCCAGAGCTATTTCCTGCTGCATTGTGCTGGAACGAATCAACACAGGAGGGAGACACTGGGAGGAGAAAGAGGTAGAGAGAGAGAGAGAGAGAGAGGGAGGAACAAGCTGTGACCCAAATAGTAAACGCAATAATCTTCTGAAACAGACTCAGCAAGGGAAGAAAAACTTCACTAAAAATACTACAGGGATTGTTGTACTCAAAAGAAAAAAAAACCAGAAAACAACAGAAAGGACTTCATTGCTGCGCTAAAACTATTTGGACTATGTAGTCAATAGAGCTCTCTGGTAAATAAGTTTAAGTATGGTTTGGACAAAAAATAATTTACACAGTTTTCTACTTATCCATGTATAGTTTTGCGCATACAATACACAGTGAAATGTACTCTGAACCATGCCTTTTTTATGACAGTGCAAAAGTTATAAAATAGGTGCAATAAAAAACACAGACCTAAAATGAAAAAAAAATAAACGTACAACAATGTAAACAAGAAACACAAGTTAAAGGTGAAATATATAAGTGGTTTTATTTATTGAATTTTTTTAAGTTATAATTTAAGTGGAGCAGCAGTACTGGCAGAGCATATGTACAATGCTCCTTTAATGTCCGAACTGCTCTGGACCTACATCTTCTGGTATAAATGTCCTGCAGGGAAGGAAGAACAGACCTGCAGTAGTGTTCTGCTGCAGAGATCCCTCTCTGAAGAGCTTTTCAGTCCTGCACACAGCAACTCCCATACCAGGATGTGATGATCTGTGTGAGGATGCTCTCCACGGTGCCTGAAAAGTCCTAAGGATCACTGGAGAGACCCCTGAACTTCCTCAACTGTCTGTGATGGTACAGGGGCTACCTAGCCCTTTTGAACTAAATGTGAATGTGAACAGTCCATATCAGATCTAAGGAGATGTGGACCCCAAGACAGCACCCCAAGACAAACCATCTCATCATTGTTGGAGATGTTGGAACCATGAGAGGCCACACAGTTAGAGGTGTAGTGGGAGTATAGTAGTGGCGAGAGTACGCACCCCTGTGGTGCTCCAGTATTGGTGTTGATGCTGTCAGAGATGCACCTTCCCACACTCACCACCTGAGATCTGCCAGTGAGGAAGTCCAACACCCATTAACAACAAACAGCTGTTGAGTCCTAGATCCCTACGTTTTGTGAACAGTCTACCGATCACTATTGTGTTGAATGCTGTAGGCTACAAACAGCAGTCTCCCACAGTCACCCTGTTTCTTGTCCACATTGCTAAGAGTGGTGTACAGGACGTGGTAGATGACGTCCTCTGAGGATCTGTTGCGACGAACTGGAGCGGGTTTGTCTAAGGTTCATCTGCTACAATGTAGGCTGTGCCTGCATCTTTGTTTTGAAACGCACTCAGCACATCATGTAATTCAGACAAAGCCATACCTGGGTCCGCGTGGGTTGGGATGTAGACCGCCGTGGTGATGACCCAGATGAACTCGCGGAGCAGGTAGAATGGAGGACACTTGATGGACATGTATTCCAAATGAGACGAGCAGCCGCTGGAGAGAGTAGAAATGCTCCTGGCATCGCATTATTTACTTCCTCTATTGGTTTTGTTCGACCGGCATGATCAATGTCTGGAGCCAAATTCTGCTTCTTTAGTTTGAAACTAGAGCTATGGGGCAAACACTGGCCACATAGTATGTTTTTAAAAAAATCACCAAATCTGCTCTCAACATGTTCAGACCTCATTAATCTCTTCATTCATGTGGCACAGATTTGTTAATGTGGTTTAGAACCCAGTAGGACTTCACCAGTACTGGCACCATAACAGGGAACACCACTGCTGGGGTTCATAGAGCAGTATCTTGTATCGGTATTTATGCCACTATGTCATCTCGCAAAATCTACACCAGCATGTTTCCTCCAGAAGTAGTTTGTGAAAACACACCCTGTTGTCTAAGTGACAGTGAAGAGTGGAACACACTCACCCTCGCCTCAAGTGTTCTAATGCTTCCTTTTCTATTCAAAAGACATCACCCTTGTCAAGCAAACTGGACTTTACATTTACGGCATTTATCAGACGCTTTTATCCAAAGAGACTTCCAATCCCTAATTACAGGGACAGTCTCCCTGGAGCAACTTGGGGTTAAGGGTCTTGCTCAGGAACCCATTGGTGGTATGCTGAAGGTAGGATTCGAACCCATGACCTCTTGGTCTAGAGGCAAGTATCCTACCCACTACGCCAGGGGTCAACAGTGTTGGATTGACTAGTGTAATACTTGATACTAGCAGTTTTTCAATACATCAAGCATGGTCAGTCAATTACATTATATATCAAAAAAATGAAAAGAATTCTTTCTTTTTGATGGAGGTCTTCTAAGCCTTTTATGGCCTGACTTTAGACCAAGAATGCATAAGAAGAATAGCATCAAACTAACTGCATTTCCTCAGCTTACAGCTGCTGTGTGTACTCACACATTCCACTGCAGTTATTCAGTATTTTTACCTCATTCTTTTGTACTTTTCTTTGCTAGGTTTAGGCTACTCCACCCGGCTCTGTTCAGAAGTCGAGAAGGTGCACTCTGTGTGCACTTACTGTGAACTTCGAATCCACACTATTCCAAGTTTCTGCAGTTTCCTAAACTTTGGTAAACATACAACACCAGGTCAGTTTTAAGGTCAAGGAATGGCTACTTTATGCTGATTCTTGCCTCAAGTGCAAGGGGCTCAAGCATTTCTTATTATGCATGAAGTATATGGTGGTGGAAGAGCTGTATGCATGCTACAGAAGACCGCAAAAATAAGGGCTGGAAAACTTTCTGCACCCGTCAACTTCGGAGTGTGGAGATGGCAAATAAATAAATGAACAAGGAGAGGGTAATTAAGTAAAGTCAGGCATGCATGCACACACACACAAACACACACGAAAAAGCAGCTGTTGGGCCCAGGGAGGTCCTGGTGGGGAGAGTGTAGTTGTGCACAGGTACCCCAGGCAGACACACACAGCCGCGCTAATTGCAGTAATGACTGCTGCACAGACGCTAATTAAAGCCCAGCGCTGGATGGTGGTCTGCAGCACCGGCAAGCGCTGACAAGGTCTGACAGCACATGCTGGCATCCATAAACAAAGACATAATCTCGAGTCCAGGAAAAAATAAAAGCACTGAGGAGAGAGTAAATATTTCCATGCCCAATCCTCGTGTTGACCATATGGCACCGTGGTAATTATTACGCTTTCTCTCGTCTCTCTTCAAAGTGAGCGAGCGCATTAGAGTGACCATGAAAAGCCAACCGTGCTCATCAGGGTGCGTATAATTGAGGAGCTTATGCAATGGCTTTAATTACACCCAGTACACTATCCAGTATATCCCCCCCCACTTCCCCCAACACTTTGCAACATGTGGGGCCTTTGATTCCATTTTGACTGTAATGATGCAGGTTTATATAAGCAGGTTTATATAAGAATACATGGGTCATACACTCAACAGAAAACATGCTGCACAGAAACCAAATTAAAATTTCCCACAACTTTATAATTGGGGGTGCTGGAGTCACTAGCAAGCCCCAGTTTAGACCCTCTCTGCCCATCATAATGTAGTAAAAACCCAAATAATAGAAGTAATATATAAAAACTGGATTTAAAAACTGTCTAGTTTGTTCTACTTTCAGCTACGTGGACAATTTGGGGATTTTTTGTTGTTGGTGTTGTTTTTGGACAATTTTGTATGGAAAAGAATTCTCAAAAAGACATTAATACAGGTGATTTACATCTCCTGCATCAACCCAAACAGCACAGGTGCATTACACTAACCCAATTTAACATGCATGAGTCACAGCAAGAGCTCTGACACAGAGCACAAGCTGGCGTGTCCATATAGGTAAATTAGGCAGTCACGCAAGGTCGGATTTTAGGAAGGGCAGCAACATTTTTGCCCCTCCCTGAAATATGATAGACCCCCCTAATGCCACACAACACCTTTGGCTTAAAGTAACATTTGGCTGATTAACATGATCATTAATGTCAATCTGCTTGTGTTACTGTTGTTCTGTTTGTTAGTTGTAAGGGCACAGGTCAAAACAAAAAATCAAACAATTAAATCTTTGTATTAATTATAAATATGATAGGAATTTAGTTATGCCATATGTCCCATTTTGCTGAATAAACACAATGCTGCAATGTAGGTGCAATTAATGTCGACAGATATATCTGATTGTGAGTCACAGAGTCTTCTTGGTTAATTTTATGACAAGTCTCATATTTACTCAAATAGACTCAAATATGTTGCTTTCGTCAACAAACATTTATCACGTGACAAAAACGAGATGGGACACAACGTAAATGCTGGTCATGTGACAATAACTATGATGAAATATATCATCTAATATTGTTGACAACTTAGAATGAGACTAAATGTGGTTTACAAAATAAAAACTATGCTAAAATGTCTCTTCATTTTCATGGACTACGGTCCATTTTCATGGTTCATGATTTCCGGTACCATAGGGAGGGGAGAAAAAAAGTGGTGGGACGCTCAACCTTAGAGTTGAACAGCGTTATGTCCCAATACTTTTGTCCATTGAGAGGCACTGTGAATTAAATCTATATAGAGTGGCCAAAAGTATTGGGATGCAGTTCCAGTATAGTGCCAGGTTGAAGCTGAAATTGAGGTGTCAGAGCAGTGTAAAGTATAAAGTGTCAGAGCAGTGTAAAGTGTGAAGGGTGAGTGCAGTGTAAAGTATAAAGTGTCAGTGCAGTGTAAAGTATAAAGTGTCAGTGCAGTGTAAAGTGTGAAGTGTCAGAGCAGTGTAAAGTATAAAGTGTCAGTGCAGTGTAAAGTGTGAAGTGTCAGTGCAGTGTAAAGTATAAAGTGTCAGTGC
>JBBPDC010000141.1:3112222-3134707 GCA_037974485.1 Hemigrammopetersius urotaenia
GCTTCACTTGGTGAATGGGTTAAATGCAGAGGAAGAATTTTGTGCTGTTCACACTGTGTGCTGTGGTGTGTTCACATTTGACCAGATTGTCACTTTCACTTTAAATCATGTTTCTGGTTTTAGAATATTGAAATACCCGCTTCATAACAATGACACAGTGCATTGATATGTATTTGGTCCAGTGTTTACAACCACAATGATAATAAATATGAATCAAACAGATTCAATATGATTATTTCTTTGATTCTCCTATTTTTCCCTTCTCCCCTGCAGGCTATGTGTACGCCACCCTGGCCAACGCAGTGATCTGTCTGTTGGCCATGTTTGGGATCGTGATGCTGCTGTGTACGTCCTGCAGTGGCCTCTTCCAGCTCTCCATCCAGTTCTGTATCAGCCTGGCCGTGGGCTCATTGAGTGGTGACGCACTACTGCATCTCCTGCCCACGGTGAGAGAACCATGCAGCCCAACATAACATAGTCAAGAGCATCCATCTGTTCAAATTCACACCATCCACTTCATCAGAAATACCAGCACTGCAGTTCACTGACCACCTTATGACCCCACTTACCCTGTAGGTACAACATATGTACAGTTACAGCTAATCTGTTGCTATTTCTCCATCTTTATCTACTCAGTTCATCCCTGCTTATTTTCTCACCACCCTTTTGAGCAGATATTATGTTTTATGGGTCCTTTCTCAGCAGTGATGCTGACCCTAAGCACCCAAAGCCATCCAGTCTAGAGCACCTGATCAGAAAAAGACCATTAATGAAGGGATACAAAGGATGACCAACCCAAATTTTGTGATAGTCACAGGTGTTACATCAATACTAAACTGCATATAACATCTATTCTGAAACAAACAGAAAACTGTAGCTAAACAGGTAAAAGCACATAGTTGTTATTGTTTGATTATACATTCAGACTTGGTTCTTCTAAGTAATTCTGCATTAAAATGAATAACTGCATACCTTATGAATTTTCATTTACATTCAGTTTACATTCTGTTTCAACGGGTCTGGCTTTTTCATGGAAAAGTAGCAAATATGTAAAGGATAAGTCCTCTGTCTGCTAAACGAGATTGTACACACAACCATTACTTTTCATCACATTTAAAACAATATAAAATATCTCCTCTTCAACACACAAGTGTATGGATTGGATGTTTTGGAAGAAGGAGCTAAACAAAAGCGTAAGAGGAGGCATTCAGGCATGCTGTTTGGGATTGAGGGCAGAATGCACTGAAGCACACTGCAATGCTGTGTCCTCTAAATACACCCATAGTTAGAGCTTAAGCTCTTTTCTTACCACCGACTCACACCATCCTACTCAGAGGCCTTACTGTTTCTTGGGGTAAACCAGTTGAAGCTTGGCCCGTGCCTCATTACACCGGCCCATTTTGTTGTGGAACGTGGGTGAATCAGTCACGGGCCCGCATGAGACCTCCTACCGCTTATTTCCCCTGGGCTGGCGCTCATTGCAGTAACACCTCCGCCACTTCATCCGTTCTGACGCTTGTCATAGCAACATAACAGGCACCCTGTCACACAATGTCAACAGCCTGAGTGGGAAGTAACAGGATTAACGGGCGAAAAGGCAGCAGGCTCTAATTGAACCAAAGGCTGGAATTGCTTTTTCGGGGGAATCTGGGGAGAGCACAGAGTTTTGGTTGGAGTTAATAGTGTCGTCAGGGTTATGATTTGATGGCCTTGTGCAATTCTGTTTTGTGTGTGTGTGTGTGTGTGTGTGTGTGTGTGTGTGTGTGTGTGTGTGTGTGTGTGTGTGTGTGTAGTTTCTGGGCCTTCATGTGCATGGAGAGGGAGCAAGCGACGGACATGACCATTCGGGGGAAAACTCAACCTACATCTTCAAGCTTTTGGTGGTTCTGGGAGGAATATATTACTTTTACGTGATGGAGACCATCTTCTCAATTATCACACGCAAAAACAGTGAGCCTCATCACCACGGGGTAAGTTGCTGACACTCTACCAAAGCAGTGGTTCTCAAACCAGTTCTCAGGAACCTCCAAAAAAGAGCATTTGTTGGACTGAGCAAACATGTGAAGAGGTTTGGGTCCTAGAGGACTGGTCTAAGAGCCATTGTATAATTATAAAGAGCTTAATTATAAAGAGCTGATGTGTGTCCACCCCATCACTAACACTCCTAATTCAGTCAAACCAGTAGTTTCCAAGGCTTGACTTGGAGATCTCCTGCTTTGTACAGTTCCTTTTCTGAAACAAAGAGGCGCTTATCCATTATTTAATGAGCTCAGTCAGAAAGTTGGCTCCTCAGAACTGACTCTGGGAAGCAACTGCAGTTTGAACCGGCATACACATGTTCTGTGGAGGTCATTTCAATTAACTACATGACATTCACCTGATCAAGCCCTCATAAACAATCTAGGTCAGAATCATTCAGGCCAATCTTTAACCACATCATATCAAGGAACCTACTTACACTTTGAGCTTTCTTCAGAAAAGTTACCATTTCAAAGATATAATAAGTAGGAAAAAAAGTCTTTCCTGAAAAGGAAGTATATAGATACCATTCAGTAACTGCAAATGAATAATAACCAATTCCATAACAAATAATAACTATTATAAATAGCTCGTGAATTCTATCATTAATTTGAATGTAATGAAGTCTTAAAGTTCAACCACACTATTGTTGTTGACAATGAATGGAATCTAGTTTCCACCAATTAGCATTCTATCATGTGAATAATGTTAACTGGTGACTGTTGGCTTTCATTCATTTTAGGCAGCTTTAGCATTATTGACTATACCTGTAAGTTGCCAGCCATGCCAAAAATGACTCCCCAGAATATATCATGTCCAATTATTTCCAAAATGACACCCACATGCTTGCGCTGCGTGATTCCTGTGAATATTTTTAACTTCTTAATTGCTTTGTTGTTCAAGGCACGTTCTGAGGATTCAGAGAATTATTGCAGATCTATCTTGCTTTACAATAAAGATTGCAGCTTTGTAAGGAATTTTATGGGGTTTAATAAAGGGAAAGGAAATTCTTGTCCAGAAGGAACCTACTTACACTTTGAGCCTGTTGAGAGACTTCATACATATTGACCTGATAGAACTGCTATCCACTCATGAAACAGCCAAGTATGAATGTATAGATACATCTTATTTAGACATGATCCAGATATGAGATGCATAAAGTGGCTTAAGGGTTCACCATGTTCTAAATATTATGGAAGGTACATTGCAGTCTGTAGCAATATATGTGCAGTGTGGCAGTTTGTTCCTGTGATGAACAGTTTTGACTCTAAAATCTCCTAATCATTCAGCCTAATCCCTCTAGTGTGTTAATATAATGTACCTCAGATCATATTAGATCCAGGTGTACCTCAGTCTTATTCCCAGTTTAGAAATAGGATTGCAGAGCGGAAGCATTTAGACTCTGCAGTACTGTCTGTGAGCGCTAAAACACAAGACCAGCTATGATTGTATGATGTATGTAATTTGATAAAGAACTACCCTTACCACTGTTTATGTTTATCACTAAATGCCATGGCCTTTACATTGTGTGAGTACTGTAGGAGAAATTGGCCAAAAGAAATGATCGTGTCGTTTCTGTGAATTGCTGTCAGTTGTCTGCTTTTGGTCAGTGCTACCTTGTTGAATAAAACTCTCAGACATCATTCACCGTCTGGGAATGATATGCGTATTGTTTAACATATTTGTCTCACATTGTGTCCCTGGGATACTGTTGCTTTTGTGTGTTGCTTCTAGCCCTGTCATTGCTGGCTGTGAGAGTAGTCTTGTACCTGTATACCCTGGTGCTGAGCATGTTTCTGCAACAGCTGGGCACAATTAGAAGGTGCAAGAATTATTGAGGTCTAACATAAACATGTAACCTTTCTGCTTTAATTAGTGATGTTCCGTTTTAATTGTTCAAAAAATGTGTGCAAAATAAATAATTTGTTTCCATTACATTGGGGCTGCATGATGGTTTCTCACAACAAAAAGGCCTTGTTCCTTTGTGTGTTGGAGGTTGCATGTTCTCTCAGTGTTTGTGTGGGTTTTTTGCTCTGGTTCCTTCTCACAGAAGAAAGATAATAGGTCAATGGGAAATGCTAGATTGCCCCTAGGTGTAATTTTCTGTGTGTCCGCACTGTGATGGACTGCCAACCTGTCCAGGTTGTTTCTCCACCTTTCATCCCATGAGGGCTGAGATAGACTCCAGCGTCCCCCATAGCCAAGGTTGGGATAAGTGGTACCACAGTACAACACACAGAGTGTGCAATTTGTCCTCTGCATTTAACCCATTCACTAAGCAGTGAGCAGCCAACAACACCAGCCATGTGTGGGAACAATATTTTTCTCAAGGGTTTCTCAGTGGTCCTGGGATTCAAACCGACTACCTTCCAAATAAAGGGGAAGGTCCCTAACCACCAGTCATCCCATGATCCAGAGTGAGCCTGGCCTTGTCAGGAATGTTTAGGTGTACGTTGTGAGCTGAAAGCCCCATTGAAAGCAAAATGCATCCAGTTTCACTCATGGAGATCACCTGCTTATGTCTGTGAATAGAACACAATTCTTTAGAAGTGTTGATGTGCAGATTTATTGAGGTCTAAACAGGATCTAATCTTAGCTTTCTTCCTTCTTCCCTTCTTCAGAAAAGTTACCATTTCAAAGATATAGTAAGTAGGAAAAATAAGTAGGAAAAAAAAGTATTTCCTGAAAAGGAAGTTTATAGATGATATTAAGCCCATTCAGTAACAGCAAATGAATAATAACCAAGTCCATAACAAATAATAACTATTATAAATAGCTCATGAATTCTATCATTAATTTGAATGTAATGAAGTCTTAAAGTTCAACCACACTATTGTTGTTGACAATGAATGGAATCTAGTTTCCACCAATTAGCATTCTATCATGTGAATAATGTTAACTGGTGACTGTTGGCTTTCATTCATTTTAGGCAGCTTTAGCATTATTGACTATACCTGTAAGTTACCTGCCATGCCAAAAATGACTCCCCAGAATATATCATGTCCAATTATTTCCAAAATGAATCCCACATGCTTGCGCTGCGTGATTCCTGTGAATATTTTTAACTTCTTAATTGCTTTGCTGTTCAGGGCACGTTCTGAGGATTCAGAGAATTATTGCAGATCTATCTTGCTTTACAATAAAGATTGCAGCTTTGTAAGGAGTTTTATGAGGGTTTAATAAAGGGAAAGGAAATTCTTGTCCAGAAATATTCCTTAATGCAGTTGTGAGAGTACACACTGATAACCTTGCTGGGCTGGAGAAGCTCTGGCTGTCAGCCACTGTCATAAAGCCATGTGAGAAACATCCGCCAGAACCAGCTGACAGTTGTTTTATTGCTGCTTTTAGGAAGAAGGAGATCCACACCATTGTGATCATGGCAAAGTTCTCCAGATGTACCAGAGAGAGAAAAACAATAAGCTGTCCACTTCACAAGCTGACCTGGTAAGACCTTCTCTCTACACCGCTTCACTCTGAAGAAATATGAGACCGAAAAACGCTGTGACCTAGAGCCAAGGGGGCGCTGACGTCAAACAGGAATCTGTGGAATCTTAAAGTCGAGTAAGACGAGCAGGGAAACAGTAACAGTACAACGCACAAAACTGAAGTACTTTCTCAGGAAAACAACAAAACATGCTTATAATGAAAAATACTCAGTTCAGTAACAGCCGAACTACACACTTTAGGTTGGCACTTTTTTACCCGTCACTGAAAAATGATTGCATGGCCCCCAACTCAGTTGGGCTCCACTAATGTAAATCTGGCAATGCCCAATACCGCTGAATCAGAGCACTGGGGAAAGCATCCTGGAAAACCTGGAAAATAGAAAATGAATGGAGAAAGAAGTTTAAGCATCCTCCTAATTTCCTCTAGCTGAGAATAAACAATGCTAGGCTCCCAAAGCAGACAACATCGCAGTCTATAGGGGCTCAGTTGTGTTCAGGGTTATATTAATGCTCCTATGGTAGTTAATGAAGGAGAGTATTTTGAATTGGCTGCTCTCGAATAGGTTATGTTGTGGCAACGCTGTGAGCACACTACCAAGTCACATGGCAGCACATGCAGGGTGGATGATATTACAACTGAAGTAGCGTTCAGCCAAGATTTGTTAGAAGATAAAATGATCAGTTATGTTCCCTGTCTGTCAAACCAGCTAGATCTTCACTGAAAAAGGAGGGAAGGAAAAGTTTTATTGAAGTTTTAACTTTTTGGATACACACTACTTCCACCCTCTTCTGATCAACAAAGAATCTGTGATTGGACTAAAGCTGAGGTAGCAAAATATCACGTGCCAGCACTGATCGTGTCATTGGTTCAATTATTTCTAGCCAAGAAAGTCTGACCCTCACTCCACTTACATCATTGAAAGACTAATTCTATTGGGAAGTTGTAAACTTCAGAACAGACCCTGGACCTGGTGCTGTGGAGAAACACATCTTGTTGGAAAGTACAGTACAGAGAACATTCCTGCTGAAGCTCTCTGAGCAATGCCACAGAGGAACGAATTTTAGTTACCTAAGAGTCTAAGAATCACCTAAAAATTATGTGGTGGCCCTTCACACTTTCTTTACACTCACACCTCTCATTTTCAAGAAAGAAATATCCATTATACGCTTTATTAGGAAACAAAAATAGGTTTTTAAATGAAATCCCTGATGAAAAAAAACCCATAGGGCACCTTTCAAAAGTCCACAAAAGATGGTTCCTCGTGCTGTGACTCACTGAGTGCGTCCTTCCCTTCCGTAATTACACGGCCTGGGTTTGAGATCTTGTCCTCTGGTAGTGGTCCTGCTGAGTTAATGACAGTCTTGCTTTTCTTCCACTTGCAGGTCGACGGGGAAAACAATGTTAAATCCTTCCCAGAAGCAGCCCCTCCTCGCACGAGAGGTGAGCGCAGCGGCTGCCAGTGCCGAGTCACTCTGAGTCATCCACTCTTAATTATATGTACATAATCATCCTGTTCCACGAGCAACAGGGGAGAAAGTGGGAAAGGCTTCATAAAGCAAACTGGGGCCACATGGGCGTAACTTTGTTTTGAAAAGTACCATGGATGGAAAATAAATGTTTTTTAAAAAGTACAAAACTTACACAATGAATTAGAAACAGGCCCATAATGTCCATAGCAGCCCAAAGGCTGGGTCACGAAATTACCAGGACTTCAAAATATATTTATTCATTTATTTGTGTGTTTGTTTGTTTGTTTGTTTATTTATTTTTGATACTCTCCTTTTGCTATTCAGCCAGATATGATGTTCAAGTTTATTATTATTAATATTTTTTACATTATACCTTTATTCTTTATTTAACCAGGCAGAACAGATTAAGAACAGATTAAGTGCAGGTTTTCACTTCATGTCCTTTTAAAGAGTTTTAGCAAATTGTGGTGACTTTTACCTTGACTTTAGCCTGATTCTTGAGGTGGAAAACCAATAGTAGCCAATAATATTATGTTCGTCCTCCGTCTCCCACAGTTAAATATTCGGCAAACTTGCGAATATGTCATGATAAGGAAGGACGTGTTATTTCCCATTTACACTGACTTTAAATTCAGCTTAAACTCTTAAGCTTATCTAAGCTTATTAAACTCTTAAGCCCAACTAACTCTAATCCTGGTTCTCGTTGTGGTGTTAAACAGTAGTATTAAATAGTTTGTAAACAAGTACAAATGTAAAAAAAACAAAAAAAGACACATTTTCAGTCTTCAGTAAAGTGTTACCCTGGTGGTCTGCACACATGAAATAAGAACTTTTACCGCACATGCCCAGCCTAAATATAAGAGCGCGGAATTCTTTCTCTCCTCCTCCTCAGAACAGAAACTGCTACCCTATATGATCACCATCAGCGACGGCATCCACAACTTCGCGGATGGCCTGGCTATAGGAGCCGCCTTCTCGCTCTCCTGGCGCTCAGGACTGGCCACTTCTCTGGCTGTGCTCTGCCATGAACTGCCTCACGAGTTGGGTAAGAAAAGGCATCACGTGGGATTACACTCGGGTATACACTGACGGTAAAAAGTTTAGAGACACCTAGTGTTTGGATTGCTGATTACTTTTGATATCATTAAATATATTTGTGTATTGGATTTTTTTCTCAAAATATGTAAATGAGACAAGAGAGATTGTTTTACATTTTATTTTCTATTAATTCATTTTATTCCTTTTATAATTTTTTTTTTACTAATATTTTCTTATAAACACATTAAATGTTTATTTAATCTGGAATACTCACCAGGAAAAAGATTTTTGTTATATGAGGAATCACACCATGCAGTAGCATTAAAAGCATTATTAGAATATTTTTTTTAGCAGAATTTATAATATATATCTATATTATTATACTGTAACATTTAGTATAATTCCAGACATGATCAGGTAGGAAATCCTTCTTCTCAGAATATGCTTATGAATAAGTTTGAAAGTGTAGAATAGTTGTGGAACAGAAAGTATTCAAACTTGCTAGCAGACTTGTTATCCAAACCATATAGGGAACCATTTGAAGGGAAAAGGAATGAAATGCTGCACCCATGTTCTTAAAATAAGGGTGCTAAAATGGGTAACTGTAGTTAATGTTTCAATCAGTGGTCACCAACACTGGTCCTGGAGATCTACCTTCCTGAGAAGTCAAGTTCCAACCACTTAAACACCTGCTCTGGCTACTGAACCTCTTTAGAGGTTCCTGACTGGTGAGAGTGTTAAAGGGGAGATATTGTGCATAACTCACTTTTTGCATTCTTTTGTATTTTTATTTGTGTCTCTACTGGTCCTATAAACACTCCAAGTGCAAAAAAAATCCAATTGAAAAACAGTGTCTGAAAGCATATGCTTCTATGGGCTGTTTGTATTGCTCCCTTATTCTGACATCAGGATAAGGACATTTGCATAGAACCACCCTTCACCTGTCAAGCCCCACCCACTAGATTAGTTGAAGATCTTTGTCTGCTGGTTTTATGAGCACTGTGGCTACAGCCTCTGGGTCCGACTCGGGGTCCAACATATAGGGCTGGATAGCGCTTCTGTTTCACGCACAGTGTTAGCAGTGTTAGGTGGGACGTGACCAGCTTATTTGCATAAAAGGGACAGAGCCCTTAAACGGCTCATTTTGAAAGGGACTGAAACTGTCAAAAATCTGGTGAATCTCTTTATATGAGAGCGATTTTGTGCAAAGAACTTCATGAACATGTTTTAGCCCATAGACCAATATGTCCTCTTTAAGTAAGGGGGGGAGCTCCAGATTGGAACTGAACATGGCAAGAAAGTACATCTGCAGGAGGGTCAGTGACCACTGGTTTAAAGAAATGTAAACATTTAACTACATTCAAGCCAAGATGCGATTTTCCAGATATTTTATGATGTTCTTTCAATATCGTGACCAGGTGATTTCGCTGTGCTGCTGCACTGCGGCGTGTCTGTAAAGAAAGCTCTGCTGCTGAACATGGGGAGCGCTTTGACCTCCTTTATCGGACTCTACATCGCACTCTCAGTCTCCACAGACACCGCAGCCAAAGAGTGGATCGCAGCAGTCACCACTGGCCTGTTCCTCTACGTGGCGCTTGCAGATATGGTATGTTGGACCTTTTCCCTTAAACGTAATGTGTTCATGTTCTGAAAATGGATTCACTTTCAGAGAAAAGTAGATTGTATTAGTGTGTAATATCAGTTTTTCCATTGTTGTACAAGCGCTCCAAGTAATAGTATGCACCTCATTATATTAAAACAATAAAGATCCTTTAAAAAGGCTCTTCAAAGTGATTGCATAGAACAGTAGTTAGAGGCTCATGGACAGTCCACACTGTCACTCTGTTCCAAAAATCTGGATCATTTGGGGCTTTGTGAGGACCAGTTTGAGAACTACTGCCATAGAAGAACAATTCTGGTCCCAAAGCACTTTGAAAGCTTTACAGAGTCATTATCGTAAATGAGATTTGTGATGCAAACATTTGAAGAACCTCCACATATTATAAAGGTTCATATAAGTTGTTTTTTTTCCAGGAATCATGTATTCAAGTCTTTTTAAGCCACTCACTGCTGCTATTCTTTCTCTCATCTCACATGTAGCTCCCAACCATGATCCATGTAGACAGCAAGAGGCCTTGGCTGGTGTTTGCACTGCAGAACTTGGGACTCCTGACTGGCTGGAGCATTTTATTGCTGCTATCCTTTTTTGAGGACAAGATTGGCGTCTAGAGATCCTTTTTTTAATAACACATTTACTGTTTAGAAAACACACTGTAATATAAACAGATACACTCGTATAAAATTGGTGGCAAATTAGTGGATAAAGTGACTATTTGTAGAGGCGTCTTGAAGTTGCTAAATCATATATATGTATGTTTGTGTGTCTATACATATAAAAACACACGCACAAAAGAAGTAAATACTATATTAGCCATATGACACCCACTAATTCTGTCACATAAAGCTGTACATTTCTTTATTTACTGTTTTCGTGTCCCATTATGCACTTTTCTTACTGTTGTAGTAATAATTGTGAGGTAGTTTCTTATATATTGTACCTGTGTGGTTCTACTTTGTTCTGTTTATAACATGAGCCTTTCTGCTACTAAAGATATTTCTGATGTAAAAATTTTTTACTTATCCTTTCATGTTAGTTGTCCAAATGGCTACAGATAAATCCTTGGAATGCAAGAAACATGTTTGTTTGAGAAAAATGAAGTGAGATGGCACTGAAGACCTTTGGTACATAGTTCTATATTTATAAAATGCTTTTTAACTGCAAATAAACAAACATGAAGTCTTGAACGAGTGGTCTGTTCACTGCGAGCCGGGTCCTAAAGGAGCTCTCATGGCGATCTCTGGAGATGATTTACTTTGACTGATGCGCAGTGTTGGATGGTGCGGGTTTATAGTTCAGCTTAACCTTGAGATAAACACAATCTCCTGACCTGGGCCATGATGATTAAGCCAATACACAACCAAACTCCGCCATGACTGTCCGTACAAGTGCCGTTTCTCGGCTGGGAGGGCTTGGTCAGTTCATTTGCCCATGCTAATGAGTATTATACATTTCTGTGGTTCCATTGATGTCAGCAGCTTTGATGTCTTCCATCTTAGTGGACTGTCGGCTTTGTTTAATGGCAGGGCTCCTTGTCTAGACGTTTGTCCTTTAAGATAGTGTGTCGAAGTGTCAGAACTGTAATAAAGAGCGCAGTCAGGAGAAGGTAGATCATCCAGAATCCACACATTTCTAACTTTTTTACCCCCTTGCTGGTTGTGGATTTTATGAAGTAACTCACACCCAACCACCCCCACCCCTCCACCCCCCATACGAAACTGCATATGACTGACAATTTAGCACTGGACATATTATGTAAGCACTTAATACAGCAATCATAAGCCACTGCAGAAGTCTAAACCTGACATTATCCTTGATGTCAAAATTACTAATCCCAAATAGAAAGTATCCCCTTATTTAGAAGTCTCTTATGTAACACTCATGCTATATTTTCCCCACCGCTGTGTTTGTCCCACCTCAGCAAAGATGAAGTAACAAAGGTATGCTACTATCATGAAGCAGCAAGGACTCGTTGGCTCACAAAGTTCAATTCTGAAATAGAGCCTGTAAATCTTATCAGCAGCCATAAACTATGAACCCACTCAATCGCTCATGGGCATCACAAATAACAGATAAGATCAGAGAGTTAGCAAAATCACTAAATCAGCGCAATAGAAATCCTGATCGAATTTGATCTGCATATCAGAATTTGACTCCTATGAATATACATGTAAATCTCAGCCACATCAGTACCAGCATGCAGTGTCTAGGACTGTTGGTTATGTTTTCATTTAAAGCCCATAGAAATGGTATATGCTGTATAATATATGGAGCAGAAATGGCATCAAATGAAAATCTACCATAGCCTAAACACAAAGTTCCAGTCAGACAAAAATTAACACCTCTGGTCAAGAAATGTAACACATCTTCTGTATCTAACTAATGCATAAATATGTCATTTCTTGAGTTTAAAATATATATATCACAATTTAAAACATGCTGTCATTTTTGTCATAATTATTTTAACTTCGAAAATCAACAAGACATTGAAGTTGCAAAAGGGTACCAACACATTTGCACACTCTTGTAAATATATTCATGTCAGGCCAAATGAGGCCAGTGCTGTAACTCACCTCATAAACCGTCTCTCATAAGCCATCAAATGACTGTATTGACCTTAGATCTCATGGTTTGGATTATCTTTATTTTTTTTTATTCACCTACTTGTTTGAATTATTTCTCAGCATACATCCATTACATTTACATTTACGGCATTTAGCAGACGCTTTTATCCAAAGCGACTTCCATTCCCTAACTACAGGGGACAGTTTCCCTGGAGCAACTTGGGGTTAAGGGTCTTGCTCAGGGACCCAGTGGTGGTGCTGAAGGTAGGATTCGAACCCATGACCTCATGGTCCGGAGGCAAGTATCCTACCCACTGAGCTACCTCCACCCTCCATCCATTAGAAGCTTTATTATTATTATTACTATTATTATTATTATTGTTGTTGTTGTTGTTGTTGTTATTGTTGTTATTTTAAATAAAGTTTGTTTTTTATTAACTTAAGTTAATATGGTAATGTTCATTTGTTCTTGCGAAACCTTAACTGCACAAACCTTTAACCTTTTAAAACATAATCTTTTCAATTCAGTCCTTTTTTGAGGACTAAGCGCCATTTACTGTAATGCCTTAAACACAAGTTACAGTATACATATTATATATTCATTCCTATTCTTTTCTTCAGCTCTTGATTGTAATTTAAAAAGCCTTTTGATACAAAGCCCTTGTGGGTCAATTTTCTCCCAGTTAAAAGGACATCACACATGAAAGCTTTCAATGAATTACTGCCTCCAGATAAAAGACAGGCAGCTTTTGACTTCTTGCCTTTGGCGTTATCTTTGGAAAGCAAAAGACATGAAAAAATGGTTGTAAAGGCCGATTTGGTTCAGAAGGCTCTCCGGAATAAAGACTCTGAAGTGTTTGTGTCAGAGAGGTTAGTTCAGAAGGTATAGTTATTTCAGATGGCCTTTATAGCAGGGTGGGACAAACGCTACTGAAAGATAGCACGGCTTTTAGTGTCCCATTATCACTGCTGATAAATATCACTCAGCAACCCTGTGTATTATAAACTACAGACATCAGGAGACTGAGCTGCTCACCCACACCTCAAGGTGGAAAACAATGTGATAATATGGTTAGTCTACTGGATCAAAATCTGTCTTACATTTTTTATCAAAGCACATACGAGTAGAACAACCATTCAATGCTAAACTCCTACACAAGCACCTCATTCTGCTTTATGAGGGATTGATTAGCGGTCAGCTGAATCACATCTTATTAAATGAGGAAAAGTATAAAACACTGCTGTAATCGACTCTCTCCTCTCACACTGAGACCAGTTGGATGGTAAAACACTCAAAGGTCATTATTGCCATTTTGTTTAAGAGAGAACCAGAGATTTGTTTTCTTTGAATTATTCAGGTTCTGTAAACGCTGCAGTATTTCTCTTATTCTGATGTTTTGTCATTTCCTTTAAGATGATGTCAGCAGTTCTTAAAAAAGCTGTTCAGTTGAATACTTGCACATATAAAAGACACAACCTGAGAAACTAAACATTTTTGCTGTGGTCTCTTAGCTTTTCTAGAGCTGTATGTAGGGAATTTGGTGTATTATATGGAACCCTGCTGTTCCAAATGAAGACTGAGCAAACGCACCACGTCCTCTGCACTGATCTTTCTATGTCTAAACTCCTTAGAATAAGAGTCCATACTGAGAAACAGCTGCTGCTCCACAGTATTTAGAAGTGCAATCTGCAGTCCTCTGAGCAAGCCTAAGACATTAAACACCTATTTCACACATTGTACTGGCTGCATTTGCGCTTATAGGTACATCAGAAAGAGTACATTACAGTGATTAGCAGTGATTAAAATGAAGTACAGTTATGGACCAATTTATTTTACTGTGATGGAAGAACAAGAGATGTAACACATACTAATAACTAAATGAACATGTAAAATGGAAAATTGACTAGTTATTCGGACATTCTTGGGGTCTCACTACTCTAACACACCTGATCTTTAGTGGTGGAACTGGTTTGCATGGAGTGTGAAAGCAGAAATGATGTGGTGCTGTTGCTTTCTTCTGGTTTTCTGTTTAATGTCTGTTCCTGCTGTTCTCAGGTGATTGTGCAACTCTTTACTCGACTACTGGCTTCTCTCTTACCTTCCTTATCATTGGCCTCTAAAAAATGGACATTTAGTTGTGGTTCCATGTATGTTCCCATTTCATTTGATCAACTCAGTCAGTTAAATAGACAAAGATGTTTTATGTCTTTTCTACATCTCTTTAGGTTTTGAGTGGTGTTTAATCATTTTGCCCCTAAGAAATTAAGGGGATTCCTTCGTCTCCACAGTGATTGCTGCTTTTTTCCCCAAATAATAGCAATATTTGTAATGATGCCAGGCGTTTTTCTAATGGTATCAGGTGCACAAAACAATTTGGTGTTGTATTTAACATGTAGAACTTGATTTATTTGTAACCTTTACATATATTGATATTTCAAGGTCCCAAATGATTTTTTCTGTACCGAAATCTGTACCAGCTTTTCTCTATTTATGAATAATTTCTTAATTGTTTTAATTCTATGTGTAAGCACAAAGCCAAAATATACAGTATACTGCATGTAAATGTAAAGTGGAAGTATCACAAAGAACATTTTATATTTCCCAACACTGTATATAGTGTTTTCCACCCCTGTCCACTCCTAGAACAATGAGACAGGTATAAGGCTTTTGTCTGAGGTGTAGCTGTGGCATAATTAGAACGGCAAATGTTTAAATAGCCATTCTCTAGAGCTGGAATGTACAGTCCGGAATGGAGTAAGCTTAAACACTGGAATTTATCAGACCCACTTTCAAAAAAGCTGAATCATGTTCCTTACCATTCAATATGTTCATGACTGGGAAAAGTCTGTGCTTACTTTAGAGTTAATCTTCATCTTAGAGTTAATCTTTCATTTGATCAACTCAGTCAGTTAAATAGACAAAGATGTTTTATGTCTTTTCTACATCTCTTTAGGTTTTGAGTGGTGTTTAATCATTTTGCCCCTAAGAAATTAAGGGGATTCCTTCGTCTCCACAGTGATTGCTGCTTTTTTCCCCAAATAATAGCAATATTTGTAATGATGCCAGGCGTTTTTCTAATGGTATCAGGTGCACAAAACAATTTGGTGTTGTATTTAACATGTAGAACTTGATTTATTTGTAACCTTTACATATATTGATATTTCAAGGTCCCAAATGATTTTTTCTGTACCGAAATCTGTACCAGCTTTTCTCTATTTATGAATAATTTCTTAATTGTTTTAATTCTATGTGTAAGCACAAAGCCAAAATATACAGTATACTGCATGTAAATGTAAAGTGGAAGTATCACAAAGAACATTTTATATTTCCCAACACTGTATATAGTGTTTTCCACCCCTGTCCACTCCTAGAACAATGAGACAGGTATAAGGCTTTTGTCTGAGGTGTAGCTGTGGCATAATTAGAACGGCAAATGTTTAAATAGCCATTCTCTAGAGCTGGAATGTACAGTCCGGAATGGAGTAAGCTTAAACACTGGAATTTATCAGACCCACTTTCAAAAAAGCTGAATCATGTTCCTTACCATTCAATATGTTCATGACTGGGAAAAGTCTGTGCTTACTTTAGAGTTAATCTTCAATCGACTGCTGGTTTTTGGGTTGATGAAGAACTGAATCAACAGAGATGTCTGTTTTTCTTAGTCTTTTTTCCTCATTGCAGAACTGAGTGGTTTTAACTTGGCAAGTTTAGGTCTGAAAATAATCCCACCTTTTCTTTAGGCAAATTCCAAAACCAGCGCACTCTTATCCCAGATCTTATATCGAATTTAAAATGTAATTACAGTGTACATTAATGAATCAAGTGTGATTGCATTAGTATGAAAAGCAGAGAGGGTCATGCCAGCACAACCTGCATTAAGGCCCCGCTTCCCCCTCGTATCTAACCGGGTGTATATCCCTCTGTTCCAGAAAAAAGAAAAACACCCCCATCGAAATATCAACTCTGCCTCATCAGAAGAACCAAATCACTCCACCACCTCTCCAACTTCCTTTTGCATAAACCAAACATTGTAGGTTTTAGTCGTGGTGTAACCCACTCGTGACAACAGCAGTCATGCGCTGACCCTCAGAGTCAAGTAAACCATGCCTAGGACCCCTCGTGTGCCTGATGGGAAACTAGAGTACAGATTTTTCACAGAGTGCTAATAAATAGGATCCAGGGTTCCCAGCTGTCAATGTTGAGCTGTCTTTTTCTATCTCCCATTAAAAGTGTGTAACAAATGGACAAATACGTAGCACATAGCCTCAACAAAAAACTATACTCACAACCCAGAAAACTGTAGAAACCTGTCCCCCCATCCAAATAAAGTGTAAAGAAATGTTCTAAACACAGATTACATGTATAAAATAAACTCTTCTGCATTCCTACATATAACCCAAATGGACAGTATTTTGTCCAGTAGTTTCCTCTTTCTTTAACCTTATGCAGTCAGATTACTAATATGCTATTAACTCAAACCCACATTCTTCTCTGTAAGGGTAAAATAACAGTGATCTGTTATCAAACAGGTAATAACAGCAATCAGAAAAAAGAGAACGTTGTCAATATTAGATCACATTGTATCAACACAACCATTTACTAAAGCGTGGTGGAACTATATATAAACTCCCAACCATTCTGATGATCAGAACACAAAGATATTTGTATACTTTTCTCATGGGGCCCATACGTTGGTGCACATGAGTTTACAATGACGGTTAAAGAAGCTTTGGGTTTATACAAAATATAAATGTATTCCCATCAATGGTTTCCAGAACTAATTGAAGCACAGTACACAGTACCACCAGGCAACAGAGGTGTGGAGGCTGCACCACAGCCAATGAAGGCCTTGTAGCTCTACAGGCCTCAGGAACCAAATCCTCATGATCGCTTTCAAATCTTTCCTCAACCTCAGTACAGCAGCAATTAAACTGTAGGCACTCACAGCATAATGTCTATGTAACAAATCCTTCACAAGATCCACATTTACTATCTTTTTTCCCCTCAATATCAACACTCAGGAAATATACATGTGAGCAAACAAATGTAAACATGGTAGCCACACAGAATTACCGAACATTTCCAGATGAAGGAACTTTGTTTTTCTGCCATGCAGGATAATATTGGGTCTTATTCAGAAGTACAAAGTCTCCAAACATTTTCTAGGTTTGATCAGAATCCAGATTACACACACAACTCTTCTCCTTTCAACCTCTCACCTCCTAAACCTAATTAAACCCGATTAGCTGGAAACCTGTCCGTCTAATTGATTGGTTGAAACATTTTCAGTGGGAACAAACCGCAAAGTCTTGTTTTTAATTCATGAACTACTTGATAATGCCAGTAATATTAGTTAGGTAAACAAACAAGAAAATTAAGGGTCCCACGATGGCAACACCTCTTTATCGCAGAGGAGGGCCGTTAAGTTAACGTTAGGGTCCACCCTGTATTTTGAGAAAGTTACTGGTATATATTGTCTACCTGCTATACTGGTTGCAAATGCACTATATGGACAAAAGTCATGGGACACAGCAGAGTTTTAGGGTTTGGACTAGGCCTGTTACTTCCAGTGAATGACAATCTTAATGACTCATCATACCAAGACATTTTGGACAACTCCATGCTTCCAACTTTGTGGACACAGCTTGGGGAAGAACCTTTTCTATTCCAGCATGACTGTGTCCCAGTGGACGGAGCAATGGTCTATAAACACATGGTTGTATGAGTTCAGTGTGGAAGAACTTGGCTGGCCCAAACAGAGCACCTCATAAATGCTCTAAAGTAGGAATGGACACAAATTCCCCACAAAAACTTTCTTGTGGAAAGCCATCCAAGAAGAGTGGAAGCTATTATAGCTGCAAAGTGGGAACCAGCTCCATATTAAAGTCTTTGAATGCAAGGACATTAAATCGCTGTTGGTGTAATGGTCAGACGTCCCAATACTTTCGACCATATAGTGTATGCGTGAATTCGAGGGGCTGCTGGGGAAATAGTGGGAAAGGTACCATTTGTACAAACAAATTCAGGAGAAACATGATAAAAAGAATACATAGACAACAAAGAGAAACAGCTTGTGTTTTTTTTCTCCAGCTTTGGGCTCAAGTTATAAGTTACCTTTTAAAAGCCACAAAATGACTAATACATTTTTCAAATATTGATTGCACACAGTTGCTTCAGACTTTGTCTGAAGGCCATCTGCACTAGGCCACAGCATGACTGAATAATGTATTTAAATTGCAGCTTATTGGCATTTGATTATGCTACAATATATATTTTTACCAACCACTGTATATTTGATTTCCCAAAATTCCAATGTATTTCCCATTAATTCTCGGCAATTCCCATAAATTCTTGCGACCCAGCTTCTTGCGGATAGCATCATGTAGGTAGAGTCAGTGTTGTGCCATTCTGTTGTTTCTTCTCTACAATGGACCCAACAGTACTCTGCAGGGTCTTTACAGTTTGTAACATTTTTATAAACAAACCCTGATTGATATTCTAAAGATCTGGAATTCTTTTTCCTAAATTTTCTTGAAGAAGAAAATTTAATAAAGGAAAAAATTGATCATTTTGTCACACGTGAACACACCTAGCAGCATAAACAGCACAAAATTCTTTCTCTGTTTTTAATCCATTTACCCCATTCACCAAGTGAAGCAGCAGGCAGCCAGGACTACAGCAGCCAGGAGCACTGTAGGCGGACGGCATCTTGCTCAAGTATACCGCAGTAGTGTCACTGGGAGTCATGGGACTCGAACCCATAGCCTTTTATGTGCAGGGGCAACCCCTTAACCACCAGGACACCAGCTGCCTAACATGTTCAGCTAAACTGTGTCTGAAATGATCAGGAAACAATCGAATTAAGGGACGTTAGTAAAGGCTGTAAAACAGAATTAGACTTTACTCAAATGTAACAGAACGCACGTGAAGACACATCTGACATATGACTGCATGGATAACATGAAATGCTGCTCTCTAGTGTACACAATGGAAAACGCTTTGGATTGGAAATGGCGCAATCAGCACAAGGTTAATGAGAACAAGAACATTTGTGGACACTTCAGTGACACATGCGTCAGACAGAACTACTCTACTGCAAGTTCTGGTGGGGTTTGGCTCGGTCAGGCAACTGTGAAAGGTAATGAGGCTGAAAAATATACCAACCAGTGAAATTGCCAAACACAAATAATGATTACGCGTGACAAAACCAACACAAATCACTGGAAAAGTAAACCATTAGTGAGCTCACCAAAAGGAAACGATCTCATTATGCAGCCAGACAATGACCCACAATATATACACTTGGAAACCGAGATGCAAAACACCTGCTAACGGCAGCGTGTCTCACGCCTCGGGATTTTAAGAAAGACTGCATACAGAAGTTATAAAGTGCCCCCATTGTAAATACAGTGTGATCTTAAAGTGAGAATTCTAGCAGAAAAAAAATGCTTCCATTTTGCCACACTTCCATACTACACACGTGTACACAAATACATACAGTTTCCATGTGGAGTGTAGTAGGGGGTAAACAAAAGCAAATAAAATCGCAAGAAAATTCCTTGTGAATAAAACACGGCAGATATTTTGGCGCGCTGGAGAATCGCGGTCAAATGTAGGTCCGTCACTTCCGCTAAGTGCAAAACATTAGTGTTCCATTTCGGACAGCACTTATTACCGGCAGTGCGCACTACAGAAGGCAGTGCGCACTACGCACTAAATCTCAGTGCACTGACCGTAGTGCGCGGTTTCGGACACACCCATACAGTTTGACATGCCACTTTTTGTTCAAATGTAATTAAAAGCTAAGAAATATTTTTCTCCACAATGATGCCTCTTGTACATCATGTAATTATCTTATGGGAGACTCCAGTGTCATTTCCAATCAAGAAGAATCTTGCTGGTTGAATAAAAGTAACAAAGTCAAAATCTGAATAATTCCGGGCTTGACCTGAATTATACATGCATATATATATATATATGCATGGCAAAGTCGAGTCGTTTGATGACGTCATCACACACGCAGCAGATGAACACGGGTGTCCAACACTGAGCAACTTTTATTAAAGTTCTCTGCAACATTAACAGTCAACAAGACAATTAAACTAAACCAAACAAAGGATGATAGCTTGAATCATCTGGTAAATTTAAGTGTAAAACTGAGAGTGGAACGGTTTAAGCCGCGGCAGGATGACTCCCTGCAGTCCTAGCGTTAGCCATGTTAGCTAGCGGAGCCGTTTCAGATGCAGAGCGCCGGTTCCGTTACTGTACTTTAACACCGACTTGCAGGTTCTGCAGCTCTCTGTGCTGTTTGTGTGTCTAGAGTGAAGGATCTCCACACACGTGATGTGTGTCTGTGTTCTCTGCTGCCATGTAGCTGGTCTTCTTGTAGTCTTGTGTTTAGATTGTGTTTAGATTTTAGTTCTAAATTATTATGAAAAATATAATTTACTAATTTTATAATAGCTTCATTTCCATATAAAATAACTGCATAAATGTGCGTGTGAGTGAGAGAGACAGAGAGAAAGAGAGAGAGAGATGCACACCCACAAACCCACACACCCCCATTATGTGATAATGGTTAATGATTTACAGCAAATAGAAAAATATTTTTATTGTAAAATTAGAAATTCAATATACATACATAAAAAAACACAAACAATACTACATATAAAAATCTAACTATAGTGACAATCCCTGAACCACTGTTCAGTTACCTTGTTCTAATAATTTCCTCAGTCGCTAAGCGGATGATTTCATTGAAATCAAACCGAATATACTTTCGCCAGTATCGCCGATCTCGCCCATACATCTGTGCAGGGTAACAAGGACTTCCTGAAAACAGACAAGAAATGCATCAAATCATTAAACAATGATGAAGTCACATGACCTCAGAATACTGAACAGCAGAGGGAAAACCACAAAGAGAAAGAAAAATTAGAAGACCCACCGATCCCATGGAATATCCTCGCCACGGCACGGCCAGAGAACTTCTCATCGCTTCGACTGGCCAGGAAACCTCGGACATCAGCCCGGATCTGCTCCTCCCACTCCTTCAGCTGAAACCAAAAGCAGTCTGCTTTACTCCAGGTTCAAACAGGCTCTTTGAAGCCATGCCATAAAAGAACCACTTTTGATTCCGTAAAGAACCTGTCAATATACAGCCCTTTAAAGAACTACTGGTGTAAATGAGATGCCTGAATATGAAGAACCTTCTTAAAAGTTTAATGTGATGAAGTTCAATACCAATGAAAGGATTTTCAAAGTGAGAAACAAACCTTGCACTTATTTAGAGTCTCGTCCTCATCACCGTGCTCTTCTTCAAATCTCTTGCTCATGTCCAGGTCTCTCCTCTTATCAAAATAATCAGACAGCAGTTGCTTCAGCTTCAGGCTCCTAGTCTCATCCAGCTCATCCATACAGAAGCTACAGTTGCGATATGCCACACTGTGTACGCACAAACACATAGCATAGTATCACCTCTACCTCTCCTACCTTTTTGATTACTGAAAAGATGCAGATCACTGCGCAGATAAATTACAATAATTCTTTTCTTATAGCTTTCAAAAAATGATTTTAAACTTGGAAGCTTTTCAAAACTAGACACATTAAATCTATTGTATACAGCATCTGCCACAAAAAATATTTTTGTAATACTGTACTAATATTGTGCCAGTGAATCTAAACTACAAACAGCAATACAAGCTGTAAACATTTACACATGAATGTCAAGCAGTGTAAAACCAAAGCTTGAACAAAAGAATGCCTGAATGTACGAGGGTGTATGTACAATATGCACCAAACCCACGATTCGGTTTGTATCACGATTCTTTTGGGAGGAGGGGGTGGTACTGCTTTGTAGTGATGGGCACGGCTGTTCTCTTAGATATGCGGAATCACTAGAATCAGTTCACTAAAAAGATTTGTTCAAAGGATTTGTTCACCAAATCACGAATCACCGAATCATTCAGTGCTTGGCAGGAGGAGCGACTACAACTTCCTGAACGGTTCAGGTTTCAGTTCAGTTCATGGCTTCCAGGACCGGGAGGTGAGAGTGTTGTGGCTGTGTTGCTTTGACAAACTCGTTTAAAAATCATGATGTTTTAAGTGTCCCGTCCTGTGGTAGCTGTGCTATTTAACTGGTCTACTTTGCAAATTGGGCTCAGTGAGTGAACCGTTCACTGAACGTATACACTACAGTACATTCAGTGAAGGATTCACCCCACAGTACATTCAGTGAAGTATTCACCCCACGGTACATTCAGTGAAGTATTCACCCCACAGTACATTCAGTGAAGGATTCACCCCACAGTACATTCAGTGAAGGATTCA
>JBBPDC010000141.1:3134807-3145366 GCA_037974485.1 Hemigrammopetersius urotaenia
CCCACAGTACATTCAGTGAAGGATTCACCCCACAGTACATTCAGTGAAGGATTCACCCCACAGTACATTCAGTGAAGGATTCACCCCAAAGTACATTCAGTGAAGGATTCAGTGAATGATTCGCAAATTGTAGCAATGAATCATGCATTTTCTCAAACTGCTGGTTTTATACACTGCTTGTTACATGCTGTATCCTACAGTTTGAGAGTTTTTGCGGTGGCAATTTAGCAGAGTGTAGAATTTCTTTTTTTATCTGGAAACTCAATCTATTAAAACAACGCAGCTCAACTGAACTGAAAAACGAATCACTTATGGAAGTGATTCAGTTCAGTACGTTCCCTTAAAAGATTCGTTATTTTGAACGACTCGTTCGTGAATAATACAACACTAATCTGGACAAGAAGGATAACTCCGGGAGTTGGAAGGAGCGTGTCGCGATTCTGCCTTCTCACAACGCGACACGGGTTTGTGGATCTGAGTGTAGAGATTTCGGTTTCATATTGCACATCGTTACAGCCATAGAATGCACCAGTGATTGCATTAATGAATCTATGATCAGCAGTCCTACCTGCGGAAAGCTTTAAAGCAGGCCTTTAACTGGTAGAGCTGAGTCTTCTCCTGCGCCTGCACTCGGCCGTGCAAGAACGCACATACCTGGTCCAGTTCTTCAGGCGCCAGGTCTCCATAGGAACGGAAGTAGAACGACAGAGCAGAGAATTCCACGAGGATGCCGCTTCGGCCCGTGCCCCGATAAGACCCTGAACACACCACATCATTCAAATGGGTCAATGCTTACATTCAGTAACAGAATCAAGCCCAAAATGCCTAAACTAAAAAAGGTGGCTATGAGAGAATGTACAGCTCCTGAAAGAATAAGAGGACTGCCAAAAAGTTGCGTTTCTCAGGTTTGATCTTTGATGCAAAGAAGATTAGGAATATAAATAAATGTTTTCCCATCCAACAGGTCTCATTGACCAGTTGAGAGGAGTGTGTTGATTACAGCAGTGTTTTATACTTTTCCTCATTAAATAAGATGTGATTCAGGTGATCACTAATCAGTACCTCATAAAGTAGAATGAGGTGTTTAACAGACACTGGCATGAAATGGTTGTCATACTTATGAAGATGCTGATTTAAAAATAAATTGCAGTGTCTCTCATTTTTTTCCCAGAGCGGTATATCACGTCATATCCTGCTGTCCTACATGATCAACTTCCATATGGAATAGAGGTCTGCACCCACCAGGTCTTGCAGCTGTGGGGCTAAATTTTCTACATGCAGGTCGTTAACCAGCCTAGTGCAGGTGGGACTAGGACAATATATATGTGTTGAGAAATCCCACAAATGTACGAGCTGCTAAAATAATAAGGCACTCGCTTTATAATTAGAATCTATAAATCATGTGAAATGATAAAGTAAACAAAAATCGATAAATCAATAACTCACTCTAAATACTTGTGAAGAGGCCGATCACATGCAAATTGCATTCTTGTAAGCTACAGAGATGGAGGGAACTTAAGATGGCCACAGCTGCACAAAGGGCTCTTAATAAAGGCAGAAAGTGAAGTAACTAAATGTAAGTCTGACAAATGGCAAGCCATTTTCAATTATGACTAACACAAAATTAAAGCTACCAGGTGTTGCTGTGATATCATTTGATGTTACCTATACAACACGATGATCAAGACGGTCATATTATTTCAGCAGAAAATCAATCCTTTGTGAACAGACTGTTAAACACTGGATATGAATATGAATGACTGTGTGAGGGAGTGGGCTGTAATGTTTTGGCTGTGAGCAGGAGTGCGACTAATTCTGGCAGTTTACTGTGGGAGTTGAAAGAACTCTTGCCGGATTTGGTAGGGGGGGGGGATCAGTCCTGTGCAGTTCCCCTATATGAAAAGGCTGGTCTATAGATTTTATAGTTTTTTTTTGTCTTCCAAAAAAAGACAGGACTTCAATGTGTTAGCAAGTTACAGTGATATTGTTAGGAACTATAATAATGTCAATGGTTGTGAAATAAGATTTGGCATGGCTGTCCACATACTTCTGTTCATTGACTGTACATGAAAAGGTGGTTTCCTTTTAGGACTTGTGAATCGTCTTAAAGGAAATTCTCCTCTAAACAGATTCCAAAATTGTCAATTTACAAGTAATTGCTTTCAAAAATGTTCCCGATTGGGAATGATCCTTTCCCTGCTCAAACCTGGCTCAGTGCTCCACTGCAGCTGTCTCAGGCCCCTCTTGACTAGAGGAAGCTGCCAGCCCATAGTGTCAGCCAACTCAACCACATCAAACTCGAAAGAGTCACATGCCTCCACCTTCTCCCCTGCCAGGCGCTTCCGTGCCAGCACCACTGCCACTGGAGGACATCTGTCATAATATAAGAACACGGGGACAATGTTACATACATACTGCACTGAAATTGAAACATATAACCTGGCCAGAGGTTTTGGCATTTTTAAAATTTATTTATTATTAGATATTCTCACACACACTTTTTCTTTTACATCTTACATACATTTTAGTGAGTTTACGGAGCTGGTGGGGACCTCCATAACAAACCAGTCGGCACACAGAGAGAGTTGGGTGTAGCAGCTCCACCCAGCGCTGAGGGTGAAGCTCCAGGTAACACAGCAGAGTCTCCAGACCTGAGCAGGCAGACAGAGAGAAGCATGCACTTAAGACCACAACACACTTGTTTCAGTCTATACATGCAAAGACAGTACTGTTCACAGGTGAAAACACTTACACCTTACAATTTTTAATAAATGTGGGATAATAAAAAGTAGCTGAGCATCACAGACTACTTGTATATGTTCATTTCATGTCAAGTGCTTTATTTAAAAACAGTTTAATTTGAATCTTAGTGAATTCATGGCCAATATTGGTATCACTATCAGATTTACTTCTTAGATGGATTAGTATTTTCGCGGGGGTTACGTTCCAAGAGCACCTGTGTTGAGTGAAAAACCGCGTTGTGTTTTGGAAAAAATGCCTATTTTTATAGTGTAAACCCTAAATATGCCCCCAAATATGCTCCCAGAACATTTTAATTTTGTGTTAAACTCAGTAACGCATTACCCTTAACGAAAATGTAAAGGTAAATAATTAATCAGAATCATAAAACTTTATTGCTTAAGAAGCCATTAGCATTAACAGTTAGCATTAGCGGCGTGCAGCGAGTGAAAACAAACACTCGTACGCAGAAGAAATGTTGAAATAACTCTCTCTACCCACATGTTTAGACAGGGCACAGCTTACTAATACTAAAAAAACTGAGAAAACTGTTAAAATTGGGAGGGACAAGTTTAAAACACTAAAATACGAGGACAAGACATGGAGCAGTCATGCTACATGCTGCAGCAGCTTATTCTACTTCTTTTTATGGTGTTTGACAACTTTTCAGTGTATTATTGCCATCGCTGGACTGGTGGCGGTAATACAGTTTGGTTCTCAGAAAATTACTGTACGTTACCTTTTCCTTCAAGTTAAAAGCTCCATTACGTTTTTTTTGTTCATAACACAAAGTTTCACACTTAAGGGTCCTTCCTCACCCTCCTCTGTGATATCCAGTCCCTCCACGGTTGCTTCCATTGGAACGGCTCTCTCATGGGTATGACACACTCGCTGGACCAACTTCTCTCCATCACTCTCTGCCATCTCCCAACTGCCTCCGTCCTTTTCATCGGTCTCGTTTCTTTGGGTTTCTCCATTTTCCTGAGGGATCTCCTCAGCCGCATTCTGAGAAACGGACCCTTCACATTCATACTCTTGTGTGCTCTTTGACTCTTGTTCTTGTGGGATCATGGTAGAGGTGGACTGCTCAGACAGTGTGACCTGAATGCCTATGTGCTGCCCTTGCTGCTCTCCAGACTCTTCACAAATCTCCATCATCTCCAACAACTCAGAATCATCCACCTCTGCAGTCTTGGGGAGAGTGTCAAAGAAATCAACTTGCGTCAAAAGTAACTGATCAACTAACCAGGAGAAAATATTTTGCGTGTTTGTAGCATTTTTCCTTTTGCCACTAGGTGGTGGTGGCCTAGAGGTTTGAATCCTACCTTCAGCACACCACTGGGTCCCTGAGCAAGACCCTTAACCCCAACTTGCTCCAGGGAGACTGCCCCCTGTAGTTAGGGAATGGAGGTCGCTTTGGATAAAAGCGTCTGATAAATGCTGTAAATGTAAATGCTATGAAGAGCAAACTTGCCTAAATAATGGTTTATTAATTTTTTAAAAATGATTATTAAAAGCATTCTGAAACTGTTAAATGTGTCAGGTTTGAACTTATCTGCATAGCATGTCATTAATATTGTCACATATGTGTGGTGCTGTTTCTTAATATATACATGTTCCCCAGAAAACAACCCCCCAGAGGCAAAATAAGGAATAACATCAGCAATAGATATGACAGTATGCAAACTGCAGGTACCTGCGTTAAGTCCTGGTGTTTTTGATGGATTTGTCTGCAGTTGCAGGGAGGAAAGACTTTCTGCACCAATCTCTTGACAGTGAAATAGTCCACAGTGTCTGCATAGATGTGTCTTCGCAGCTCATGCAGATCCCCACCCTGTAGACATTATAAAACCAAAACATATAGATGGTAACCCTTGACATGTTCTTCTATTTTATGGTTAAAGCCAATACTGCAAACACCCTTGTAATTCACTGATCAGCCATAGCACTGACAGGCAAAGTGATTAACACTGATTATCTTGGCACAATGCCACCGGTCACGGTGTGGGTTATACATTAGGCAGCAAATAATCGGTCAGTTCTTGAAGTTGATGACTTTGACATGGGCTACATTTTGATGGTTACACAACTGGGTCTAAGGCCTAAGGGATAAAAACTCACCTCTGGGTCTAGGAACAGGTGGCAGTGGGAAGGCTCTCCATCGCGGCCGGCTCGGCCTATCTCCTGCACGTAGCTCTCAAAGCTCTTGGGCATGTTGTAGTGGACGATGCCGCGCACATCAGACTTGTCCAGGCCCATGCCGAAGGCCACAGTGGCCACCACCAGCCGGAGTTCGCCGCACATGAAGTTGTTTTGCACGCGTCGACGCTCTGAGGCAGACATACCTGCGTGGTACGCCTCCGCGATCCACTTCAGAGGCTTCCTTATCTTCTTCCTTGCTGAAGTTCCAGCAGTGGAACACACAATACTATCAACAGGATTTCATAAAAATGCAGTTGTCAAGACTTTAAGTATGTAAATCATTCTGAATTTACCCAAAGCTTTCTTCTTTTTGCCCACAGGATTGTCCTCCTCCGACTCCTTCACAGGCCGTGAGGACTCTCTCAGCATCACCCCCTGCAGGCAGGTACGCAGCAGAGCAGCTATGCGATTTGTCTCCTCCCGTCTGGTGCAGTACACTATGATGGAGTCAAGGGCACCAAATCGCTCCCCCTTCAGTAAGGATACCAGAGCCTGTGGAGTCAGAACATCAGCTTTCACGTTCACCATCTCCTATCACAACAAAGTTCCCACACACCCTTAAACATCAAATTCAAGGACTTTCCCGGCCCATTTCCCTCTAATTCAAGACCCAACACAGCTGAGATTCAGACACAGATCAAGGTTAATTACTGTTACAACACTGTTCACTCGCTTGCTGCTGTTTAACCTTCACCAATGAACTTCAATCCCTCAAGCACACACACGTGACTGCTGCGCTTCCACGAGGCAGGTGGCGCACGAAACAAGGACGCACAGACGGTGGGAGACACATGCAGACAGAGGTGGCCTATTTACTAACAAAGTTCAAAAACATCAACAGAACTTACATTTATATTATGGCACAAAACGAAATTCAAACACTTTCAATGACTTATGACTCTTGTTTTTTTTTTTTAAAGACTGGTATTAAATTATTTATTTATAATTTAAAGTCTAAGCATACGATTCATTTTAAAATATGAATTGTTTTAATCAAAATTTTTCTGTCCTTTGCATTCTCTTACACAGTGAAAATACTTATTTGGATTAATGCTGTATTTCTGCAAACATGTGACCAAAAACATCATCAGATTAAAAAAAAAATGTAAAAGTAGATAAACAGAACCCAATGATGAAAATCTTCCACTTTGCCATTTATTTATTTAAGAAAATAAATGAATATTATATATCTGGGAATGGTGAAAGTATGTTCATCTGATGTGCGCTGCCATAACTTGGCTAACCATAATTACGTGTATCCAATAACAGTTGTTCAGTCTTGCACATCCACTAGGAGGAATTTTAGAACATTCCTCCATCTGGGATCTTTGTGGGTTTTCTCAAATAAGCTACTTGCATTAGTTCCTCACAAACATGTCTATTGTGCTGAAGTCAGGACTTTTCCAGTCAAAGCATTACTTGTATTCTTCCTTAACCATTCTTTGGTAGGATTTGTGCATTGTTGTTCAGTTTTCATCTGCGGGCTAATTGATTAACTAGGGGTGTAACGGTACACAGACGTCACGGTTCGGTACGTACCTCGGTTATGGGGTAACGGTTCGGTACGGTTCTCGATACAGCAAAGTTAAGCAACAAAAACTTCTAAAGAATGAGGCTCGGTTTGTTTTCGTTTATTTTAAATAAACAGCAGTGTATTAACCAGTAAACACACACTCCTGCATATATTTTCATGTATGTGTAAGTGTTACACCAGTAGGTGGCACTATTGTACCACACTACGACCCAGGTTTATGATTTACTTGCGCTTTTTGGTCCCTCTCTGATTCCGTATTACTTCAATCACGTCTTCTCCATCGTACCGTGTACTCTCCGAAAGACATCATGTACCGAACCGTGACCCATGTGCCGTGACGGTTCGGTACCAATACATGTACCGTTACAGCCCTATGATTAACATTAACACTAGTCAATGTTTACTTACCCTGGGTTCCTTGTAATCTTGTTAACTATTATATGCCTTGCTCCTGGAGGGATCTTTGTTGGTCGGCCATTTCATGGTCTTACAAGACAATTTTTTCACAATCTGTCTGACTACCCTTTGTAACCTTTACTGCCTTGATGAGCAAACCTCATAAAAAATCTCCTTTTTGGTGGTAGGCCATACATCTGCAAATTAATTGTGACTTGTGCTAGATAAGATAGACCTTTATTAGTGGGAAATTTGCAACGACTGGAAACACCTGACTCTAAGTTCACCCTCAAAGAGACTGCTGAGGTTCACACATCACTCAGATATATGATATTGGGTCATTGTCCTTGATAAAATTAATATTCAAGTACAATATTTTTGTGCTACTGCTTATTTAGGTTGTTTTAGGATTCATAGGAAAATCTGTTGACATTTTAAGTCATATATATGCAAACTGCCAAGCATCAATCTATATTTGGAAGAAATTTAGCTTCCTAGCATCAGGTAGTCTTGGATTATGTTCTCAGCCCTGATGTACCTGGTCTTTGTCTCTGTCCATGGACACAGAAAGCTGGAGGTTGTGAGGCACAGCGGCCGAACGCACAGCAATGCCAGCCTGGTCACTGATATCCAAATGATGAGCAATGTCCAGGGCAGTGGACAGAGTGGCAGTGGCCGTCAGACCCAGCAGACAGCGCACCCCTAGCCGCTCCCTTAGTACCTACACACACACATGTATTAATTGCAAAAGCCTTTTACCGTCTTACACTAAACATACAACTACAAGACAAAAAATTCAAACTGAGGAGCACATAAATAATGAGAATAATAAAAGTAATAATATTGTTACTGTTGTTTCAATTAAAACCAATTATGAAATAATTCACTAGTAATTCCAGTGTCTTCAAGCAAGCATATTCAAATCAGGGCTTTGACAGGTTTTTGCACATATATTAACTGCAAAAGGCACCATAAATAAAAATTACCAAGCAAATGCTGGTGCGATTTTAAGGGAAGACCTTATATGGAATGGTGTTCTTGTAAAGAGGAATTTATACCCTTTGCCTGAGGCTAAAACACCTTTTAAGATCAATGTGACAATCAATGTAAAGAAAAAAAAAGAAAAAGAAAGAAAGAAAGAAACTTGAGTCACTAAAACATTGCATAACTTTTTAGATAAATCTAGAGATACAACTATCAGGGCCAATGTAATAACATACGAATCTGTGAACTACAGCATAGCTCTATCTGAGCTAGAACATATAATCCATAAGGTTCAAAGAGTATGAGGCCTCACCTTGCACAGTCTGAGATAACAGGGCCGGAAGTTGTGGGACCACTCCGACACACAATGTGCCTCGTCAATACAGGCAAAGGCCACTGGGGGGAGCTGGTCAGCAGGTGGGAGACAGCCTGAGCCAGAATGCCCACCTCCAACCAGAGCCTCTGGAGACAGCAGCAACACATGCACTTGACCTGCTTTTACCTACTCACACAGAAATAAACAAAAACTTGACTACACCATATCAATCATGTCATGGAACTTTAAACCTCTTTTTACAATGTTCACCTTTTCAATAGCTGTCTGCCTTTGTTTCTGGGACATGTTGGAGTGGATGCAAGCTGCCTTCAGCTTAGGGGGGAGACCAGAGAGCTGAGGAAAGATAACAGCGAGTAATAATTATTCACTGACCCTGTCTAAGTAGAGAAATATCCAAACACTATGAAGTACAGCATCACCTGGTCATCCATTAGAGACACTAGAGGTGACACAACCAGCGTTATGCAATTCGATCTTTGTGCATAGAGGTAGGCAGGTAGCTGGTAGCACAGAGATTTCCCCATGCCAGTGGAGAGGACCACCAGGGTAGATAAACCTAAATAATCCAAACAACAAATCAAACCCTCAGAAATGTTGGAGCATCAAATATTCAGACGGTCATGTCTGGACATATCTACTGTCGGAAATGACACCAGAAATGTCATAGTACAGAGAATGTGAAAAATAAACGTATATGTGTCATTTCTTCCATTTTAATTCTGCACACAAATAAATTGAAGCCTGAATTTAATTTTCATGTATTTTCATATTCTGCATCTTAAACATACCTGAGAGAATTCTCATTATAGCCATTTCCTGGCCAGGCCTGAAGGACTTGTAACCAAAATCATGGAGAGCTTTGTAAACCTCTGGAGGAACCTCTGGATGGGACAAAAGGAAAAATTTTCATTATTAATAAATCTAAAATGTGCCCCACTTAAACCATAAGCATGTGTAATACACCACTGTCCAATCATGCCTCTAGCCAACTGACGATACATTCAGGATGGACTAGCTGTATGTGTTTGTGTGCGCATGTCTGTGTGCTTATCTGCGCGTGTTTGTGTGCGTGTAAGGGGAAAGAAAAAAAAGTTGAGCAAGAAAGGCCACGATATAAAAAAAAGATAAATAAAACTGCTTTTTGTGGTCATAGAAAGGCAACATAACAGGAGTGATTCAGGACAGGGAGTGCACTTTAAAAGAAAACATGATTGATGAATATGATTACTTTTGTATGCCTGTGCAGACTGTGCTTTTTTTGTTATTTAAATCAGTCAACTTTGATTGATTGCAATAGATGAAAAGTACCTGTGATGCACGACACTCATCAATCAGCTCAAGCTAATTAAACTCATTTACTTTTGTCACTTGCATCCAATTAAAAACTATTTATTTGATGTATACTATTGATTGATTACACTATATCATAATTTTTCCTTGGTAAGCTTTAGGGATTTACCTTGGCTGCTGCCACCCTCTTTGGGCTCATAGAGAGGCTCCATGGGTGGAGGAGGGGCAGGGCGCTCATAGTCTGGTCTGATGACATTAAGCAGGATCTCCTCTCCTTTGTCTTCCTTCTCCTCTGCCTCCTCTCCCACACTGTGGGGTATAGCTAACAGAAACGTTCAGTGTCTTCAGAGTGTATTTTTTCAGACATTTCAGCAAAATGAGAAATCTATTACAGGGGTTCCTCAAGTTATGACGGAGATGTAACCCGAATTTTGGTGTAAGTCGAAACACACACTAGCCCAAGTTAAGTTCTCCATGTGAGTGCTGTAAACTCAAAACGTTGTATGTTGAGACCCTCGTAAAGGACCAGGTTTGAAAAATGTTAGAAGGGTTTATATGAACGATATGAATGATGCATATATAGGTTAAAGAGTTTAGCAACTCACAAGATCTTTTGATCACTAAAGTATTCATCGGGGTCCAGTCAGTACTCACATATAGGCTCAGATCGTAGAGTACCAGTCGCCCTCGCAACTTCCTCTAGAGTGGGCAACTCAAACGGCTCCTCCTCCTCTGGAGGCGTGTCCTGCTGCGCTGTCGTGGTAGGAGCTGGGACTTAAAAGGGACACAGAGGCAGAACCATTAAAAACAAACAGTGGAATGGCTTGCATCTCCTTATGAACCAAGAAATGTGTCTACTTTATAAGCTGAAAAATGCATTAAAAGATATACATGCGCATTTAAATGTAGTTCATGCAGCCATGTAATGCTGATACACAAGAAACGTAGCAAAGTGAGTGCATCTTTATAACTATTTTAGGATTTAGGATTAGTTTTAACATTTGCTGCAAGAGTGGATGGCTGAGAGTAAATGAGTAAAATCTTTTGCTTTGATAATGTGAACGCTGCTGAATGTGT
>JBBPDC010000141.1:3145466-3155817 GCA_037974485.1 Hemigrammopetersius urotaenia
TTTGCTGCAAGAGTGGATGGCTGAGAGTAAATGAGTAAAATCTTTTGCTTTGATAATGTGAACGCTGCTGAATGTGTCATTAACACTTGTTTTCCTACATCTGGGCTACTTTGTCATCAGTAGTGCAGAAGACTTTATAAAAAGGTTATTTACAAAAGTCAGTCATACACAAAAGTTTGAAAGTCTATGGTTCTTTTGCCTTTTTTTTAAGTGAAAAGTACCCATCCTCTACAGAGAAGACATGACAATGTTTACCTCCATCATAAATTAGTCAATTCAATTCAATTTTATTTATATAGAGCTTTTTACAACCAAGTTGTCATAAAGCAGCTTTACATAGTCCAGGTCCAAGCCCTAGTGAGCCAGAAGTGACAGAGGTGAGGATAAACTCCCTCAGCTGGAGGAAGAAACCTCTGGAGGAACCAAGACTCAAAAGGGGACCCCGTCCTCCTCAGGTCGACCCGGAGAGAAATTATACCCCAATGTAATTGTGTAAATGTGACATGCATCATGAACAACTTTGTATCGTGTTGTCTCGTTATTGTTTCATCTATACGTTTCCCATCCCTGAAGTCAATACACAAGTATTGTTTGCTGAAGATAATATACAGAAAATATTAAATAAAATTCACAGATTCATATATACCTGAAAAGAACTGTGTAATATGCTACACTCTTATTAGTTCTCTGTAAAAGAGTTTTTGTTTTCACTAAGAAAAGCAATCAAACATATCACTGGCTGTATCCAAATTGAAGGCTGATACTGTTAGAAACATCTTAATACCTGAAAATAGAGAATCTGTGGAATCAAAGGGTTCTCATTGCCTTTAAAAGTAAAATACACTTCATTTCTCACCTTTCCCCCGACAGTCTCGTGCCCAGTGTCCTGTGCCACCGCATTTATAGCAGCTGTCACCTTGTCGGCTGAAGCCCCCGAACCTGCCCCGACCTCGGCCTGCACCTCCTCCAAACCTCTCCCCCTTCAGCTGGAATTTCTGCACGTACATCTGGAATCCCAGCACAAATACAGGCACAGTTACAATATATTCATGACTAGTTTACTAAGATTAAGACTTAGTGTTGTATCATCATCATCATTATCCTGACCTGCTTGCGAAGGGCAGCACCCCTTAAAGCAAATCCTTTAACATGAGACTTCTTTTTCAGGTTGATCTTCACAAAGTTTCCATCTGTGTTTTTGGTAGGCCTTGTTCAATAAAAACAAACGAAGAAACTTGATGAATGTTTTTGCTAATACAACAGGTAAGTCAATCAATTACAATCAATTCTGTTGGTGTTTTAAGGAATCAGGGCAAACCCAACGAACGCAAATTTACATCAAAATAAGAAAAAAGACCATTCCATGTCAATTACTATCATATTTTAATATATCAAGTGTCATCGTTACATGAAGCAATACAATCTCAATATGATATTTTGTCTTTACCATGTAGCTCTGTCACCAATAAACCAAACCTAACCAATAAAACTATCCATTCAGTTCAAGAAATAAACCCTTCACCTTGTCTGATACTCTGTAAGGGACACTCACCTGCTTCTGACTGGGTTTTTCACTCTGGATGAAACAGCTCTCACATCCTCCTCGTCTATCTCTCCTAGAAGGTTCTCTTGGGGCATCTTTGGTTTCTGAGCTGTAGTGCTCTTAGAACTGAGAGAGTCCTCAGGGTCACTTTCTCCCTCCTCAGCTGCCTTTGCCTTCTTTTTCCTCCCTTTTGTAGGAGGATTTGTACCAGAGTTCTTGGTCCTGCGCTTCTTTTGAGCCCTCTCTGTTTCTTCCACTTGTTCTTCTCCCTCTTCAGTTTCTCTCTGTCTTTTCTTTCCCTTTTTCCTTTTCAGATCATATTCAGCATCATCAGTTTGGCTCTTCTGACCAGTGTCTTGTCCTTTACTGGATCTAGGTTTTCTTGCTCGTTTTTTGGCTCCAGATGCAAGACTTGCTTCTTCTATCTCAGGCTGATCCTCTTTAGTAACATTCTGCTTGATTTTTCCACTTTCTGCTCTAGAACTGTGATCACCATCCAGAGCTTTACTGCCCTCTACAGGATGTCTGTCCACACACACCTGAGTCACGTCATCTTTACATTCCAATGGAGCCGACCCTATAAAAACACCATTCTCCATGGATGCAGCCACAACAGGTCTATCAGCTACCACGCCACCAGTTCTACCACTACTTTTTACAACCTTGTCTTCTATTGGCAGATCTAAATTGCCTGCAACAGGTTTCTCTACCTCACTTCCTTCATTGAAGACGTCACATCTTCCCAGCCAGCCACTGTCCACAGAAGACAGCCTCTTGGTCACAGACTGCCTGAGGAACTGGGTCTTCTCCATGCGCTTATCTGGAGCCACCGTGCTGAGTGTGCTGGATTTAGAGGGGGTGAACATGGGAAAAGGGTCTGAGGGTTCATCCTCCAACTCACTGCTTGTTGTCTGTACTGGAACAGCGAAAGGGTCTGGACACGTGTTGGCTGGCCTTGGTGAAGGCGTCTCCACTTGCCCTGATGGTGTGCTAGTAGCTTCACTGTCCTTCCAGGACTTTCCTGGCGTCCGGCGTGGAGTGTCCGATTTCTTGAGAGAAAATGGTCGTTCCTATGTTGGAATATACAGACAAATAAATATTTACATGCATTTTGCAGATGCTCTTATACAAAATGACTAACCACTGAATCATGTAATAAAGGCAGGCCAATATATTATTAGGAGTCTTGTCAAAGGACTCGCAAATCAGTAAACTTTATTGATCCTGGAAGAAAAGGCACAGCTTACTGAAACGAAATACACTGATAACAGAATAACTGGTAAAAATAAGAAAGTACGTTTAAAAACCTTAAAATGCAAAAACACATGAAGCAGTCATAACATGCCGTTCTGAGAGGCTGATAGGGGGAATAAATGATGCAGCCTTTCTTCCTCATAAGTGTCTCATACACAAGACAGAATACATTTATTTAGAACTCTATATAGTATGTTTTACATGTACATCTAACTCACCTTTGACAAAGTTCCAAGGTTAGACTTCAGCTTCATCCCAAAATACTGAGCAGAGGCTTGCAGAGTATCTTTGTCTTTTAACGTCAGTTTGGGCGCACCTGCTGGCATGTGCTTTCGATTGAGGTGAGAACCCCAATAGTCCTTAAATAAATAATCAATATTAATAAATAAATAGCTAAATGATGACGCTCAGACACCATAAGGAAAAAAATCACAGTAAAACTAAGGTGCTTACATCATTTGCAGACTGGCATTCTTGTGTTTTTACTTGATCTTTACTCTCACTGCTACTCTTCTCCTTATCCTCTTTAAGCAGACGGTACTCTTTATAAAGTTCTAAAATAGAGCACAAATTGAGACAGAGGTTTGTAATAAAACAGGAAAAAAGGAGAAAAATTGAGGGATTGAGGGAGGGATTGAGGGAGGGAGGGATTGAGGGAGGGATTGAGGGAGGGCGCATGTGCAGACCAGATAATAGCAATAATGTACTTACGTTTAGTCCCCTCTGGAGCTGCATCGACGTCATCCTAAACAAAACAATAAATGAGAATTACTAGCAACTCAGGCAACATACCGTTCTTATGGTCAAACAAATGTACATCCTACTCTTTCTGTACATTTGTCCTCTGCAACGTGTTAAATATTTTGGGCTTTCTTGAACAAGATCCTGACTTTTCCTTTGTCTGTTCATGCAAAGCTGTACTCCTCAAAAAGCCAACATGCATTTATTTTGAGGTACATGTTAATAGCAAATATACACAAATATCTTAAATAGTGGTAATCACAGAGACATACTAGTCAACAAGCTCGCAAGCATTCAGCCACAGACAGCTAAAGCCATTCATAATGCACTCAGCAAGTCTAAAATTATGAAATGAACGTTTACCTTGTTCGGTTTCCTGCTGTTTATTTGAACAAACGACTTCTCCCACTTTTTTAGGAGAATTTTCACCTCGTTGTATCTGTCCATTTTTACTGAGTTATTTCAGATTCCACATCGACAACAAAGTTCTCACTGAAAACAGCGACTAAATGCTCCAACAGCAGTAAAAACAGTTAATTAAACTTAGGAACTTTACTCTGCCCAACAAAAACATGAGGAAACCACAGCTGTTACAGTAAATGATTCATGTTCGCTGATTTTAAAAACAAAACAAACTCAAAACACAGCTTTCAACTCAGCGCGCCAAACATCCCAGCAGTCCTGTCAAAATAAGAGTCACGGTTCAACAAGAGTCTCTTTTTCACAAAATGCAGGTTTGTAAATAATTATTTACATAATGATGTAATATATTTTGACGAATTTGATACTAATTTATGAAACCTGATTATGGGGGGAAATTTGCAAAAGTACTTTAGTTGAAAAACACAATTTTCACTGGATATACACTCTATGGACAAAAGTATTGGGACATACCTACAATCATTGCATTCTTGTGGCCCCTTATTTCCAAGGGTGCATCGGCATCAGCATACCAAAGCCATGCTTCCAACTTTGTGGACACAGTTTGGGGAAGTTTCTTTTCTATTCCAGCATGACTGTGCCCCAGTACACAAAGCGAGCGCCTTAATACTTAAACCCAACCACTGGAACTGGAGATTTCGAGTCAAACCTTCTCCAACACTAGTGCCTAACCTCATAAATGCTCTACAGAATGAATGGACACACATTCACACAGAAACTCCAAAACCTTGTGGATAACCTTCCAAGAAGAGTGGAAGCTGTTATAGCTGCAAAGAAGGACCAACTCGATGTATCTGAATGCAATGTCATTAAAATCCCTGTTGGTGTAACGGTCAGGTGTCCCAATACTTTTGGCAATGAAGTGTACACCTGTGTAGTCATACAGTAGGCTACTATTTACAAAAAGCATTTTAGTGTGTACCTTTGCAGATTCTACACATGTGACTCGTGTTTACACCACATGTAACTTTGCTTCTGTCCTAACAGTGATTTTTCAAAGTGCAAAGTTTCCTCAAATCTGATGTCGGATACGTTTGGATAAGTCGTCTTTGGAAGTCGTCTTTTGGGGTCATTATGTTGTATTTGTTTAAGTAGTTTTGGTCAGAAACAAGATGGACAAGGTCCTGCATGGGGATCCCATTAAGGGAAAGAAATAAAGGTAATGTGTATCTCTCAAAAATGTTTAATGCAAGGTAGTGTTTGAAAATCTCACACATAAAAAAAAACAAATTTTTTTTTCAAGTATGGCATACAAAAAAGATTTTAAAAACTAGTTTAACTTGCTGTGCGTAAATAGCAGCTAAATAGCTACAATTCTATCATTTTGACATTGTTGCCCAGATAATATTTCTGCCTGTCAACGCATCCCAGAAACGATCAGTGGCCTCACTGCTGGATCTGTACACTCCAGCAAGAAGAACACCAATACCTGGATGCACCAATATAAGCATCCAGGAATTCCTCATCAAGGTCATTCCACATGTCGCCATAGCAATGATGCATAGCAACAAAACGTGTCTTGATGTCACTTATCCTCATCACCGCAAACCTTGTGATCCCAAGGCTCATTTTGATGATATTTCCAGCAGCTGCCCTGCCATGTCAGTCAGGAGGTCCTGAGCTCAAACAGATGTTTTGGATTTGAATGTTTCAGCAGGAACGGGAGCAGCTTCAGTACAGGTCAGCTCCTCCTCAGAGTCATTGGATGTGTCTGTATCTTCTGATTGATATTCTACATGATTGGCTGACAGTATTTGTGATCTAGTGTGTGTTTAGGATTTCGGTTTTGGCACTAATTATTGTTTTCTAAAATTATAACTGGGTTGTACCCTAACAACACAAAGGTCATCCAGAGCATTCTTTTTTGTTTTATTTTGTTTGAATAGAGGTTCCTGACAAAGTCAAAAAATGAACACATTTATGTGGTACTTTTAGGCATTTTAAACCTTAAACAGGTCGGTGGCAACCCTAACATGTTTAGACAGCGCACTAATACTAAATAAACTGAGATAACTGTTGAAAATTGGAGTGGGGAGGGGGTTTAAAGCACTAAAATACGAGGACAAGACACAAAGTATTCATGCTACATGCTGCAGCAGGCTTCTTCTTCTTCTTATGGCAATTGACAACTTTTCAGTGTATTACATAATGTATTAGGTTATACGATAAACTAAAGTGCCATAGTAAGGCCTCTCTGACTGTGTAGCTGCAATAGACCCTCAGGCTAGACTAGGAATACAGACAGTCTGTGGGAGGAAAAACTTCATTTGTTCTCTGTGGATACATGTTTACCTTTTGTGTGGAACATATTTCAAACTGGCCCCAAAAAATTCCACCTCATAAGCTGGTGTTTTTTGGAAATTCCCCCACTATTTGATACATGATTGTAAGGGGGTTTCCTATTTTTGTTGGAGAGTCCCTTTAACATAGACAATATCAAACAAGTTCCTATTATCGAATATGAAAAGGTATTTATATGCACAGCGTCAATAAAACCTCACAAATGAGCATTCTCAGGTAGGTTTATTTTGCTTTATTACAATAAAATAGTTATTTTTTAAAATAACACACTGGAAATGGACAAAAACATGGCATTAGCCTTAACACTATAAAAGTTTATAAGATAAAGGATGGCCATGGCTCCACTGAGTAATAAGTCTTTCAGAAACCTGCAAATCGCAGCAAATCTGCAGTCGGCTCAGTGTTTAAATCGCACACAGGATGAGATGACAGACTTTATCACTGTTCGGAGTCTCCGGTGTCCCACAGCCAATATAAGGGGGGAAAAAGCAATAAAGGCACTGTTACAGAAACGCGAAATGATCAGAATGTACGTGGACGAGACACTGCGGTTATAGTTGAAGAGGTTTATTGAGATCACACTTGCACCCCAGGAAACGATGAACAAAACAACCAAGGAAAGAATCACCTGAGGAGGAGATCGAGACAAGTGAGGATTATAAACCCAAAGAAGATGAGATTAAACGAAGATTTGATTTATATACGTTACATAAAGGTGATATACAATACACATGAGATGCATATCCTGTAAAAGTATAGACTTCAGTAGGAATGACGAAGAGACTTAGTGCTTTAAGTGGTCTCAAAATAAAATCCAACCATGTTCAATTATTCTTAATAAAGGCAATAAACTCTAAAGTGTAGTCTAATAACAAGTGTTAATTGTGGAGTACAATAATTCCCCGCTTTTCGCAGTGCTTACGTTCCAAGAGCACCCGCATATAGTGAAAAAACGCGTTGTTGTGTTTTGGTAAAAAAAAATGGTATAAACCCTAAATATGTCCCCAATCTGCTCCCAAAACACTTTAATTTCATTTACAACTCAGTTTAATGCATTACCCTTATATATAATAAATAATAAATAATCAGAATCAGAAAACTTTACTGCTTAAAAGAACGTTAGCATTAGCAGCGTGCCCTGTCTAAACAAAGACTCATACACAAAAGAGGCGCTGAAATAACTCTCTCTACCCACATGTTTAGACAGGGCACAGCATACTAATACTAAATAACTCTTGAAAATTGGAGGAGGTGGGTTTAAAACACTGAACTACGATCAAGACACGCAGCAGTCATGCTACATGCTGCAGCAGGCTTCTTCTTTTTGACAACTTTTTAGTGTTTTAACGCCACCGATGGACTGGTTAGGTTCTCAGAAAAGACTGAATCCACGCTAGACTGAATCCGCGAAAACTGAGGGGTTACTGTATTTGGTAGCTGCTGCACCAGTGGATCATGTTTAGCCTCTTTGTAACTGCCACGATTCCCGCCTGCGACCACCGGGGGTCGCTATTGGTCCAAGAACCACACACACTCACCTGGACTCTGGTTGTAATTAGTCACTCACCTGATTCACGTGCACTCTATCACCTTGTAATTGTCTCCTCGCTCTGCCCACTAGTATATATAGTAGTTCACTCCATTCACCCAGCACGAGAGCATACACTCACTTCCACTTGGGCTGTGTACTTATTTTCTTCGTGAGTATTATTCTAGCCTTTTGTGTACAGCCACCGTGCCTGGTTTAAGTTTGTATGTCTTGGTTATGTGCTCTAAGAAAGCCTTGAGATGTTTGCAAGTCTACGCTGGTGCCTCCCTCCTTTCCTTTCGGCCAGGACAGGACCCATGCGTGACAGTAACCCCCTTTAACAAATGTATAGGCAAGTGTGTGCTGGTGAGGAGAACACAGGTTCGGTTCCAGTTTCCTCCTCGCTTCCTCCAACCCTTGTTTGGATTGTGAAACTCCATCAGCAGCTTCTCATTTAATTTAATGGACTGATCACGTCAAAACAGTAATACTGGACTTCCACAAGGAACACACTGATATATTGAACATAGAATTTGTTGTATTTATTTATTTGTATTAATTGGTTGCAGTTTTATTAAGTATATTTATTCATATTAATATGCAAATATTAAATATTATTTTCACAGGTGCCTAAGACTTTTGCACAGTACCACAGCTGGTGAAAAGTGTTAGGGAGGCTTTAATTTACCAGAACTGCAGATTACCTGGAATATAATTAATGTTAATGGACGATTAAGTTAAATTAATGTCTGTAGAGATACTGACCTTGGCTGCCCGCCTCTCTGCAGGCACCCTGCGAATAACGAGCGCTTCCTCTGTAGTTTTGGAGCTGCTGTGCAGGTTTCCGTGCGAGTACAGTGTGATCAGAGAGCCCAGGTTAGTGAAGCTCATGACCAGGATGGGGGTGATTTCGTGGATCACCATGGAGGTGGTGACAAAGGACAGACCGCTGTAGGAGGAGGGGAAGTTCCACACGCAGCCCAGTAACGGACGCGTTGTACTGCTCACTAACATTAATGTCTGTGCAGAGAAAAACACCACAGAACAGGTGATAAGTTATAAAGAAGTTACAGTATGAGAAATTCGCAATAATATAACAATAATAAACACTAATAGTAAACACTACTGTTTAGTAAACCAAAACAGAGACAGGCCAATGCAGTACACAAGTTTATGAGGCAGCTAACGATACTTTTATAAACATGTTTTTATGTATCTATGGATAAATTTATGAATTCACAATTTTTCATCAATTTATGAAGATGATTATTGTTCAATTAATTATGATCATTTTTGTAATACTTAGTTTTATAGCAGATATTTCTTTTTACAGCCTTTGCTGTCTATTTCTACACTATTTTCTAATTCAAATTAATTATGTGGCTTACTGTGGGGTTTAATGAGTTTAGCATGTTCGCTATAGTCAGTTATTTACACTGAAGGCCAGAGATTTGCATCACATAGCATAGTATATGTAGTCTCCTGTGCTCCTCTGTCAAACACACTGTTCCTTTTAGTGGGCTTTGGTAACCTTTAATGTATATTTGGGTCAATAAATTTTATTTTGTTTTACATTTTATTCATGCGCAAGCAGTGAAATTTGACATTGGGTATTACAAGGTTTCACCTAGATGAAGATTTAGAGGACATTGCTTGGCAAACTGCACTTAAAGATGATCTGCCGTGAATTCTAGATGCCCAAGAGAAAATATGCTTCATTCATTTTGGAAATGTACATTTTCTCAAAAGATTGAGTCTGGTTGGATGAGGCTGATTTGGACACTTTATATGGAGGATTACAGAATGAGGACAGTAGGTAGTGGGAAAGATGGCAGGCTGTGATAAACTGTGTTGTGGAGAGTGTTGAACAATGTTTGTGTAAAGAATAGTAAAACACTTTGTAAAATAAGGAATAGACTTGTATCTAGTGAATTGTGGGACCGTGTACTGACAGGGAATCATGTCATTCTCTTTTGAACTTGATTCCAAATGTATATAATTGTTCCCCCTTCTTGTTATAATCGACAGATGTTTATGTTTTGAAGAACTGTAATGTACTTCGTTTGCCTTCTCCTCACCTCAGTGGCATTCTCTCCTCCACTTTTGGAGAAAATAAAAGCTGGTATTGAATAGATGAGGTTTGTGGACCAGACGATGCCGAACCCCAATAGAAGGGCTATGGGTGGCCCTCGGGGGCCACTGAGATTGGCAATGGGTGGGGCTATCCGTTTTAAAGTGTGGAAATGGTACACACTAAGAAAGACAGTGGACCAAACATTCACTGAACGAATCCACACCCATATTCCCATCAGGAACCTACAGGAGCTCCTACTGAGAGACACCTAAAGGGAGAAAATAAAACGACATGTAGGCGTTCAGAGATCAAACATCAAAGACAATGTCAGCCAGTAGATATAACATATAATCCTTCCATACTGTGACACAATGACTGCAGAAAATCTGGTAATGGCTGGACAATAGTGTGATCACTGCTATAGTAAATTTCATCACAATTTGCTTTGATGCTTATCTGCACAGTAATA
>JBBPDC010000141.1:3161895-3186324 GCA_037974485.1 Hemigrammopetersius urotaenia
TTCAGTGTGAGGTCAGACAGGCCACACTGTGGCATAGATATAATGATCAGTGTCAGTCAGCTACCACTGTTTCTTCACAAATACTCAGCATATGATTATTATATGAGCATTATACCAACTATCATGCAGTATAGAAGTAGCTTCATCACAAACACTGTACCTGCAGGAAAAACTAAACACAGATCTGAAATCAGTATGAAAACACTACAGAACTCACAGAAACTCATCTCTGATCATTTTGACCTGTTGACCTGTGTAATTTCGCCAGGACCTTCGTTGAGCAGGCCGCTGCACTGCCTCACAGTTCAGAAAAGCAAAATATGGCATTTTCTCTTATAAGAATCACTGACTGGCATGGAGTTTCACATCCACATGGCCATCACGACATTCTGCACCTTCGTGTTAAACATAAACAGTTAAAACGACACAATAAATAATAGGAAAATGCCTCGATCCTGGAATGCCATATAAAGTTCAACACAAATTGTATAGTGTTGCATTTGCCGATGCTTCCGGCCACTAGGGGAGCCATTTATTTAGGCTCGACAGGTCTTCTATTTGCATGAAAACACAAAATGGGACAAAAGAAAAACATAATAAATGACCCCTCCAACAGAAGAAACACCAGAAAACCCACCTCAGAAACATTTCCAGAAATTATGTGAACATCTGTGCATGAAAGCATACCATTTCTTCACAAAATGGGTGCAGGTAAGGCTAAAGCAAAGTTGTGCACACTGTTAAACTAGACTCAATATTGCATCACCCTTCCATAATAAACATAATTATAATAATAATAATAGCATTTGGCACAGAAACATATGTATATGCAAATGTCTCACAAACTTACAGATATATATATATATAAACCTATATACATTCTTACACATTATTGTAGAAACACAGATGATAAGTGCAAATACTATGTGCATGCATGCGAGTCTTTTAACTGAAACAATGAGGTCCAACGGCACCTTTTTTAATGGCATCGGAGAAATCAAATCGGATGGCTCATGTGGGAAAAAAAACAGAAAACACTGCACTCCAGTAATGACTGTATACGCAGTCCTAAGCATTGCACGGAGAGGGAAAGAAACAAAAGAAAAAAAGAACTGATTCAATAATACTGCTATGTTACGAAAACAGGGACGAAGCCCCGCCCCCGAGCACGGGCAAGTCCATTTACGGCTTTACATTTTAACAGTTCAACAAAAAAAGTCACAATAGTCAACTATGTTTTCATAATTACAATATGTTTGCGTGAAGCGTGTATTTGTGACATCACAATGTCATCCCACACAACACTATTCTCTCAGCCGGTAATACGGCCCGTTCGGAATTCCCACACCATCCACAGGCATTTCCCTGAAAAGGCCCTGTGAAGACACCCTTGATGCGGTTGTGTTCCAATATTACCGCTGTTATGTAACTTGTTATCCGGTTCCTCAGAGCGCTGCAGAGAGGTCTTCTAAATTGACCAGCCTATCCCGACGTTCGGGGGTCCGATATTTCCCGTTAATGACCGCTGCCACTGGTGAACAGCTTTTGTGCTTCTGATTCACATTTTTTTATCGGAATGGAAATTCATGGTGACACTTGCGTAACGAAACGATCAATAAAGTGAAAGAATTTACCACCAACCGCAGTGTTTTATGGAGAGTCCAGGACATTTGAGCTCTGGCGGCAGGCCCACCAAAGAAAAAGGGAAACTAGCGTGGAAAGAAAGAGGAAGAGACACAAAGACTTGATGAGGATGTGGGAAGCAAAACAAGAGAACTGGCATTAAATGAACATGAAAAGGAGCACAGCATGGGCTACTGGAGTTTAGGGGCAGGTTAGTGGAGAAGGCTATGATGACTGATCTGAGAATCTGAATCAAGCTTTGCTTTCATTTTATGCACTTTTCTTTTTATGAATAATTCTGCTGCGAGATTGAAATCCCTCCAAGTTGGAATAAACCATTTCTACTCTAAGTCTGACCTTCTGAAGAGTCTGGCGTTTAAGTCTAGTCAAGTCTAGACCATCCTCCCACCTCTGAAATAAAGCATATTAAACAATGAGTTGATGAGTCTACAGGTAGCCCAACACGCAACACTTGCAACAATATGTACTTTCTACAAGGACAAATTTAATGTGGAATATTTCTATCAAGTTTCTATCATTATAGCAAGTAACTGTATAATAAGCGGGAAAATGTATAGCCTGCCGGTCAATATCAACAAAACAAGCCCATTCAGGACAGTGCAAGATCCCTCTGCTGTGCCTCAGGGTCCTGTTTGTCCATTATCCCTTACCCAGTTAACAGCATAGTGCTCCCCAACAGGACAAAAGAAGTGGTAAATAACATTGAAAAAACAGCATTTTGACAAAAAAACTATTTTGCACAGCGTTCCGTGGGCAGGTGGAGAAAAACGTCCACGATTCACCTAAGAGCAAGTGTGTCATCAATGTCATATCAAAACCTCATTACTGTAATATTTATGCCATTTAAAAATGCCAGCTGCCTCTTACATTTTGTGAACGTTTCACGATAGATGGATAAGAAATGGGCCAAAAAATCGCATCGCATTAAGGTTAAGAACGATGTTTCCTTCCCCTATAAAGTTGTTTTTGAGATTTGTGAGATTTTGTTACGACAACAACGAAATATTGACTATATATAGGCGGTAGGTAATAAAACCGTTACAAACATCATAGGAACACAACCTGGGGGTCCAAACAGGTCAGAAAGTTGAGGTCCACTCAGTCCTATATTTTGGCCAAGAAAGGGGCTCTACCCCTCCCCCTGGTGGTCACACAAGAGCACGCCACCAAAAACACACCTGAAGTAAGCAGTGTTCATTCAGTCCGTTCAGAGTCGTGGGATTCCTCCAAAAGAATCCCACCGTTTGTTCTGTTGCTGTGAAGAAGGTTGGGCTGCAGGCCGCTTCAGCAGTGATGCCGCTGCAGTTCTGACGAATCTGGCAGGTGGCGCTGTTACGCTCTGGGCTCCAGTCTGTGGGACAGCTCAAACAGAGTCTGCTGATTGTCAATAATGTGAAGGTAGTGCACGCTGCCTCTCACGTCAGGACCCTCGCTCTGAGCAACCTCGTTTCCTGGGGAAATTAAAAAACGACACCACATCAGGTCATCAAGTCATACCAACATACCATCTTTTCTTTTGACAACACTTCATTTTTAATAGTACACTTCAGATGCTTTGTAGATACTTAACTTATCCTTAACTTTCCTTTAACTAAACATCTATTTGGTTAAACTTCATTTCCCCTCATTTTAAAACAGGTACTAACCCTAACCCTAACCCTAACCCAATCTATAATCTAAACCCAAGTCCTAAACCTAACTCCAACCCAGGCCAAATTCTTTACTTTAATTTGACTTTATCCTGTACAGTAACCCCCCACTTATACGTGGATCAGCAGTCGCGATTTCAAATTTTTTCTGAGAACCAAATGAACAGTTTTTCGCAGAACGCCTGCACATGCACGGAAAAGGCAGATATCCGCATTTTTTTGCTTTTTTCACGTCCGGGAGTCGTCCGAGGGGTCTTGTCGGACGAGGCCCATAGGTCACAGCTTTTTCGTCATTGCACTCAGAGGCGGGAGGTTTGAAAGTAGCCAATCCGCGCACATTTATTTCCCCCTCAGGGCGTTTCTCGTGTTTCTCGTGTTTTTTGTTTTGTTCTTCTTAAAGCCCTGATTTTTTGTTACTGTAAATTAAATAAATGTATTACTGTATATAACTGCTTATACCAAAGAAAACGCCTGTGCTTGTATTGCAGTCCATTACAGTCCAGACTATACAAGGGTAACATCTGTATTTACATTCTAGCACTGCAGGAGTTCAGTGTAAACTGTGTAAATGGATAAGGGTTTATTTTTCCTAATTGGGGGAAATTAGGGCATAGTTAGGCTTTACATTATGAAAATAGGCATTTTTAGGCATTTTTTTACTTCATCACAACAACACGGTTTTTCATTATACGCTCATGGAAGCGGTGTATTACTGTATTTTATATTGTTTATATTGTCTTAGTGTTTCTGTGTCTGTGCAGCCATGGCATAAGCAAGGGATCAGTTATCCAGGATCAATAAAATTTTCTGATTCTGTTTCTGAAATTAGATCATCTGTAGAGCTCTACCAAAACAGAGCAAGAGCATCTTTTCTGCTCCTCAAAACTCAAGAATCAGGAAAAACTGCATATAATTATACAGTCATGTGACCTCTTTTGTCCAAAATGATGCACACACCTGCTTGGTCAGTCTGACAGTGGCGTATGAGACGGACAGTGTCTGCAATCATATGCTGAGGAAGAGAAGAAGAAAATGAAAAAAGCACACAACACTAGTTACATCACTCTGCACACAGAAGCACTTTAATTCCCACTGCAGAGTTACTGAAGACTCACTCACCAGCTTCTCAAAGTTGACGAGATTATCGTGAAATGTTTTGTTTCCCTCATGGATGAAAGTGATGTCTGGAAATAAAAAAAATGTGCAGACATATTAACAAATGAGACAGATTCCTCCTGTAAATATTCGATAAGACCGCTGATTCTCCAATTAAACACTAATAGCCTGTAGAACTGGAACTGAACACAATGACGGCAGGCGGTCCAACCTTTGAGCAGCAGAGGCATGAATGGAATTTTGGGCGGCTTCATCTTCCTGAAGGCGTCTCTGTAGGCCTTGTGGTTCAGAGAGGGGTCCTGCGGCAGAGCACAGTCAACTGTCAACACATCAGCTTCAACAGAGGAGGAGAAACAGAGGCTTCACCTGACATAACATAACCCCAAGTTCACACTCAGTACTGTGTGGGTGTAACTTACCGTTAATAACTCCAGTTCGGAGAAAAGTTTCTTGAATTTTCCAGGAACTTTCTGCAGGAACGCAAGAACAAAGTACAGCATTGCACCAAGCTCTGGCATAACTGTTCGTGTTCAGATGGTTACTTGTTTAATGGTTCATTACGAAGCCTAATTCAAAATGTATAGATACACCAACTGCACATTTCCCACCAATTAAAGGTAATAAAGCCATGGAAGATGTAAGATAAAGTGTCTTTCTCACAGAAAATTAACATTAGAATGAATACAAACAAACAAGAAAGCAGTAAAAAGTATTAAGATTTGTTTTAGGTTTTGTTTGTAAAAAAGTAGTTGATATTGTGTGTGCTGGTGTGTTCCAATGAAACTACAGTAATACTGGACACAAGGGACACACTGATACTGGACATAACATCACTATTTACTGCAGAATTGTATTTCTTTTTATTATTATTTGTTATATTTATTAATATCAATGTGGAAAAACACTCAAAAATATTTTTGCAGGTGCCTCAGACTTTGGCATATTACTGTATGTACAGTGATATGTGTACGTTTTCTTGACCTACTCTCTTTAAATGACAAATTTGCAATGTGATTAATGTTCGTTTACAATCCAGTCTGACTGACCAGTCATTTGAGCCACTACTGTAAAACCCCTGAAAGTCTGTGTTCTTGTGTCTGTGTTCTTAAGGGAAATTACAATTTTGTGGGCAAAGTGCTCTGCCACTTTCTGTGGGTTTTGAGCGCACTACAGCCAGGGTTAGCATTTAAATAGAAAGCTTCATAATTGGCTTCACGTAGTTGACAGCAGTTTGTTAAAATATGCAGGACTGACTCTTTCAAACTGGGACATTCCCATTAAGAGTCACGCCCTCAGTGGGCTTGTTCTCTTACCTCCCAGGTCTGATTTAGCCGGCTCACTGCTGCTGTGTTCAGGCCCATAATGATCGCAAAGGAGGAGTTGAGGTTCCTCTGAGCCTTACAGCTATGGAGCGTACAGACAGACACACATGCTTCAAACTCTCACACAGGCTTCAGAATATTCAATTAGTGAGGGGTTAATTAGATACATAATGGAGAGGCTGAGGCTCTTACTGGGCGGCGATCTTGATGAATTTCTTGAGCAGCTGGACACGCTTTCCGAGCGAGGGACAGAGCAGCACCTCCGACATCACCCACTGCTGGACCTCATTACATCTCTGCAGGAGCTGCTCCAGCGCCACCGTGTGGCCGCTGCTTGCCTGCCGGCTGAACGTGTAGTAGACCAGCTCTTGCTGAGTAGGGAGACAAAAGAATGATTGTTAAATCTCCTTTATGACTCCACATGATACGCTGTTATCTGAACAAATGAACACAATGCAGACAAAAGACAAACACAGAGGCGGCTGCTAGTGCTGTTTTTAACATAATTTGGTCTGCGTTTATGAATGGATGCATCTGGTTCAAGTTTACAAAACAGGTACAAAATATGACACTAATAGTGAGTGGGTCAGAAGTTAGGCCTTGAAAATAATATCCTTGCTAAGCTGTGCTTAAATGCTTATATGCATGAAAAAAACACAGAACTCAGGCTTCGTTCACTGTAATAGAGTCAGAAACCACATAAGCATATGAGGTGACTTAACAGTTCCAGACAGTTTGAGGCGAGTGTGTGATGATTCAGTTTGCACAATGTGACATGGTGGGCTATACCCTGAGCTTCCAATATTCATTAGCAAGAAAATTAAGATTATTTATAAAGTGTTACTTGCAGACAGTAAGTAAAATGCAGAAATTTAAAATGCATAAAATAAAATAAACGTAAAGATATGTTAATAAAAGCTACTCAAAAGGTTTGTCTGAAAAGTTAGCCTCATGAGTCTTGTGGCTCCAGAGCAAAGCTAAAAGTCTGGCACCACTTTTTGCTTTTGATGCCTTTAAGACTTGTAATAACTGCATTTATTTTGAGTTGACTAACCTTAACCTGTGACTCAAGTGAAAGCCCTTACCTCGTGGACCGAGTTAAAAAGGCTCCAGTCGAGGTTGGTGAGTGCCACGGAAACGTCCCATGTGTTGATGCCCAGAAGGCGCGTGGGCCGCAGAGCCTGTTCCGGGCAGTCTGTTAGAGGAGGCTGCAGGCGATGGACGGAAAAGAGAAGAAAATGTCAGAGCAGGCTTTGAAGTAGTGCATGTTCATATATATATATGAGCTAAGAGGCAGCCAGTCCGAGATTGTTCATTTTTGCCAGGGTGACCTACTGTATCATGCCTACAGTCATATGCCAAAATATGCATTATGCATTAACACACACTGAAGAGGATAAATAATGCGAACCTTCCCAGGTTTTACGATTAGATTAGATTATGATTATCATGTCAACATTTTGATAAGATTCGATATCTCGGTGCATCGCTTCCCATCAGTTTTCTACATTACTTCAAATTGTTATGTTTTCAAATACAAGGACTGAGATGTAAGCTCCTGTTTTTATTCAACGAAATTGGAAAATGTAAACCAAAATTGGTTTGAGAGTGGACTTTCTGCAGTGACCACATCTCTGGCTGTGGGGGAAACCTTTTTTGTGACCCATGTGATGTCCAATTCATGCTTCCCAACCTTTTGTGTGTCTAGATATCAGCTTTAAAAATGTTTGGAGCGTATTCTCAGCCTCCCTGCGCCATTTTTAACTGGATTTTTAAAGCTGCCGCCAGAAAATCAAGCAATGTCATTATGATATAATCGATTATGATTTGCCACTGCATCGAAGCAGTATCGCCCACGTCTGCATCGCGATGCATCGATTATGTGATTAATTTCAACTCCCCTAATTTCTACCTTAGACTGTGTTCAGTAAACAATTCTGCACCCACTTAGCACCCCCATTTCACACATCCCTGACCACACAAGCGGTCAAAAGACCCTTAGCATACTGTCCTCAAATATCAATCCACCCTACATGTTAAAACATGTGTGGAGAAAACTGATTCTGGATCAGAATTTTTACATTGGCTACATAAATCACCTAGATACACAGAGGTGCTCGCAATATATTTCTTCTCAGTCACTTTCCAAGGGCAGCAGAGAATCGCAGATTATTAATTAGTACTTGTTCCAGTCCTTGAGCCTGAGGTTCAGTGTGACCTATGTGTGGCTGTGTTTTGTATTGAGAGACTTGTTAAGCTGAATTGTCTCAACATACCAGAATCTCAGTCAGGTCTTTCCAGCAGGCCATCAGTCGACCAGGAAGAGTCAGAGACTCAGAGAAAATGCTGTCATGGGGTTGAATAACACGCTTCTCTAAACATAGAAAAGGAGACATCCAAAAAAAAACCAAAACACTGAGACAGTGGCAGAGCAAGAGGTGAAGTTACAGCAGCATCACTGGTGTGTGCCTTTTGCTGATGCAGTTATAGTAATATGCAGGCAGATTCCACATTTGTGTGTGTGTGTGTGTGTGTTGTAACCAACCTCCACTGTATATTTGGGCCAACAGCACCATGTCCTCCTCAGGCTTCTCCATCCTCTGAGCCACAACGTGCAGGAGCTCCTGGGCCACCACTGTGGTCCTCACCCTGATGCTCAAATACGAGTCTGAACTTACGTACACGTGGCACATTACTGAAAGAGATAGAGACAAAAAGAGAGAGGAGGGGAAAGGGAGAACAGGAAATGAGCATAAGGAGGAGCAGTGAGTTTGGTGTAGCAAATAACAGTCCTAATTGCATCACTGAGCAGCAGCAATATACAAAGTTAAATGAGTAATTACAGTGGTCCCAGTATTGTACCACCTTAAACCACTACACGCCATGCTGCCTCACACCTTAATTAGCTGCTCATACATAAAACATCTGACGTCGCCTCCGGCATGCACGCATAATTACTTCTCTCGTTCACTACTCTTTAACTGAATCTCACCCAAGCAAGACTCGAAAGAAAGGCGCGGTGTACGTGATACATCAGGCAAACCAGCTACACATGACTCAAAGAAAACAAAGGAACAGAGTGTGTGTAAAGACTATGGGACACCAGCAGCAGGTGATGGGTGATTTAAAGTCTTTGTCTGACAAAAACACAACACTTTCCCATGAATTAAGTTGTTCAGCCAAGACACGTCTACTGTCTGAAGTTTAATTCTTTAACTTTGCACTGGAACAAACAAGCAATGGCAGAATATTCACACACACTATGTTTAAATGTGAAGTACTCTCCAACAGACCAGCTCACTTGGTTTCTGATACTCTATGACATAGTACTACCTAAGTTACACAGTGCAAATCGGTGGAGTATCTGTTCAGATTACTTGTAATCCGTATTAGCCTCAAATTACCTTCAGGCTACAAATATATATCTAATTATGTTTATGTGGGGAACATGGAGTATAGAATGCCACATGCAACATGTAAAATACAATGTGGATATTTTTTGTAATTAAACAGGCTTCAGTGAAATGCTCTTGTAGTCATGCTGCTACCTTTTTTTATTTTAACAGCAACTGGACAGATATTTCTGGAAATTCGGGCTGTTTTATACAGAACAGTAACACCTTTTAATCAAAGTGAGAGCCAGGCAGTGTAACAGCAAAGCCTTTTCCAATAAACCTTCATAGTCCTCTATATCAATTCAAATCAGTCAGTTTTGTGGATATTTTTATGCAAAGATTCTTCAAAGCACACTCCAGATATAATGCTGCTTTTTGCAGTTTTATTGTGTTTCTTTTTCTACTTTGTGTTCAATAATACACTTGCCCCATTTGTCACACTATCTTTTCACTCACGTTCATCATTTATTTTGATTTTATAGCTCATCTGGGTAAAATGACATAAACTGTATTGGATTAATAGTGTTTTACATCAATCTCCCAGACTTTTTAGAGGCTAATACAACCAGCCCTGCAGTCTGGAACAGTTAACCCCACCTGTGTGATAAGATGTAACACTCACTCACTTTAAGTGTAACAGTTAAGAGGTGATGGAAATATATGCTTTTATTTGTAGCATAGATGTGTAGGGCACAATTATAAAAAATATAAAATAAATAAAATCGATTCATCTTGCTCAACTGGATGGATGGATAGATGGATGGATGGATGGATGGATGGATGGATGGATGGATGGATGGATGGACGGATGGATGGATTTCTTTATTGACATTATAGAGCATACAACGAAAAATATAAAGACTTTGTCAGACTATTTCTTATGATGATCAAATAAACTGAAGTCCAAGGATGAATGTTTGTGTTCTAGTTGGTTTGTTTCCTGCTACTGCGAGTACTGCAGCCAGTCTGACCACTGCACACGTTTCCGGTTGATGGTGAATTAATGGCTCACCTTCCCTGCTGTCACCGCGGGCTCCGCGGAGCTGGATGCCGTTCTCCTTCAAACTCAGCTGCTGGAAAAGAGCCTTGTTCTGCAAGGACACAGCGGACAGCAGAGCGGACATGAACGCCCACTTGGCCACAGAAATGACCGGAAACACACTGCCCACACAGTTTTAATACCAGATCTCATTAACACAAGTCATTCTCAAGATTTTCTCTTATATATCAGCTTATGATATGTAAATTGTTTTGGAACATTTCTATGAGCCAGTCATTATGAATTTTGTATAGATTAATTTATCATATTTTCATACTGGTCAGTTTTCTTGCCCCTCTTACCTTCTGGTGGGGAGAGTAGTCATCTACAGTGCTGGGAGGGGAAAGAGAGAAAGACAGAGAGAGAGAGAGAGAGAGAGAGAGACAGAGAGGGAGAGAGAGAGAAAGAGAAACATGAATAGTGAGACAATAATACAAAGGAGAACATAAAAGCCTTCTTCACCTACACGGGCAGCGGGAGAGCAGCTGAAAAGTAGACAGACGAAATGAGACAGGCTGAGCTTTGGCCTTTTCACAGCTGCTGGTGTGGAGACTGCACTAGAGCTCAGACGAGCCGAGATTTCCGCCCTGCAGCCTGTCTCGCACTGTCAATGTGACGATGAGAATCAGAATCAAGTTTATTCATCATCAAGTTTATGCATTCAGCACCTAACCTCTGTCTGCTGCATCTGTATCACTGAGGACCACCCACAGAAAGGAGCAGAAAACCTCATCGCTTCACATTATCATGGCATGAATACATATTTGAAATACAGTATTGTTTTAAAATTAGAGGTGGGCATAGATTAATTTTTTTAACGCCGTTAATCTCATTGGAATCTTGGCGTTAACGCGATTTTTTAAATTTTTTTATTTAAAATACACTGGTTCTTTTTGCTTTCTGTAAAGTCTTCAGGTTTTCAGGTTTTACACGTATTACCATAAATTCTGGCAAACTAGAAAAATATTTTCTAGTTTGATTAAACAATTTCTACAGAAATTCACAATTAATTCAATTTTATGGACATATTTGACTGACTGCCCATTGGCTTCTGTTATAATTCTATTATGATTCACCTTCCAAGAACTACTAAGGAAATATGTTGACGTCACTGTCACTATTGTAACATCCTCAAAGTTACTGTCTATTGTGACCAAATGCTGCGGATGCTGAGGGTATAACAGGCTGGAGCATTTCTAACACCGATTATGAAAACGTCATGTCTGAGAATGTCAGTGCACTCTAACAGACTGCAGATGTTTCTGAGACTCCTCTCTATTTCTGCCAGAAAACCGTGTCTCTTTTTTCATATGTTTCTGTCCGTCTCTATGCACCGTTCCTCTGCTTTTATTATTTTTCTCTCTGTGTTTCCCCTGCTGTTCTCCTCTCTCCTCTCCACTGAACTCTCGGTAAAGGAGCCAGTGACAGAAACTGAAAAAGAAGGATGACTCTATGCCTGCTTTGTGGACACACTTCACACAGCGCTGGGGTTTGTGGCTGAAGGCCACTGTTTCACTGCAACATCACTGTCACTGTAACACGCTCTGACACGTTTGGGCTCCCTGACAACTGTGGCTTTGTGTCCAGGGAGCACATAAATAACACCTTCGTCTCTGCACCCAAATGGAAACCTTTGTTTTGCATCCCAGCTTCCGATAAACAGCCTGAACCACCGCTGTTCACTCTATAACGTTTCTCCATCAAAGGAAGAAAGGCCTCCTATCAAATGGAGAATCCACCCAACCAGGCTGGAAAGTCATAGTTAAAGAATAGCTCAGTAAAAATAAAACTTATTCAGTTTTTCCCACTAAGTGCAATCGATCAGCCAAGACATGTTTTCAGTGTCTGGAGTCTTTGCTCTGGAGCTACCAGGCTAATGAATGCAAGAACATACTATAAATAAGCACACTGGCCCACCAAAGTCATTACACGTTCACATTAAACCATTCTTAAGTAATCTCAAATATACTTGCTTATGTGCTTTCTGACACTGTATGAATATGACTATGTATTTATATATACAGATTGTGATTTGAGTTTCATGTTTTAGTCCTTACAGCCTCCTACTTCTAGATTTTACCCTGCATTTGCTTTAGTTTCTCTCCTAACTTTATTCTTCCTCCATACTTTCATCACCTTTAAGCAATGTTGGTAATCTGGCATGATCTGTATATTTAATTCATTCAGTTGAAAATATTATTACGTTTAAAAAAAAATTATTGTCTATTTAAAGAAACATAGCTTAGAAAGTCTAAAAAAACAAAAATGTTTGGGCGTTTTTGTAAATAAAGTAGCATTAATTTTGGACATCTGATTTCTATAATTCATTTATAGTATCCATGATGTAATGACAGTTTCCATTGTGGTAATTTAACCAGGGTCTAATGTCAGGAATCACTTTGTATGATGATGAGACTTCATATATTGTTTGGGTGGGTCAGGACAAAATGTTGTGATGGATTCAGATCGTCCTGGAGGAACGTTGTTTCATTTTTACTATGTACTGTCTACTTGAAAATCTACTTGACTTGACTTGACATTCTAACTTGATGATGATGTTTACTTGAGACTCGAACAGAAAGTTGTCGGGCAGCATTTAAGTTTGGAACAATCTGCGCTTGATCAAACCTCTAGTAGCAGCTGATGAATGAAGCCTGAATTATATCTGTACTTCTGCCCAATTTACAAGTTTCAATTACTTGTTAGATACATTAGGCTTGTGATTTCAATGCAATGGTAAAAAAACAAACTGAAGTGTTTTGACTGATCAGCTACACTTAGGGTTACCCTGACATGGCCTGCATTCAATCCATACTGCTACCGACTGAGAAACCATTTCAGGCTTCACTTTATAAAACCTGACAGCAGCAACAAACTGACCTGTTTATTTTCACAAAATCACAACCACAGTTTGTGTCAGAGAAGAGCAGTCGACACAAACAATTACTAGAGTGGAGAAGCTGGCCTACAAGACTATTACACTTTAAAAAGTGATGTTACAGTTTGACTAAATCTCCACTTGCACACACTTAAGTAAGTAAGTAAATAAATTATCATTAAATTTGCCTTTTCACCTCTATAATTGGGATAACGCCTCCTCTACTTCATGCCATAATGAAAGAACACTACCATGGCGGGCAGATCTTTACGAATCATTTCCCCTCCCACATCCATCACACATCTGGAAATACCCATCTGTCCCATGCTGCCTGGCCATATGCCACCTGCTTAACCAATTAGAGCGCTTTGGGTGAGAGCTGATGCTGTAGGGCCCCAACAGTCCCTTTGCTGCAGTCTTAATGACTCCTCCAAGTCCCGCCATCCCACCCACCCTGTCCTGCTCAGCCGTATTAGAGGGTCTATACCCAGGCCAGTGATGTCTGGCTCCCACCCTGAGCCTCAGAAGCTGGGAAAATATCCTCTGTGTGGAGCAACCTGGCCAGTGGCCGCATGCATAATCCAAGCGCCTCTAAGCCGACTGCTATGTGAAACAGGGATATGAGCAGAGCTCGAATGTAATGCGATGTATTTTACATAACAGGTGCCAAGCATAGCAAGCTTGGTGTTTTTTTTTTTTTTGCTCTTAGACGGCTGCAGCCTCTGTGTGGGTGATGGAAACCTCTCCAAGATGAGTCCGAAGGAATACTATGCCGAGGAGGGGGTGGAAGGAAGATATAACCGGATAAAAAATAAAAATCCGGCTGGCAGTATAACTGGGTGCCAACATCATCATCTTCTTAACTCCATCTCAAACCTGGCCTCATCTTTTTGTCTCATCTTATTTAAAAGAGTACCTTGGTGAAAAATGTCTCTTTATCCCAACATGCCTTTCAGTTTTCACCAGGAGAAGCAATTGTTATAACACTTAACTATTATTTAAGTACTTTATTCAAGTATTGCTGAAATCTGCACACTTGTCCTCAATTATATTTCTATACGGAAAAGCATACTTTTAATTTACACATCCAATGAACTCATACTAGTGTAACACAAAACTTTCCACAGCCATAACACCCTTTAGTCACTGCAGAACACACCATTGCATCACACACCTCAAGAAAAGTTCTGATTTATTTATTTTTATTTTATCTATATATACAGAAAGCCCCCACTTTTTGTGGGTGTTACGTTCCAAGAGCACATGCGTATAGTGAAAAACTGTGTGTGGATACATTTCACTGTGTGTTGTACTTGTATGACTGCATGTGACAAATAAAGAATCTTGAATCTTAACCCTTAATATATGCCCCCAAATATGCTCCCTGAACACTTTAATTTCATTTTAAACTCAGTATAATTCAATACCCTAAAAGAAAATGTAAAGGTAAATAAATAATCAGAATTAGAAAAATGTATTGCTTTAAAAACTGCTAGCATTAGCGGTTAGCATTAGCAGACTCGTACACAAAAGAAAGGTTGAAATAACTCTCTCTACCCACATGTTTAGACAGGGCACAGCTTACTAATACTAAATAAACTGATATAAACTGAGAAACTGAGATCATTTTGGGGGAAAAATTTAAAACACTAAAATACGAGGACAAGACACAGAGCAGTCATGCTACATGCTGCAGCAGCTTCTACTTCTTCATTTTTGTTTCATGGTGGTTGACAACTTTTCAGTATATTATTGCCACCACTTGACTGGTGGTGGTAATACAGTTCGGTTCTCAGAAAAAAATCAGCATATCCGTAAACTGAGGGGTTACTGTACTTGCATATGTTAAAATGTTGTGAATGCAGACACATTTGGACACAATACTACTACTTCTACTACTAATAATAATAATTATAATAATTATAAACACCAATACATTTAAATCTTGTTTTGGTAGATCGACTTCTTTCAGGGACTAAATAAGGGTCAACTGAGTAAACACTGCTTTGCAGAATAGTTCCTTTAGTCCTTTAAGGTGGATCATTCTGCCTCTCTGTCTTAAGAAACTGTCTGTGGATTATGAACACACACAGTACCGTTCCTCCCCCTAGACCCAGGCAAACACTGAGCCTGCTGGTTGTGTCACGTTTTACCAAAGCATTTATTATAATGGCAATGGCTTTATTACACTGATCACGGAGTACTAATGGCTTTAGAGTATACCTGGGCTTTAAACATCACATCGTCAGCCATGTGGTGTGGGGTGTGACTTACTGTCTGCGGCGCAGAAGCTTCTGGAACTCTTTGAGGTCCTTCTCTAATGTGGGGAACTCGTAGACATCCTCAAGCACATAGCGGTACAGCGTCTGTGGAGACAGATTCACACGGTGTGGGTGAGAGTGCACCTTAAACATTTTGCGGTTGATATCATAATGATAGTGGCTTTTCATCTCTCCACAAAACATTATTTCTGTCTGGCTTGTCTAAATGATCTTCAGCCAACTGTAGAAGAGCAGCATTGTTCTTTTTGGAGTGCAGTGGTATCCTCTTGGCAACCCAAACATTACAGTTCCTCCGTGTTCTCCTGGTAGTGAACAAATGAACATTAGGCAAAGTGGTTCAGGCTTTTAAGTGCAGGGAGGTTAGCGAGAGCTTCATTTTGACCTTGATGACTATTGCACTCCTTGACCTTGGAGTGATCCATTTGTACACAATCTATCTGACTGTGGATTGGGGGGGGGGGGCTCCAAGGGTCTCACTGTCTGAATATGGACTCTAAAATCCTCAGAAACTTCCTTTACTCTTGCCATTATACAAAGAGTAACTGAAGGTATTAGTCAGAGAGTAAGAAAACATGGGGTGGTGGAGCCTTGTGTGTAGGATACTTGCCTCTGGACCAAGAGGTCATGGGTTTGAATCCTACCTTCAGCAAACCACCACTGGGTTCCTGAGCAAGACCCTTAACCTAAGTTGCTCCAAGAAGACTGTAGTAAAGGCATGGAAGTTGCTTTGGATAAAAGCATCTGATAAATGTGCATCACCTCATAATTTAGATTCACTGGGATATTACAAATATTGCAGTGATTCAGTTCTTCCTTGATAGCTCGATCTCCCCTGAACACATGATGCAGTGAAACTGCAGCATCGCTGGACAGTTCAGCAATGTTGCTAACTAACTGCTAATTTTGTAATGTAAAAAATAGCCTGTACAGTCTAGTATGATGAGAGGTGTAAGGGAGGGCAATGCACCCAGAGAGAGAGAGAGAGAGAGAGAGAGAGAGAGACAGAGACAGAGAGACAGAGGGAGAGAGAGAGAGACAGAGAGAGAGAGACAGAGACAGAGACAGAGAGAGACAGAGAGAGAGAGAGAGACTATTTAAGCTCTCTTTCCAAGGATGGCCTGACTGTGGATTGGTGGATTTAAACTCTTCAGAGATGGTTTTGTTTTGTGAGGTATTGTTTTATTTCTGAGATGCCATGATACACTTCCACAAGCGTGTTGTAAAGATCAGACTTTGATAAAACAGACCACTCACACCTGATTGTCATCCCATTGATAGAAAACACCCGAATCCAAGTTCACTTTCAAAATAACTGCTAATCCTAAAGGTTTACATACTTTTTCATCTCACAATAAATAAATGACAGAGTACAATATTTTTTATCTTATTTCTTTAATCATGTTCTCTTTATTTTGTTTTAGTACTTATATGAAAAGCCGAAGATCTTAAAGGTCTATGATGAAATAGAAAATTAAGATGTTCACAAACTTTCAAGCACCACTGTATATGAACCCGGCACTATGTCGGAACTCCAATTCTGGCTGTCAGCAGTTCCTGTGATCCTGTGAGCATTTACATTGACAGCATTTATCAGGCGCTTTTATCCAAAGCAACTTCCATTCCCTAACTACAGGGGGCAGTCTCCCAGCAACTTGAGGTTAAGGGTCTTGCTCAGGAACCCAGTGGTGGAAGTGTGTTGAAGCTAGCATTCAAACCCATAACCTCTTGGTCCAGAGGCAAGTATCCAACACACTAGGCTCCACCACCCTTGACTACTTCTGTCTCCTTCAACCTTGCTTTTGTCCACCACCTGCACTGCGGCGACATCTGCACCAGGCGTGGGGCTCTGGCCATTCAGTGGAAGGTGTCTGTAGAAACACATGCATGTGCCATCACACGTTCTGAAATAGATTTCTGTACATACTCAGATAGTATGAGCACATACACGCACACACACACACGCGCTGCAAATCTTCCACTCTGTCTAGCACGTATCGCTGAGCCGGTAGGTGTATAATGACCATTGTAATGGCTCGTGTCCTCCCAGCGCTGTGCCGACCCGCTAAACCAACTCTGTTCTCACCAGTTTCCAGGCAACCATCACCTGGGATAGACTGCACGTAATAATCTGTACTGGCGACCAGCGAACAGCCTGTCACGGCAATGGCACTCTGGTTGCCTTGGCAACAACGAGTGGGTGGGAAAGGCAGGTGAAAGAAAGAAGAGGTAGGGGTACGCGCTTTGTGCGTGTGTATGAACAAAAAGACAAAGAGTCGACGAAGGCATAAAACCGATGGGATGATAGAGAATTAAGTCATGTGTACAGTAATGGGGGTGTCAGTCCATCACCTCAGAATGATCTGCTTTAATTTCAATGTGTGTTTATTTATGTATGTATGTATTTATTTATGTATGTATTTATTTATGTATCTATTTATCTATTTGTTTATGTATTTATCTTCGAGTCGACCTGAGGAGGACGGCTTCCCCTCCTCCCGAGGTTTCTTCCTCCAGCTGAGGGAGTTTTTCCTCACCTTTGACTCACTAGAGGCTCAGACCTGGATTCTGTAAAGCTGTTTTGTGACAATTTGGTTGTAAAAAGAGCTCTATAAATACAGCTGAATTGAATTGAATGTATGTATCTATCTCTCTATCTTTCACCAACCACAGTGTCTGGTCTTCAAGCTACCTTTTGTCATGAAAACCTCTTTTCCTATCTGGTCTGGTAGTCAAGTGGATCCACATGCTGGTCAGCTTGAGCAATGTTTACTAGGCCATGGGCTACAGGACGAGAAGATTGGAAAGGAAGCCTCATTCAACTACTGTATATTGGTTAACTGTGGCTTAACAGGGAAAAAACAAAGAGTTAGATTTCCTCTTGTCCTGTGTGTTAAGCTCTCATTGGTAGTAGCCTGTTGTCACACTAACTAGCAATCACAACACTTTTCACACTACGGGACTTACTGGTCCAGAGGCATCGGCAAGTTCACACAGCGATTGTGAGCTAAATTGTGAGCTCAGAGCGAACGCTGATTTGGGGGCTTTTGCAATCTCCAAAAATGTTGGCGGGAAGAAAATCAGGACTAAAATCATACAGTTTGAACTTAATTCAGCATCCATGGACAGCTTAACAAGGTCAGAAGGGGGGGGGGGGCACTAACAGCCAGTTTTGTAACATCAACTGACAGACACAAAGCATGATGAGTAATGGGTGGGCCCTGGGCCCTACCCCCTACCCCTTACCCCCTACCCACCCACAGAGAGTCACAGACCAACCTCTAATGGACTTTTGGCCATGGATGCTTATCTCCAGGAGTCTAACCTGTGATCTCCTGATAACAGGGGCAAACCTGTGCTGCACTGCATCAATTTAGTTTCAGAATCCTAAAGGAACCAAGGATAAATTCAAACTGCAAAAGCCTTACAGAACATCAGAAGCCAGTAAACCATCCCGATTCCATGCTAGCATAAGAAGCACTGGGTTGTGATTGATAGGGATCACATTAAAAATAACATTCATCCATCTGCTCAAACACGATGCTCCTGTTTCTGCCATTAATACAGTCGACTGTAGCCATCCTAATCACCCGTTCCATTATCAGCCAGGGAGAACAACTTGCACCCTTCACATCTTACACAGATCTAATGTCTTCAGCCCTGTAAGACACACTAAACACTCTCCTAATGGCCGTATTTGTTTGCAGCCCCTGGCAGGTTGCATGCTGGAGCACGAGGGGTAAGAGCGAGATGAATAGAGAAAGAAAACGAGGCATCTGGAGGGAAGACAGGAGAAAAACGATTAAAAGCATCAAGTCCCAGCATGTGGTGGAGGAATTCCCCGAAGATCCGAACTAATCTTCTAGCATGACCGTGTGAGTCAACAATGCTGTGTTACCACGCACACATGGGGAGGGGGGAGGGGGGATGCGAGGGAAGAGGAGATTAGGAAGAGTGTGTGGGAGTCCAGACTGTGATCTGCAGGATACTTTATACTTCAGACTCGTACTTGTCTGCTGGGCAAAGGCCTCATGTCATTCACTGACCATGTATTTAATAGGGCTGAAGGATGAAAATCCTTATTTTCTCAAATTGCAATTTAAAAAGGCAAGCTGCAATTATTACAAATTGTATTTACTGCATGGATTGTTCATAATATACATAATTATTATAGCGTATATTATGAACAACACTGGATTGTGGTTAAAGGGGGAAACCGCAAGAAATAAAATATGACTGACATATATTCTGCCTCAAGCTAGAAAAAGTGGATATTCTGGCCATAACAGCCGACCTGCGCCTTCACTTATAGAAAATAATCTAAATTTAAATTGCAATCGCACCCCTGGTATTCCCCAAACTGCTTAGCCCTAGTCTACAAAAGCATGATATCCATTAGTTTTCTACCATCTCATTTTAATGGTCCAAATTCTACATTTTCTCTCATTTCTTTATTTTTTCCCCCCGAAGTCCACTTTTTATGTTTTTGTTATTGTATGTTCCATTATAATTCATGTCTGTATAATCGGTTTTAATGTGTCTTTTTAATGTAAATGAACTGGTGTTAATGACATTACAAAAACAGGGAAGTCAAAATGGGCTGTTTTTGTGGCTTAGCTTCCAAGGACTGTGGACTAGGGAGGGCATGGTGTGTTCTGAAACTTTAACAGTGTTTACAAACTACACTATTTTTTTAATTTAGCAAGAAAATTCAGCTGTCATGTCCGTGTCATGTCCGTGTCAAGCCGTGCGGTGCTGGTGCAAGTGTATCAGGCACAGTTTTTTTATCAGGCATGGTTTTACCACTGAAGAGCAGTCCTGTGGCCAGAAACTGACCACGGTTGAAAAACTAGAGGCTAACACAAACTGTGCATCAACAGATTTATTGTGGCAGGGGTGCTCAGTCCTAGGCATGAAGATCTACCACCCTGTAGAGTTTACATTCACACCTGGCTCTAATTTGGTGTGTCTTCATGTATTAGCAGTGTCATATTAGGCCTATAGCAGGATCCCCCTGGACCACCCCTGGGATACAGTCTGCAACTATACAGCTGCAAGCTGGAGCTATAAAGGAAGTGTATCTAATAAAGTGGCCAGTAAGTGCATGAGCATCAAACATTCAGAACCATTTTAAGATCAGGCTCTTTAGGAATGGTCTCAGTATTAAGACTCATCAGTACCTTCATGAAGAGCTTTACATTTTCCTCCTCGCGCAGGAAGTCTTTGTAGAGGGAGCTCCACTGGGAGACCAGGTGAAGTACCTTTCGCTTCCTATAGAGGGCCTCCTTCCCCTCCTCCTTGCCACGACAGCGCTTGGTGCAATAGGTGAGCGTGGGTTAAGGCATGAAAACTCAAAAGAAAACACAGCTGCCATCAGAAAAACCCCATAAATTGAATAAATATAAAATTTATCTTATAGTCATAAATATAAATCCATATTACGAATTCATATTGTAGATTTATTATTGCATATTATATTTGCTCAGTATATTGTTTATTGTATCTTTTAATCGTTGTTGTTGTTTTTATTGTGTTGTACTTGAGAGACACCATCTACCGGAATCAAATTCCTTGTATGTGTTCGCTCACATTCTTGGCAAATAAACGTGATTCTGATTCTGATTCTGATAAATGCATGTTTTGGATTTTATCTTTAACACGCTTTGCAAAACACAAGCTTAACCTGTGAATGCTGACAAAACAGGCCTGCAAAAAATTACACGAACACACAATACTGTACACGAAATACACGAACACACATTCGCTTTTTTACAACATTATATATTTATCAAATAATATATTTTTGTAATATATACATATGATATATGATATATAATATATTTGAAAATAAGTACTGAGTCTCAACTTACTGCTTATTTGCCATATTTAATATATATATATATATATATTACACAAGTGTTATTTTACATTGTAAACCAAAAATAGAAAATATGCATTAAAATCTGACAAGTTAATGGCATATTTCCAGGAAAGGATGTGTACTCATTTTCAGAATATACCTGGAAATACCAAGAGAGCATGCAACTATATGCTAAAGGAACAGAAGATTGTATAATGGGCTTAAATGAGCCATAAATCAACTCTGGCCTTCGCAAAGCTATGCATGGAACTAAAGAATGTTTGCACTGACTAGACATCTGAGACAAGATCCACCATTCCAGACGATCGCTGCTCACTGGCCACAACTTTTTCAGTTCAGTTTCTATATGCAAACCAAAAGAAAGGATATTGCCCCAGCAGAGCCTGGCAGAGATCATTGGTGGACATGAACACCAGATAGGTCAGCAAGAAGTCGTCCAGAAGCATCTCTGTAACACAAGGCAGAAAAAGCCAGAAAGCGATTATGCAGCTGAGTTAGATGAGATTTAAACCATTGCACACCATCCAAAATGAGTCACGTCAACGGAGTGAAAAATCATCATCTAAAAATACTGCCACACTCATTAGGCAGCCGGAGATTATTCAACTCCCGAGCACAATAAACATCAAGAAAAAACACATGGCTACATTTCATGGCTCTGTAAGATGCTCGTAATGAAAAAGGTTATAGGCTTCATTGATCTGAGAATATGCATGTCGGCAGTAACTTGGCAGCCATGTGTTCGGGCCTCCCCTGTGTGCGTGGGAGTGTGTGTGTGTGTGTGTGTGTGTTTGTGTGTGTGTGTTTGGCCTGAGGGGAAGGAACACTACACAAACAGTCTCTAATCCTTCAGTCTCCACAGGCCACAAGAGCTACGGGTTCAGGCCTTATTCCACCCTGTGCCTGTCAATCCAGAATTCCCTCTTCCCTATCGGATTATTATTTAATTATAGGACTTACAAAGATGCCACTAATTCCATGTCCTTCTATTGCAGGTTGCTCAGGCTTGCTCTGGCTTTTTGTGCATTTTGTTCTCGTTAAATGGTTGTTTTTTCTTGTTAAATGGTATATACAGTACTGTGCAAAAGTCTGAGGCAAAAAAATGAAGTGTGATAAAGTATCTTTCTGCTGGTAAAGTTTACACTGGAATAAATGCGAAATCCAAGCCGTTGTTCAGATTTGTGAAATTCCATCAGCAGGACTGATTGAGTCAAACCAGGTTTCTGATGGAAACAGCAATACTGGTCTCACACAGGAACACACAGATATACTGAACATAAGACCACTATTTACTGTAGAATGTTTTCATTGCTTTTGTTTTACACAGTATAATTAGTAACATTAATGTGAAAAAAGGCTTTTGCACAGTACTGTATGTTAATCTTGTGATACTTACACTGCACCCTAAAAAGGTCTTTAATGTGATTTTATTTAGATTTTTAAGTCCTCTGGGATCGTTTTTGATTCATTCATAAAGACATGCTCACACAACGTAAAAGGCAGAATATGGGGTAGAAGAAAAAACGTGAATTAGGATGTGAATAAGGATGAGTGATATAGCACTAATATCATGACACTTCAAGACATTTTCACAATATATGATGTGTCTCAATGTTTCTTTTGTCCCACATCTGATAAGCAGGAACACACTCAATCCGCAAATCCGTGTTTAGTTTTTCCCGCACATACAGTGTTTGTGATGAAGCTAGTTCTATACAGTTGGTATAATGATCATATAATAATCATATGCTGAGTGTTTGTGAAGAAACAGCGGGAGCTGACTGACACTGATCATTATATCTATGCCACAGTGTGGCCTGTCTGACTCACTGAAAATATTGAGTTCTTGATTGGTGCTGCGCTTTAATATAAACCACATGCAAGTCTATTGCAAATCTAATATTACTCATTACTCAAGTTGATGTGACTGAAAAAAACTGAAAGCAGATCTGAAATTAGCATGAAAAACTGGTTTAGAAAAGTGTGTTGTGTGTTTCTGATGATTACAAACAATTTTTTGTTGATCTGTGTTATTAATAAGGACCCATTCTGGCTAAAAAAAAACATGTGGTTGGTCAGAGAGGTCCTTTACAGACTACATACACTATATTCTCAGAGTAGCTTGGTCACATATTGTAAGGAAACTTATTACAACAATAAATAGCTTCATATTGCTTCACCCCTACATGATAGCAATTTTCTTTCTCCTCACTGTATTCTATCTTTCTCAAAGGGATCTACTGCCAGACCAAATTCTTTGGAAGTGACAGCTAACATGACCTTGAATGTTTGATTAAAATATAAGTAGAAGCTCTAGAAAAATAAGAGAACTCAGTAGTTCTGCATGGGGACTTTTTTTTGACCAGAGACGAGGCTGAGAGAGGATCGAGGAACAAGGAGGATATGATGGTGGTGGGGCTGTGAAAACCTCCTCATGGGAAGCACAAGGTAGATGGAAATTCAGGTGGGGGGCTTCAGGCAATGTCCCCCACCCAAGCCTCAGTTATTTCGAAATCCCATTAAAATCCAATCGTTATTGGAATCATCCCACATTCATTTACATGCTCATTCACCAAAAAGCTATGTATAGTTCCACATTGGGAAGTGTAATGTGGCTTTTGTCTTCCATCTCATCCATCTCTCTCTCTCTCTCTCTCTCTCTCTCTCTCTCTCTCTCTCTCTCTCTCTCTACCCCTGGGACGTTCAGTCTTATCCACAAGGGGCAGATGTGGCTTCAGGTTTTCATTCCCAGTGAACGGGAGCACATTCCACTGGTTTAATCAGTTGGTTTCAGTCTTCAAATAACTGATCAAGTGTGTTCCTGCCTGGAATGAAAACCTGTAGCTACAACAGCCCCTTGCGGACATAGTTGAACACCCCTGCTGTGCTCAGGAAGAAAGATTCCTGAGGTTCCTGAGGTTCTCCATTGGGGTTGACTCAAACATTGGGAGAAACGGCAAAAAAATGACATCTTGCCAAATGAAATCACCTTAAATCTGCCCGATTTAGGTAACAGGCCGGTTTACAAACTATGAGTTCATTTAATTTATTTCTAGATTTTTTAAACCCATTTTATGTAGTTTTATGTAGTGAAAACTGTCATATTCCATTGGCAGATCATTTTGTCTTTTATAACACAGGTCAACAGATCAAAATCATCAGAGATCAGTTTCTGTGTGTTCTGTAGTGTTTTTCATGCTGATCTCAGATCTGTGTGTAGTGTTTC
>JBBPDC010000141.1:3191671-3208650 GCA_037974485.1 Hemigrammopetersius urotaenia
CACACACACACACACACACACACACACACATACACACACACACACACACACACACACACACACACACACACACACACTCTCACCGTAGATGTAAGGCGTTCCAGAGCCTTCATCTGGAGAATCTCACTGCAGATATCCCGCTTTCCCTCAGGATCCTCTTCAGGTCTGGAATAAAAACACACACACAGCACAACTTGATAAGCTTCTTTGAAAGAACAATGAAAATGATCTCTCATCCAGGTACCCAAAACAACCAAGATATGGCCTGAAAGACATGGTAAGCTTCAACTAACACACAGATACACACGTTTTTATGCATAGTCAGGTCTTATGTCCTATATGTACTACACTGTAGGTTCAAGTTTGTAGACACCTGCTCATCCAGCACTTCTTCTGAAAGCAAGGTAAGCAACAATAAGCCATAAAAGCCTAACGTTATAGTGATTATATCAAGTGCGTGGGGTTACCCAAAGTGTTTGATCATCAGGATTTCTTAAAACACTGAATAAGCAGCCTAATGTAAATGTGTTGATGTTTCAAAATAGGCAGCTTAGTGTCTTGGAATGAGGTGTGAATGGTATGTTTTGAAAAATGTTGAATTTTCACACACTACATTAAACTACTTAATGGAAAATGTTCTGCGAGATGGGCCCTGATCTAACATCTGAAGCGTGCGAGACATTCTAACCAATGGGTGCCTGTCAGACCGTAAAGAGCGTCGCCCCTATACCAGGATATGTATATGAAATGTTCATGTAAAATGTCGTTATACTATAATATACTGTAAGAATTCCATGAAGAAGCTAGCAGAAATTAGCATTGCTGTAAAGTTTTAATATTTATGGTACAAACTGAAGGCCAAGGTCTAATAGTCACAGTTCACCATTGGGGTAAGACGGCTTAAGCTTGTATAGCTAATAAAATAAGCCATTCAGTTTCAGCAAAACTTGTTTAATTTATTCATTTATTCGGTGGTCCATGTGAGCAGCATAACAATCTATACATAGCAGGCAATTTTGTGACTTGATGCAATAATACAGAATTCAATTGAGGCGGTCATATGTGGGCATAAATCAAGTACATTACAATGACAGAAGCTCAACCAGACACCCTTCCCTCCTTTACTGCAGTACCAGACTCTTCTGGGAAGGCCTTAGAGGAGATATTTTTTATTGCATTCAGCCGCAATCACTTCTGTAGGATCAGATGCTGATGTCGGATATAGTTCTTAGGGGAAATACCACGCAACCCAGTGGTGTTGGATAGAGCTGCATTGCTCCAAAGAACATGGTTCCAGCCCAATGCTTATATAACAGATGGGAATTTTCTAAATCTAATCTTAATATTATTCTCAGAACCAAAAAAACCAAATAGTTTGAAGCTTTCAGCTTCAACAAGGGAACATGTAGCTTTGGTCTTTAGTTACATTTTGCTGGTCCCATTGGTTAGTCTCTCTCGTGTTCAGAACATTGTGTATAAAAACAAATACACACATCACACACACACACACACACACACACACACACACACACACACACACACACACACAAAAGGGCATTCTCCAATAACAACTGCCTCAGCTCTGCACTGCCCCCTGCTGATGACACACCGCGATGCATGGCAACCTCCAAACTCAGCATGATAAACCTCCGACGGCAATTCGTCTTCATTTTGGCATGTAGGACACACATACTTGGTTCAAGCATCCATGAAAATATTCCTGTTTCTCCACCAAAGGACGGAGCAGAACACGGCCCATGGAGAATACTCCACGCAGGGAAAAAGTGCCTACATGGGAAAAAATGCCATTAAGGAGGACACAAGAAACATCCAGAGCACAGGGACAAAACAGAGAGAAGAACCTCCAGAGCCATTCGCATTACACTCTATGGGAGGTAATGGAGAGGCTGAAATTAGGCCAGGAAGTTTGAGAAGTGGGCCAAAGTTTCACTCTCCAAGCAATGTCATTCTCCATCATCACCCACCATGTCGGTCCCTCGGCACACGCTACGGCTCACCTGCTCCTCACTGGCCCTCTCTCACAGCACAGACACATTCACTGAGCCTCAGGACCCTGGCGCTGGCCTTTAGGTGACAAAACATTAATCTGTCACTTTGGGATTATCATCCCTATTGTGCAGAGGCTTCCTCAGGTCATATTCTATTGTTATTGAACACACAGTGCATCACCATTCAGTAAAGCTCTTAAAGCACACACACACACACACACACACACATACAAACACAAATCCCTAAAGACAAACCATGTAGATTTAACCCCTTAAACACAAAGGCCCTACCTTCAGTTTCTCAATCTTATAAATGTGTAGCAGGTTTCAAAGAAGTCACAGCACACAATGTGAACAATGAAATTATTTCTCTGCATTTAACCCTTTCTCCAAGTGAAGCAGGCGGCTGCCACCGATGAGGGGCGCCGGGGAGCAGTGTGTGGAGACGTGTGGTGATGGATTTATTTTTTATTATATAGTCTTGAAAAAGTGCCACAAAATTGTTTTAGAGTAACGCAATAGAAGAACAATGTTAGTATCGTGAAGATTATAATCAATCGATTCTTTCCATGCAAACATCTCGTTTTTTTAAGGGTCCATCTTTAAAGGAACCAAACATTGTTCTTGATTGGCATCATGCAAATAATCTTATTGTGATGAGCAATCTGTCCATTATTGTGTATGTTATTGTATTTTTATTATAAATTGTTATAAGGTGTTCACATATCTTGGCTGAGGAACTGCATTTGAGAACATTTAATTTTCATTTAATCTTCTTTATTATATTAAACCACATGAAACCGATGCAGTGAACACACAACTGAAGGTATTATAATGTACACATCCTCCATCATCCCTGAACACAGACACACTCACAGACAGACAGTTCTGGTGAAACTAGAAATGGCAAAGCCAACATTCAAATTGCATGCAAATGATGCGGAGCAGTTGGGAGATGTGTGTGCATGGAATATCCAAAAAGCTTCTTTGGAAAGAGAGCATGGCACGCTGTAGCTCCAGGCAGCCATGATGAGAGGCGACTGTTGACACACAACAGAAAAAATGCATAAAACACAAACATGCCAGTCTCTTTAAAAGCAGCACGGCTGAGCGGCTGTGTGGTGTAGGGGTGTGAATATCTGACCTCATCAATATTCCATCCAACTGAGTTTCTTTAAAAACTATTGAGGGCATCATGACATATCGAGTTATTATAGAATTATTCTCAAAACCACACAGAATACATTAACGGGACCGAAACACGATCTGTACTGTATTAGCCGTCATGTGACCTTTGTCATTTTTACCAAGTCAAGTCTCAAGTCTTTGTGTTCAAGTCCAAATTAGGTCTCAAGTCTTTGAGTCTCAATGTTTACAAATGGCGACTCTGAATGTGGGATTTTTGAGCTGTAAATGTTGAGCTCTAAATGTTTAGAAGATATGCTGTGATCTGCCCTCACCAACATGGAGGATTTGCCTTAAATGATCTTAAATCTAAATGTTAAATATGAAAAAGATATCTCCACTCTAAATGTGAAACTCCACAGTTAGATATGGCTCCGCGACCCCCTTCCAACTACCCCTCGGAAATCGTAATTAGCTGAAAACCGTTCAACTCGGACAAAAGTAATGGGACAGCATTGTTTCTGAGTTATGACTCACAAGTCACAGCACCCAAGTTCGAGTCTCAAGTCGTTGAGAGCAAGTCACAAGTCTTTGACTCGAGTCCCCATCTCTGGTGTGTATATATTTAATTTCCTACATTTGTATTGTACTTTGTAATTGTCATTTATAAAGCCTATAAAAACTGTGTGGCTCGGAAACTGTGTGCTCAAATAGTTGATTGAGAAGAACATATCAGGTCTTTAATGCATTGACGTGTGATGCATTGTTGGATCATGAAAGAAGAAATGTATGAATTCTACATCACACAATTCCTTCTGGTTTACGTATCATTGGAATATGTACATATCATTCTTCACGATAATGATTATTAACATTTATCAAAATTGATAAAGTCCAACGAATAACAGTTTTGAGAAATTATGTCTTGGGCCCCCAGCCTCCTGAAATTTGTCCCACTGAGCTGCCTGGGATGAGCTGGACTGACAATTTTAAAATGAGCGTCCGGCAAATGAGACTACTTCCATGCTAAAAGGTACTGGAAGGGTTTGAACACAAGTTATTTCCAAAAACTGCTGGGAGGGATGCTGCAAATCTGGGCTGCAGAGATAAAAGCAGGGCGGTGGGGTTGGGGATGTTGATTTTGCATCCATACAGAGTATATGGTAATTTTGACAGAGCTGAGTATATAGGAATAGGTGTAAATGCGCTGGTTAGAGCTTAGTTTCTGTACATGAAGAGAGAAGAGTATATCTTTCTCAAACTCTTTTGTTTTAAAAAAGGAGGAAGTAAAAATTGCCTGAGACCTCTATTTGCTCACCAAAAAATCACAATCGATTGAAGTGTCACAATATTTGGCCTCCCTGGATTAACTAAAATACATTAAAATGTAAAAACCACAAAAATGCCTTTGTTTTTATAGGTTGTATTGCAATACTGTGGAAACAGATTCTCCAGTCACATTTATATCCATCACAAAACAAGCCTGCGTTTTCATGCCGCTAACCTGGCGTGAACCCGTGCTTGAATGAGAGCCATGGCTGGCCTTGCTCCTGTCACCACACAGAGATGAAATAAGCAGAGCTTGATTGGACGGGTCTGATTGGCAGTTAGCGTGGGCTATGGGTCGCGACAGGACCGGACAGCTGGTGCCATCGAGGTCTCTTCATGTCACGTTCAATCCCGTCTGGGTGAAACTGCAGGCCTCCCTGTGCACCCGCCCTCCCCCATTTCATCAAAGGAGCGTGCCGCCAAAATGCCTGCTCGCACTCGAGCTGTCAATCGCATTTGATTCCTGGCTCTCGCGCAGACTGTAGACACGGACGTGCCACTGGAGAGGCATCAAATCAACTGAGCTTCTCATCGCGCACACGGCAGGCAATTTAACACTCAGCATCTTTCTAGATCTCTATGAAATTAACAATAAAACACACAGGCACCCTGAGTTAAAGGACAGAAATTGATAAAACCAGATAAAATCAGTAATGTGATAAAACATAGAACAACGTGAGATTTTCGTGTATCCTGATGTACACGCATCGGCTGTCACAAGCCCCTGCCTTCTTTTAGCTCAAGGCAGTCGTTTACACTGGACAGAGAAATCAGTTCTGCCACTAGATGCCCATTCAGCAGACTGCGTCTGTGACTAAGAGTATACTGGCCTATACTAAAGGTGCTAAAATATCAGCTTATTAGTGAATTAATCATATCCTGTTAAAAACAGCTTTATAGGCAGGGGTTGACATTTTTTTACTGTAGTACTCTAATGAGTACCTACATTAATGAATTGGTACACACCCAGAGCCAATTTTTTTTTTACCTTACCATGGGTGCTGGAACTCATACCCCTCATCCCCCGCGGACAGTCCCCAAGTCACGCATGCCTATATAGATAGATTTTCACTTTTGAACAGTGCCAAGTGGTGCTGAATGTGCAAACTGACTTTTAATCTAAATTAAATTACAGGTCCAGTCTCCCACAGGGATTATAAAAAAAATAAATCAATATTCTAATATGATGGGTGTGTCAGCTTTCTCGCCACTAACTGGTCGAAATGAGGAAGCCAGGCTGGAAGAGCCACCCGGGGCGAGTTTCCGAGTTCAGCCTGATTCTGTACTTGTTTTTTTTGCCTGTCGAGTGAGAAAAAGCATATCGCTCAGATCCGTAGAACAGTGGCAGATCACTCCTCTCTGGACTGGCGAACGGGTCTCGTATCGGGGCGGGCCGGGAGGTCGAGGGGGCGGGCTGTGAAGTCAAGGGGGCGGGGCACGCAGTTACAGAAACACTGCCATTCAGACCTACTCGGACTGAACTTTGATTGGTGCAGAAGCGAGGCTCCACGGACGGGCAGGAGCCATATTTTAAAACATCGTTATTATTCTTCTTTTTAAGGATTTCCTTTCCTGAATGGTGGTACTTACAGATCCAGTACGAAGTTACTAAGCTTAGGTATGCATTTGCGCAGTGAAGACTTCGCAAATTCTTGCATGTGTACCGCTTATGTCAATCCCTGTTTATAGGCAGCCCATAACAGGGAAAGTACTATAATGTAAACAGTTTAAACCTATAGTGTTCTAAATGTACTGTTTACACCTTTGACCCATACAGTCCACATAAGGAGACTGAGGTCACAAAAAACAACCCATTCACTTCCACTGACTTAACAGATTACCGCCACCCAATCTTGTTTAAGTCATGAAGAGTGTTTCAACCCGGACTACTTTTTGAAGGGGGCACAATACAGGACAGCCAATCATAACAGTGCCCATTTACATATATTGCACTTAAAAACAGTCACGCTAAAGGAAAAAAGAGGCTGGAGAGCGGTTGTGAAAAATGAATTGTGGCTGTTCAGGCACCCACACAAATTTGGAGCACAGGAGGTAAAACAAATTGTAAATGTAGGTCCTCTAAGCTGCACCACAGAGCGCTGCTCACACACAGCTTGTATATTTTGTCACAAAAAAACAAGGCAAAAAATGCGATTCTCTGGCGCAGCCGTACATGAGGTCACCATCCGCAATGTCAAGTGCCAGTTAGAGGGGTATTACGCTCCCACGCACTGTGCTGTGGAGGTGTGGAACTGCATTCTCTGGCACGATGGGGCTCCAACCAATACCTTAAGGATGAGCTGGAGTTGTGTCTGTGATCCAGAACTAATCACCCAACATCTACACCTGACCTCACTGATGCTCCTGCGGCCAAATGCAATCAAATCCTTACATCCAACATCTAACTTCAAGCCTTCCCAGAAAAGTAGAGGTGCGCAGCAACGGTGGACAAATTCACATTGAATTTAAAAAAAAAAAACAGTTTAGAAACACATTTTGTTTTAAGTCTACTCAGAAATTCCTTAAAGTCAAAAGTAATTCTATTTTAAATAACTCAGAGGGTCACTGAGTACACAGCAAATATAAATGGGGTTGTAACCATTTACTCAGTTCAATGTACTTAAAGGAATCAAAATTGAAAGAAAGTAATCAAATCAAATCAAAATTGGATCTTGTTTTTTGGATCTTGTTGGGTGACATACAAGTCATCATAGCCAAACACTTAGAGGTTCTTTTCATTCAGGTGCTGCTCCTGCACTGCTTTGCTGATGCTCTTAGTTTGTAGATTTATCAATGTATTTTTTCGATGAAAAAAGTAAACAGAGCTTGAGAGTCTTTAGCCTCCATGCTGATGAACGCTGGAAGTTTTAATAAGTTCCACTGAAGTATCTTTAAGAACTCAGTACTGTTTTGGCCCTTCTCCTGAGGTGCATCCCAAATCTATCCTTCATTACTGAACGCAGATGTAATGGTTGTGTACTAGTCTTTACACTTTATTTACTGTGGGAAGCAGGTTGAAGTGCAGTCTTAGTTTTTAGTGGCTTTAATTCCGCTGTGGTTGTTTCATCAACCACAGCAGCAACACTATCACTTGAGGACTGTGTAGGCAACTCTTTTTTACACGACCATGAAAAACACTTGGGAAACTCTCAATGACAAACAAGGACTAGGATCCTTGGCAGTTCCCATATATGGGCTGGGGGCCAATTGTTATATTTTAATACTTGAACAGGGTTTTCATCCTACATCCAAATCCTAAAAAAGAGAATAAATTAATTTCCCATGATATGGGCCCTTTAATGTGCAATGTTGCTGCAAGACAACAAGGAACACACTAAAATGTGTAATAAGAAGCTAGGTGTCCCCAGACTTTTGGCGTGGAGATAATGCAAAGTGGTCTCACTGGCCTGGCGGTAGAAAGAGGAAAAATATGGTTTAGCTTGTATTATGAACTCCAATTGTGGCGAGGTAGGCAGAGCACTGGCTCCTCATTTATCCTTCCCTTGTGCTGCTTTAATGCCTTCACCCAGCGGTCCACCCACCCCTGCAGTATGGCTCCACACATCTATCCACGGCACCGAGAACAAAGCCAGGCCGAGAGACAGACAGAGGGAGAGGGAGAGGTAGGAGATGAAGGAGATAGATAGCGAGCAAAGGGGTGGTTGTGAAGGGAAAAAAAGAGAGAAAGAGAGAGAGAGACAGAACAGGCTTGAAACAGCATCGTAAGATCCAGTGGCACGTTCCTAGGGCACAAATAATTCAGCTGAGGGGCTGTAGCAGAGCTGACAGGCGGCCCACTGCACTCCTCCTTCTCCTCCGCTCTCCTCTCTCCCCTCGGCTGACTGACATATTCAGTTCAGTTAGCATTAGCACTGCATGCTCAAACAGCACACGTAGCACTGGAGTCTTCATGAACCCTGCACACACACACACACATGTGCACACACACACACTCAAATTCACAGCCACCCACACATAGACACGCTACACTGGGAATGGGTCAGTTGTAATGATAGTGACCGCAATTTCACATCCAAACCTAATGATAACCCTTTCAAATTTTCATAATTCCGATTACTATGCATGATAACTGTATTCTAAAGAAGTCCCAGTGCAAATTAGTCTCCCTGCAAAACCTGCCAGGACAATGTACAGTATGAAGCATAGACAGCACTGATGTTGCTGTTAATGTCATGTTTATTTATGTCCAAGTTTATTATTTGTGCCTTTTCAAAGATTTCAGTACATTTGAAAGAACAAGCCTTTCACACAATTTTCCACTTGCCCCAAATGTATTCAATCAGCCAAAACTGGAAGTCCAAATGTTGCTTCTTTAGTAAATACATCCCTAAAATTTCTCTCAATTTGCTTAAGCCACATCCAGGTCTATGTTAAGGGGGAGCAGATTTGTGGATGTTGTTTAAGACACAGTGTGACTTATTGTAAGTCATAAAAACCTCACTATATACTAATCGAACATTGAGTGCAGCTTTTTATAGTCAACAGGGTCTGGTTTTACAAAGCTTTTTTTTTTACAGACACCATTTGTGTGCCTACTGGCTTCTAGTGTCTACTAGCAAAATTAGAATTGTAGCTCCAGTTCTAAACTAAAGAAGAACACTCGGACTCCAAGCATGTTCTGCTTGACTGACAAAAAAAAATGTTTTATGTAAACTGGATTTTCACTAATCCACTTTAATGATACTGAGGTAATAGCAAACAGGAGAACTGTAGTCAGTACCATGTCCAGAAATGTTCACACTGTCCCCAACCCACTCCTACTCAAGATTTAATGATAATGAGAAAACACTCCCACACATTTCACCCACACTACAGCTAGATTCCCTGCAGCTGGCACAGATGAGGATGTGAGGTTTAACACAAGAAAAGAGATAAAAAGAGAGAGAGAGATCGCTCATCACTTATTTTCTGCATGTTCTGGAATGTGTGATTAATGCTGAGGAATTAGAATTCCCACCCTCCCAAGAATTCGTACCAGTTTTTTTCTTTCTTGCATCATCAGTTATTGACTGTAAAATATTATACAGTTTCTAGAAGGCTACTAGTAGCCTCTAACATGTGCTTGGATCTTTTACAATGTTGGCAATTCCTCTGGGCAGTTATTTGTACTCAAATAAGACCAGCATCTAATCTAGCTGAACTACACAATTAGCTTCTTTCTCTAGTCACAAACAGTGTACTTAAAACAGCGAACTTGGTTAACCAAGTACATTCCAGTGTACTTTATCCTTTATACACTTCACTTATTACGTTGGTAATTTACACTTACTCAGTGTCTCCTGTGCAATAATATACATAAGGTTCAATATTATATTAGTCATTATATTAGTCATTCTGGAAGGCTGACATCCCTTTCCCGCTCTACAGGTTCACTACTGTATTGCTTAGTTACTGTATCGTCTCGGGCTCTCATTCCATACAATTGCAATTGCATGGTCTATTTATTGTATTGCTTTTATTTACATTTACAGCATTAATCATACAACTTCCATTCTCTAACTACAGGGGACAGTCTCCCTGGAGCAACGTGGGGTTAAGGGTCTTGCTCAGGAACCCAGTGGTGGTTTCGGTGAAGGTAGGATTCGAACCCATGACCTCTTGGTCCTGAGGCAAGTATCCTACACACTAGACCACCACCACACCAAACCAGGCCACAATGCAGCTGCTTAGGTTGCTCTTCATGGAACATTTTACGTTTACAGCATTTAGCGGACACTTTTGTCCTAAGCAACTTCTATTTTATCATCCCTTAGCACCGCTGCTAACTGCCACGTGTGGAAGGTTTGCATAGCATCCACACATTATTGTTACATTACTGTTACATTACTGTTACATCGTTGTGGTCTCTGTTTAGCCTACTGTGTTTGTATTGCGTCAATCGTAAGTTGAAACAATATTTTGCATCGCAGTCCAGCTGCGTATTCACAGCTGCTGATGACAATAAAGGATCCTTTAACCTTTTCCAAGCAGACACACATGCACAACAAGGGACAATATTCCCACTTCCACCCCACCCACACGGACAAGACAACTGTCTTCTTTTACTGAGCTTTACAAGCTATCAAGCTATCTCCTCCTGTACATCACTCCAAATATGATACATAGTGATTGCTGATATCTAAATAGAAAGAAACTACCCCCTACACTAAGTCAAAAAATACCTCGACCACCTCACCCCCCACATCCCCGGCTGACAAAATTATTACATGTCCACTTCCACTCTCTTGGTCTCAGAAATGATTACGCTGCAGCTATGGCTCTGACATAGGAAGACTAAAACGAGAACAATCACAGCAGGCTCAAGCACTAGATTACCGGGGTGGTAGGTGCTTAGTGGGTAAAACACTTTCCTGTGAACCTGATGACCGCAAAATCGCAAGGTTCAAAACCCCACTTTCTACCACTGCGTCCTCAATCAGGACACTTTATCCTCAGTGTCTCCAGGGGGACTGTCTCTGTAACTAATGACTGTAAGTCCCTCTGGATAAGGGCATCATCCAAATTCCCCATAAAACCAGTCTCTCTCACCACTGAAGGTAGTGTTCTGGTTAAATTACAAGGTCTCAAGCCTCTTTAGTCTAAGGCCCTTTTGAGGATATTAACTGTCACTGTGGCCTTCCACCAGATCTGAATCCATTCTGCTCTCTGGTGCAGTTCTATGACTTTACAGATAACTTGTTAAATGGTGCTGTATAGCCAAACATTATGATTAAGCTGGCATTTACATTACAGTTACATAAGTTACCCCTTTTTATGCTTTATTACTGCCAAGAACAATAGAATAAACAAACTAAATATTTTCTTTTTTTCTGTGTCCCTCTTGACATCCCCTGTACCCCCCAAGTGTCCAAGGCTACCAGTTTAGTGACCACTGAGTTAGACTGTTTAGAGGATCAGAGGTGTACAATTTAGATTCAGTAAAATGTTCCTCTTTGGGATTTTGTTCCTGCCTCTGGTAAAGAGGCGTGTGGCAGGGCACTTGCGGCTGTGACTTGCGGTCATTAGTTACAGGGACAGTCCGCCTGGAGATACTAAGGGGTTAAGTGTCTTGCTCAAGGACACAGTGGTAGAAAGTGGGGGGGTTTGAACCTGCAACGTCTGTAGCTATCAAGTTCACCAGGCCTCTAGCACCATTATGCTGCTGGTTTGAGCTAATTCTACAGGATGAGGGTGGATTTTTAACCTGAACTATGAATCACTGTGAAGTCTACACTTAAGGAGCAGAAGGTAGGATAGGTGCTGACCACCACACACACACACACACACACACACACACACACAATGAACAATGACCCAAACCCACTCAGGACCAATCATTATCAAACACTCATATGTAATGGGTCTCACGTTACTATTGTACCTGAAGAACTGTAATATAAGTGGCTGTGTGAATTTAATCCAGTATGTACCTGTAGTGTCTTTAGTGGAGTGGTTTTAATGCAGGAAGAACTAAATCTCTGGATCTGTGTTTAATATTGACAGCATGTGTCAAATGTACATAAGTAGCTGATTTGCAAACCATTAAAATCATTGAAAATAGAAAACAGGCAACATAACAAATGTAGAAACACAGAAACGGCATTGTTTAGAAAATATATGCTCATTTGAATGTGATGCCAGCAACACATTTTAAAAAACGTGGGACAGGGGCATGTTTACAGCTGTGTTGCATCACCTCTTCTTTCAACAACATTCTGTAAATGTTTGGAAACTGAGGAGATGAATTTGCTGAGTTTGAAAGTAAAATGTTCTCTTATTCTTGCCTGATACAGGATTATAGCAGCTCAACAGTTTGGGGCCCCTCTCTTCTTTGGTCCAGATGACAAAGCATCCATGGTTTCCAAAAATAATTATGAGTTTGTCTTTCACTTTGCCTCAGCCCTCAAAAAGCAACAGGGTTTCTCATTCTTGTTTATATTCTGTTTCTTCTTTGCGTGGTAACTTGCATTTGTGGCTGAAGCAACAAACTGTGTTCACAGGCGCTGGTTTTCAGAAGTGTTCCTGAACCCGTGCCGCAATTTCCATTACAGAACCGTGTCTGTTTTTAACGCAGTGACTCCTGACGGCCCTGAGATCATGGCCATCCAATATATGTTATCAGTCCCTTGCATACAGAAATTTCTCCAGATCCTTTCATAGAGTGGTGAACCTTCTGAGAGACTCTGCCTCTATGGGATGCTCTTTTTCTATCCGATCCTCTTACTGAGATGCTGCTAGTCAAGTAGTGAGATGTTTCACCAGGTGTTTTGACTTTTCCAGTCTTTTGCTGCTTTGTCCCAACTTTTTTTAACTGTATTACTGGCATACAGTTCTAAATAAGCATACATTTCCCAAAAATATACTTTACAGCTTTGGAACGTGCTGGATATGTTGTCCTATTTTAAATTAAATATAAATGCACATGATTTGTCCGTTTTGGAACTGCAAAAGACAAATAGTAAAGTACGAAGTACAAAGAGGAATAGTAAAGTTGCGGTCTAGTTGCGAGTTTATTTCCAAAGCAAGCAAAAACAACTTATGTTGTGTCCCAACTATTGACCGGTAGTGTATGTCATAAAAGTGAATGTATAGTTGTCTCTGGTACTGCAAATATATACAGTAACTCCCTGCTTTTTGCGAATCATAAAAAAGCACACTGTTTTGGTAAAACAAATGCCTAAAAATGCCTGTTTTTATAGTGTAAACCCCAAATATGCTCCCAAATCTGCTCCCAGAATACTTTAATATCATTTTAAACTTTAATGAATTACCATTAAAGAAAATGTAAAGGTAATCCTGTATTCATGGGTAAAAAAACGGGTCGCTGCCGCTAGCTGTTAGCATTGGCAGCATGCGGAGAGCCAAATCAAAGACTCGTACACAAAAGAAATGCTGAAATAACTCTCTCTACCCACATGTTTAGACAGGGCACAGCATACTAATACTAAGTAAACGAAGACAACTGTTGAAAACGGGGGGCGCACAATTCCCGTGTTACTGTGGGGATTTCCGTGTACCATTATCAGTTAGGTTTTCAGAAAAAATCTGCTGATCCGCCTAAAAGTGATGGGTTACATATACATAAAGTAAAGTTATTGTCTTATTCCTGTGTGTGTGTGTGTGTGTGTGTGTGTGTGTGTGTGTGTGTGTACTTACGGGCTGACGACCCTGAACTGGACGTAGGGGACGAGCTGCAGCAGCAGCCTTACTCCGTTCTGCCATTCCTCCTCCGAGCGGAACTCACAGCCCTGTGTATCACACTCTTCAAAGGAGAACTGGTAGTACGTGTTGGAGTCCTCGAACACCACCCGCTGGTCCACTGCACCACAAAGAAGAGAAGTGAGGGAGATCAGTATTACTCCATTGCATCTGGAGACAAACAAACCTACCACTGGAAACAACACTTTATGATTTTATCCTTTAGAGAGTTTGGATATTAAATCTAGACCTAACTCTAGGATTTGGACATTAGGTCTAGACCTGAAACTTTATGAGCAAATTTATCGGATACAAACAGTAAATAGCATTAGATGAACTAGTATTAGATAAAACAGAACCTGATGGATCGTTTTTCTTTGTGTAAGTACTGTTTAATGAGATGACGCCAACATGTTACAGCCGGCTGGACAGAGCAAACACATTCAATTACCTGAGAGGAGAACATGACTGCATATAATGAGGTAGCGCAGGGACTGGTTTTCTCATGTGTGCAGCAGAATGCTATACAATACGCTGGTATTGCTGAAATCAATAAGGTATTTAACTAAGCACACAGTGGCGCATGTGAAGCACTGTCGAACTAAAGATAAACCTTAGCAGTACGCCTTGCATTGAGGTCTAGTGCAAGTCTAGGTCTGATGTAAGTCTAGATGTAAAATAAGCAGTAAGGTCTAATGTAAGTATTGATGCAAGTCTAGATGAAAGGTCTAATGTAGGTCTAGATGTAAGTCTAGCAGAAAGGTCTGATGTAACTCTAGGTCTGATGTAAGTTAAGATGTACATATAGCAGTAAGGTCTAATGTAAGTCTAAATGTAAAATGAGAAGTAAAGTCTGGTGTAACTCTAGAAGCAAGTCCAACTGTAAGGTCAGATGTAAATCTAGATATAAGTCTAGCAGTAAGGCCAGATCTAGGTTTACCAGTAAGACTAGCAGTAGGGTTGATATAAGACCAGAAGAGACTGGGAATAAAGTTAGCAGTAAGGCTGTCAGTAAAGCTAGCTACGAAGTTTTATTTGAAAAATATGGTCTTGCTGAATTTCATCAGTGCAGCCCAGCCTAGGCTCGTGCAGAGCATTTGGAAGTAAGGCAGGTACAGCAGTCATTTCAGGAGTAAAGAATTGGTTCAGGTAAGTTACCTGAGTGCAGGATGCCCAACTCCAGCAGCACCTGCCAAACCCGTGCTGCCATCATCCTGCACTGGACAAACATGCACTGCTCCAGCAGCCACTGGACCAGCTCAACCCCCACATAGCTCCTCCTACAGATGGACACACACAGACAAAAACATTAGTGCCACTGGACAAGGTCACCAGTGACTAAGCTAAATTACACCCCCCACCCCTTTGCACTTGCTTTGAACCAGAATGTTGTTTGATTCTACAAAAAAAGTTGTAATGGTCTATTGAACATTTACATTACACGAAGAATCCTTTTAAAATAAATGGTAAACATTCTGGTTTTAGAAAAAAACACTATCAACTGGTACAGAACCTTTACATCGCGTAAACTTTCATCATTGACAGAAATGGCTCTTTAAAGAAACTTCCGTTGAAAACTAATTTCATTGCTCCAAAAAGGCCTTAACCCAGTGAGCTACACGTGCTCTCTTTCTGTCTCCACATGTGCCACCCAAAGCCTCCTGATTGGCTACCAGACACGTCAAACCAGTCGGAATGCTATTTGGATGGAGCTCATCGATCGCAGCTGTAAGTGAACGGCGATGAGTCAGCCAAACATAATGCCCCTCCCAACGCACCCCCACAGCCCACCCCGCTTCAACAGAGGAGTCACATTGATCCTTGGATTGATGAACACGACTTTATGTTCACAGGGATCAGCTCCCAGCGTCACAACTACAAAGGCATGCGCCCAGATCAATACTCCATTCACTTTCACTCTTACAGAGCACTGCTTTCAACACACACACACACACACACACACAGCCAAAATCCTCTCACCTGATAATCCGGGCCAGGTGAATCTTGTCTTTGGCCGGGTAAGGGCCGTGGGACAGGAACGCGTTCCTTAATGCACGGCCGGCGCAGGGGAAACTCTGAGAGCATGTCTGATAGATAGATAGAGAGAGAGAGAGAGAGAGAGAGAGAGAGAGGGAGAGAGAGAGAGAGAGAGAAAGAGAGAGAGAGTGAATGTACTGAATTAATATATCGCTTGCCCAAAGTGTGGGAACACCTTGGATTCATTTAAACTGTGAAATTTCTCACTGTTACTGTAAATTAAGCAAGAACAAATACCTGAAAATTAGTTCACATGAAGCAACTCAGTACTAAACCTATTTAGCTGAAAAACTAGAGCCATCACAATTACCTGCTCATAATCAATTACTCAAGTAAACATGAATTTAAGTCTTCTGTGAATTCACTGCAATGATATACAGGGTATCTGCATTATTAAGCTGCGCTCTGCACTCTGAACATCCTCCACAAGTGTTCAAGTCACTTTGACCTGTGTTCAGCTCTGACTGGTGCTCAGATCTGCTGTTTATCAGATACAGAGCCAGAGGATGGGATTCTCTCCTCAACAGCTGTGATCATACAGAAGTGAGGTGAAATATTTGTTGAACCACGTTTTCATTATTTTAACACACAGCAACTTCCCTCAGTAGGCCTCAAACTCTGAAACACGTCAGAATCCCAACAAGAGCATTCCATTATTCTGTTGAGGTCTAACGAACTAAAACAACAGATAATTCAATAATCGTCATAATAATACTCTCATAGTGAAAATCCTATTCAACAGCTTTATGTTCATGAAAGTCTCTTCCTTGTTATGACAAGCAGATTGTAAATCAATACTTTTTGGCAAACATTAAAATTGTATATAATATTGATATAATATTGAAACTCTTTTTGCACAAATGTGGATTAAACAACTGAAAGGTTTGAGTAAATTAGTAGACACCGCTAGCGGGAAGAATGTGGGGCCTTTGGCAATATCTGTCACGAATATTATAATAAATATTTATAGACATGATATTTCTTTCCTCACATTAAATATTTTGAGTATTTAATGTGCTGTTATAGCATGCTGGAAATTTTTGGACTCAAAAACAGTGTTTAAAAATGTGCCTAAAATGCTCACAGCTGGTTTGTGTGTGTGTGTGTGTGTGCGTGTGTTTGTGTGTTTGTGCATGTCTGTATGTGTGTTTGTGTGTGTATGCGTGTGTGATTTTGTGTGTGCATTTGTGTTTGTTTTTGTGTGTGTGTGTGTGTGTGTGTGTGTGTGTGTGTGTGTGTGTGCGTGTGTGTGCGTGTTTGTGTGCATGTGTGTGTGTGTGC
>JBBPDC010000141.1:3209436-3224470 GCA_037974485.1 Hemigrammopetersius urotaenia
GTGTGTGAGTGAGTGCGGTAATGTGTGTGTGTGTGTGAGTGAGTGCAGTAATGTGTGTGCGTGTGTGTGTGTGCGTGTGTGTGTGTGTGTGTGTGTGTGCGCGCGTGTTTGTGTGCATGTGTGTGTGTGTGTGCGTTTGTGTTTGTGTGCATGTGTGTGCATATGTGTGTGTGTTTGTGTGCGTGTGTGTGTGTGCACATGTTTGTGTGTGTGTGTGTGTGTGCGCATGCTTGTGTGTGTGTGTGTGTGTGTGTGTGTGCGCGTGCGTGTGTGTGTGTGTGTGTGGTAGGGGGGTTGGGCAAAGCAACAGAACTACAGAGAGCGTGAGTGGAGAGATAGAAAGAGTGATGAATGTTTTAGTGCACACATTTCTAAAGGCGTTTACACATTTATAAGTCTGTCCAGAAGCTTATCTCTGGGGCTGGAAGAGCATCAGCTGATCTCCTCATCTCTGCCTGCCCTTTCCGCAAAGTTTGTCCTGTATGCAAAACTTAAAACCCATCTTTACCACATGACCCTGATGGCACTGGGTGCGACATTTACACACAAACAGAGAGTTACATCACTTGCAGCCAGCACACAAATACATGCGACCAGGAAAAAGCCCAGAGGCAAGATGCCGTCGCGGCTTTGACCCCATAAAGGAACCGGATATTTCATTCATCCAATGATCTGGGTCTGAAATCAGGACGGCAGTCTCTCTTTCTGTGTCTCTTTCTTTCTATGGATTATTCAATTATTCAGTCAATAGGTCTCTCGCCTCCGCTGCATGCTCAAAAACACCTTTAGCACTATTGATGAAGCTCAAATTTAAAAGCGAGACGACTGTCACATACTGAGGACGTAACCTGTCTGGACATAAGCAATACGTCTTCGGAGCCTTAGCAGGCAAAGCAAGTTGACACAACAAAAACAAGGCTTGTGTTACAGTGTCCTATTCACTCTTTGGAACACGGCTTTAGTTTATTTACACCTACAACAATGGAAAAGCAAGCAGTGCATATAGACACTGGGAAAGGATTATGCTCCTGAAGGGGAATTCCAACATTTTCCTACATGATTCCCAAGACAGTTTTCTGGTCAACATTGCTTTGTTAAAGGTGCTTCCCCGCTGAACACTGTAAATAATATAACACTTACACCAGCATGGCGTTCATTGATTTTTCTTTAATGAACAATTCGAGATTCTTTATTTGACAACACACAGTGAAATGTATCCTGAACTGCTCCTTCTTACTGTGCAATCATTATAAACAATAAGCAAATTTGAAATAAAAAAAATCAGGAATTCTCTGAAACACAAAACAAAATAAGAAATAAGTTCAAGTAAAGTAGATGTAAGTCTAAATACAATTTTAAATTTTAAACACAATCTCAAATTTTGTAAAACACAAATCTAAAAGTAAATAGCTTCAACAAGGAGCACCATAAGATTTGTCTATAACTAAAATTTCATATTTATTAAATGCAGTTGTGCTTTAGGTTGAATCTAATAGATAAAACTAGTCAACATATCAACTATTAAAGGAATATTTCAGCAATAAATACATTTTATACAATTTTACACTTAACCCATTGTCATATGATGTGAGGCTAACATTGCGAACAAATGCTAGAACCCAACAGTCACCCAAATCTTTAATACACTCCACTGCAATCAAAACAGTCCTATACTCCTGTGACCTTATTGTATATAATTACATTTTTAAAGCAGACCCTGTTGTCTGAAATAGCTATATTTTTACAACAGATGAAGCACAGCCCTTGATGACAACAGTATTTTTTTCTGACGCCGGCTGCCTTTTTCAGTAGTATAATGCACCCAGACACACTGCAAACAACACTCAGGAATGGTTTGAGGAACTTGGTCACCAAAACAACTGACTTCTTAAAGCAGAGACTTCTGAAGCCCTCTGAAGGTGTGCTGTGGTATCTGTTCCTATGATGATAACAGGAGATCCTGCTATGTGTCCTGTTAGTTGATGGTGGGTCTAGTTTGTCAAAGACATCCCACAGACGCTTAAACCGAATGAGGTATTTGGAGGCCAAGTCAGCCTCTCTGGTCTGTTGTCATTTAACACACTCAGTCACCCTTATGATGTAAAGGAAAATGTGATTCATCAGACCAGTGGTGAGGGAGTTGCTCCCTGAAATATTAAGTTTAGGGTTCAAATCCCAAAGCTGCCAATAGCACCACAGAGGCAGCTTTGAGTAAGGTACCACACACTGCCCCCTGACTGGCCACTGCTTCACTTGGTGAACGGGTTAAATGGGCTAAAACCAGGGAAAGGATTTCACATTGTTCACACTGTGAGCTGTGCTGTGGCATGTTCAAGTGTGACAAAAATGGCCAATTACTTTTACACCTTACACTGTGAGACTGGATCAGACGAGCTCATTTTTGTTCCCTAAACGCATACAGTACCCTTGGCCCTGTCTCTAGCCCATTGGTTGCCCTTACTTAGGCCACTTTTGACAAACCAATGAATACTGGTTGCACCCCACAAGACCTGCTGTTTTGGAGATGCTGACCCAGTTGTCTAGCCATCACATTTTTGGCCATTGTCAAAGTGACTCAGATCCATTTTCCTGCTTCCAATACATCAACTTTAAGATCTAACTGTTCACTTGCAGCCAAATATAGGTGCCAGTGTAACAGTATAATCAATATTATTCACTTCACCCCTGCTTTTCGTGGGGGTTGTGTTCCAAGAGTTTTTTTTTTTAATTTAAAAACAATGTTGTAATTCAACTTCATGGTGTCCAACAGGGTTCCATATCAGGCCCAAAGAGGGCTGTGTTCTAAACTCTTCTTTCATTTTCTTCATCCCATTTTTAGTAGGACACTGCACACAGACACACAGACACATGCACACCCTCACCCAGGCCAGGCTGATGAGCAGAGCGATTATACGGTGAGGTAGTGCTCTTAATCTGACTCTTGTTTGGATTAAAGGAGATTCAGAGATGCAGACATCAATTATCATAACCAGCAGCGGGAGATCAAACGGGCAAAGTGCAAAGGAGGAGACTCATCAGCACCCAGATGAACACTACAGGCTGTCTCCGCCACATTTCACATGGAGAATAGTAATGAACGTGTGTGTGGGTGGGTATGCACTTGTGTACAGAAAGAGAGAGAACTTTATACTGCACTGCGTATAATGTGTATACTTTGATTGCCGCACTATTGTTATTAGTCGTATAAAGGACCACATTTTGGCCACTGACAATCTGAAAAAGTGGTTCTTTCCATTTTGGACCTTACATAGGTCTGCAATTAAGTCTCAACCTTTCAGCTAAACATTTCAAGACAATGAAAATGAGAAATAGTGATTTAAACTAGTGTCTTTGTTTGGCTCTCACGCACTGGTCATCAAACAGTTTAAGTTTCAGCAGATTTACAGTGGAAATATCCGCCGTGTGGAACTAGTTTATGGTTTCTAAGAGGGACATGAGGCAAGCAAATTTCTAATCATTGTTATTCTCCATCACAACATTATTTTCCATTGTATTATTATTATGTAAACAGTAGTGGTAGTAGTTGTATTGTTCTCATTATGGTTGTTGTTGTTATTATTATTATATTTGAAAACATTGGTTCCAAGCATTTGAGTGGCAATTCCATTTAGCTCTGAATGCTTGAAGAAGACAAAAAAGACATGTATTATATGTGTGTGTGTGTGTGTGTGTGTGTGTGTGTGTGTGTGTGTGTGTGTGTGTGTATGTAGAGAGTAGGTCCCTACCTTGGACTTGGTGGGGACGCTGGCGCTGGGTCCTGGGACAGTATCAGGTGACTGCTGCCAAGACACAATCAATAAAAACAAACAATGTCATAATGGTGTTTAAACAAATGGCACAGTCCAATTTCTACACAGCACAGTGATAATGACCCCCAGCCCAAATACAGGCTTTCAAACACACCTCCCACCCAACGCAGCATGACGGTACAGCACAAATGCGGCTCCTAAATCAACAATGGGGCCCACTCAAGAGGCATTGAGCGGTATGTGCATGTTTTTACAGTAGATCAGAGTATTTACAAAGCCCTCAGACAAAATCATGTTCAACCAGAATGTTTCTAGGCATGTAGGGGCTACTTGGGTGGCAGAGGGAAGCAGCTGCCACCCTTGATATAAGACTCTCCACTGCAATTCATTATTATGCTGTGTTTAGCAGATTCTGTAATGGGATGTGCCATTAACACCCTAGTTACTTTTCTGAGCATTGGTGAAGGAGCGGAAACTCACAAAATCTGACCAGTGCATGTATGGTTTTAGCAATAAGTTTCATTATATAAAATGAAATATTTGAAATTGCTGTAATCACTTTCTCACTAATATAATGGCAGCCATAATCGACGGCTTGTGATTGAATGTAGGTGAGTAGTGCACGGATTTAGCTCAAAATAGCTGGAACAGAAGAACTATGGTTTTGATAGTCGATGCACATTCCAGGACTGTACTTATATTGCTGGTGCAGTATTAGGACCGGTAGAGCAAATATGAGGCCAATATGGAAATATTATGGAGCCTTCATTGTGCCCCCTCGCCCCCACCCCCCCACTCTTTGTGTGCTCTTGACTCTATTCAAATCTCTGTGTGTTTAAATAGCTGCACTCCATTCAGTTTGGAGAGTGAGGTAGAGAATAGGGCCAGACCGATTCCTATCTATATTCTGCAGGTTTCTCCAGAGGGGTTTGTTCATATATCATCCACAGCCGGATGTATACATTATATTTTATTAATAAAAACATGGCAAAATGAGATATTTGGGCTGTTGACAGCACTTTCTGATTTATGGATTGATAAAAAAAAAAGGGTTCTCGTTCTCATGTATCTTGTTAAAAAAAATTAATGAAACTGTCTTTATCCAATATTATTTTTCTTCTGGAAATATATGTACATATCTTTCATGGTGATATTCACTAATTGCATAGTTTATGCTGTTCATCTGTAGTGTCTTGCCTTAAGTATGCAGTTAAAATGTTATAACACAACAAACTTAAACTTTTGACAAGAAAAACCAGTGCTAATTAACAGAAGCCACCAAGAGTACTGAGTTTCTTCATCCTGATACTTGGGTTTCTGTGGTTTGGCAGCTGAGGATACACATTACCATATTCAATTCGCAGCCCACTAAGATATGCACAGGAATGACACTTTCTGAAGCAGAGTGGGTTGAAACAGTGATGGCATGCTCCCAGTGCGGAGGGTGGCTTGCTGTGTATATATATACATAGAATAATGTATGCATTTATGTAATTAAAATGATACTGTAGGATACGCAGGACTGAATGTATGAATTATGTGAACTGTGTGCCTGTGTGTGTGTGTGTGTGTGTGTGTGTGTGTGTGTGTGTTTGGTAACAGTGTAACAGTGTATGTTTTCCCAATAAAGCTTCTTTGAATCAAATCAAATTACACTGAACTACATCAAAATGAAATGAGAGAGAGAGAGGGGAGAGAGAGAGAAGGGAGGGGCAAAGAGAGAGAGACAGAGAGATAGAGAGACAGAGTGAGAGAGAGAGAGAGAGAAAGAGAGAGAAGGACAGAGAGAGAGAGAGAGATAGAAAGAGAGAGAGAGAGAGAGAGAGAGAGAGACAGAGAGGGGGAAGAGACACAGAGAGAGATAGACAGAGAGGGGGGAGAGAGAGATACTGCTCTAACATATTACCCTCCCATAATCCCTAATGCGAACCAAGCTTTACTGGCCCAGGATCTGGCATAAGGCCTTAAACCTACAGAGTTTGCTTCCTCTCGTTAAAGCTGTCATCATCATCATCATCATCATGCCATACGTTAACGTTACTATAAATACACTCACGTGGCCGGATGAGTCAGAAACCGAGCGCAGAAGATGCTTGCCTGGCTAAACGCCTGTGCATCTTAAACTCCTCCTGACGGAGCTCTGAAACAGAGCTCAACCTTTGTCTGCAGTTTGTGGGACGGACAAAGAACAGCGTGTCGGGCGTAATTGGAACAAACTGTCATTTTAGCCTTTACTTTGAGTGAAGATGTAAAAAGTGGGAAAGATAGACCATTAGGAAGATCTGGAACAGTGCCACTGATCCTCATTATAGCTACGGGCGCCTGCTTGAACTCTCTCGGCTGATACTCTTAAGTTGTCTCTTCCCTTTGTGTTTGCGCTGTGAGTCCGCAGCGCTCTCCTCTTGTTCCCCCCGTTGTCTCACTTTGGACTTTCGGATGATGTGCTAATGAGCAGAAACAGGGTCAGGACAGTTTGTGCAGTTCAGTTTGTGCAGAACTTTAGCGGCTTGTACAAAAACTTCACAAAAATAAACAATTTCACCAAACTGGTTTGACAAGTGTGCATTTCTGTTCAGCACCACTTGGGCAGCTAATTGGCTGACTCACTTTCCCTCAGAATGGGTGAAGAGATTACTGGGGACACGACGGATGATGATTCCTATGGCTGATTAATCTACTGACTGATGTCTTTGGCTGTTCAATTCAATTCAATTCAAGTTTATTCATATAGCGCTTTTTACAACCATGTTGTCACAAAGCAGCTAATTTTGCCCAGTGATCATTTTACCCAGTCCTCTCTGCACAACCAGTGTTTCTTAACTGGTTAACACTGTTCATTAAATCAAATATGAACTTGAATATATATTACACTGATTCAGAATGCAGACGCTTAATTGTAATCTGACTGCATGTACCATACGACCATTATATGTATTTTGCTGCACATTTGCCAAACTGCTCATGCATGGATCCTAAAGATGCTGTGCATACGTCCCTTGCCTTGCATTCTGTTCATAACAGAGAGACAGAGTGAGAGATAAGAGATGAAAGAGATGAAAGAGAGCGAGGGAGTTCTCTCTCGCTGGACTCCACTAATCTCTCCGAGTTCACTAAACCATGTGTGGGCTTTTGTTTTGGCTGCAGCCATTCATATAGCAGGTTTGTGTGTGTGTGTGTGTGTGTGTGTGTGTGTGTGTGTGTGTGTGTGTGTCCACTGTGGAGTATTGATTTGCTGTAAGCTGAGGGCACCCAGCCTGGAGGAGGGAGCAGCTCCCAGAAGCCGAGTCGCGAAGCAGACAGTGTTTGGGCTGCGAGGGAAGTAGAGCACAACGAAGGTTCATTCAAGTACAAAGATATGGACATGGAAGAGAAAAAAACACAGAGCCTTTACACGAAAGAAAGATTTTTACAGGAAAAGAGGGGGACAGGCTGGCGCAGACACATAAATATGGTTCCTTCTACCTGCTGTTTCTCTCCACCATTTCAAGGACTCCTCTCCCCTCATCATCCTTCCTCCTCCTCCTCCTCTTAAAGGAACAGTTTGCTGAAAAATCACATTTACACTATTTTCCCGCTACCTCAAACAGAGGTGATTTGCTGAAACAAGTTGGGAAGCTTATTCGCATCTCAAACTGTGTGAAAAGGGCAAGTGATCTCAAATAGACTGTGGTTGTGAACAATTAGAACTGTATTTTTCCCAGTTAAGGTTCAGTTGTTTAACCCACATGGATGTGATCATCCAACATTAGTCTGGCAATAATTTAATTAATGGGACACGTCCATTACATTTATGGCACTTGCCCGGCTCTCTTATCCAGAATGCCTTATCGTTAGTTCCTGAGAACTTGTGGTCATCCTTCAAAGACTGATGAATTCCATACTATCAACAAGAGAAATTTTACATGGACTTACACTGAAAATCTTTTTCATAACTGTGTCAGATATTTATTTATTTTGCCAACACAACCAACACGCTTGTCCTAAATGTTTCATTTTTGCAATTAAAGATCACTGCACTAAAATCTGTCAGGCTGAACATGATGTTTGCATGAATGTGAATATATTTTAACAAAGATTTGCTATTAAAAAATCACTGATGACCAAGAAGAAATCCCACCCACTACGTTACAATCTGATACGTTGTCATACAGCACCTGCCCTGAATTCCTTCAGTCCGTACTAATGTAGCATTATTGCCCAAGGACCATTATTGGCACTGTATGATTGGCTTGCTTGGGCTGGAAATGAAGCCAGAGTTTCATGCTATGCTATGCCAACCAGTATCTACAGGCCGATGGTACTGTTACCATTGCTGTTTCTGTTAAACACATTTTCCAACCTTTCTTCATTCCTAGAATTAAACAGGCTGTTTTTGTTACTGTGCCTTTAACATTGATAAGAAATAACTGGCCTATTTTTAAAAGTCCAGGCAGAAAAAGTCCTTATAACTTGGCTGAATGGGCGGGGCTACAGTGTTTTAGGCTTAGCAGGTGCTTGTATGTAAACATAATGGGTTTTTGTGACATCACAAAAATAACAAATACATAAAGCCTAGAGAGTGAATGGTTAACAGTGGAAGATGGGTCCTTTAATACACCTCATCTCAACAAGTGTTAAATACGACAGAAATACACGTGCAAGTCAATTTGTGGTAACAACTCAAGGCTAGTGTGTGGTGATTTAGACACGCACTTTAATCACTGCTGAAGTAACATTAGCTTCGCGGATCCAGTGCAAAGAACTGCAGACACTAAAAATGTCGTGTCTGATCAAATATATTTGGGTTAAAGGGGACACAGTGCAAATCCAATTCTTCACTGAAGCACCGCCTAGAAGTGAGGGATGGTCAAAATGACCTTACTGTTCCCCTAGAGGATGACTGAGCCATCGCTTCTATTTGGGGGGGGGTTTAAACTAAAGGGTAAAAAAACCAATCGTTTTTCTTTCAACAACCCTCAGCTGTGAAAGACTGACGTTTCAATCCCGCTCCAGCACTGCCTCGCTGCAGTTAGAGCACGGTTATGATCTGAAGAGGAGGGAGGGAGAGAGAAAGAGACAGAGCGAGAGACAGCGCGAACAGAGAGGATTTACAGATACATGTGAGTGAGAGAGAGGAGAAAAAAGAGGACGGCGGCACCAACTAGGAGGATAGAAAAAAAAGGGCGTGAAAGAAAACGTGTGAATTTGACAAAGCTCCTTATTTGATATCATCACAATCAAAAAATAAACCTTTCAGTTTTTAACACCACTTGAAAACTCCAGTAACACCGATAGAAATTCAGACATGTTTTTAATTGGCATTTTTGTTACCAGAGGAGTGTAAAGACGCATTGACGCTTGTGTTGTTTTGCTGTGTTCAGTTAATTAATCCGCTGGCATTTCCGGCCATTTTGTCAGTCTAGGTGATTTTTGTAGAGCAGGTGTGGGGTGTTGAACAGGGAGGTGGGTGTTTAAAATAATGATTTTAATAGCGCTGGGGTCTCCACAGGCCACCGCCTATAGGCAGCCTACGCCTAGAGACACTCCTGAATGAATCAATTCATTTTGATGAATCAGCCACATAGGAAACATATTGTCGCTGTTGAAACAAAACATTGTGCCGCTAAACAAATATAACATCATAAACAAGCCTATCAAAATTTTCCTGGCTTTATAATCCACACAGTCAACACAAAAATAACAGATAAATTCCATACTATCAACAAAAGAAACATTTACTTGGACTTACACTAACTGTGTCAGATATTTATTCATACAACAACAAGATTGGCCTAAATGTTCCATTTTTGCAATTAAAGATCACAGCAATTAAATCAACATGATGTCTGCTTGAATGTGAATATATTTTAACAAAGATTTTCTATTAATAAACCATTAAGGAAATCCCACCCAAAACGTTTCAATCTGATACGTTGTTATACGGCACATGCCCTGAATTCCTTCTGTCCACTTGTGTGCATTTTTTCAACAAAAGAAAAACAGCGAAAATGAAATTTCACAATGAAATATGTTTAATAAAGTGTTTTCCTCTATAAAGTCACTGCTGGAGATCCTGCTATTTTGAAGGTTTCTGTATGACAGCGATGACATTGTCTCACACACATGGAACCATTTGTTCACGCCCTATGAAGCCACTCCAAAGAGAGCAGAGTCCTGTTAGAGTCAAAGAAAACAGAAAGAGAAGGAAGACAGAAGCGAGAAGAAAGGGATGGGCCGTAAATGAGAGAGAGAGAGAGAGAGAGAGAGAGAGAGAGAGAGAGAGAGAGAGAGAACCCGATGCTGTGTTATCTATGTACAGACATCAAAGCTCCTGTGAGGAGTGTGTTACTGTGTGCAGCATGCGAAGTGCAGTGGGTGTGTGGGTCATTATCTGGCAGAAATGGATTACTCTCAGATTAGAGTGCTCGGCAAGGCTCAGCACTGTAGCGCTGAACACACACACACACACACACACACACATGCACGCATGACCCTTCCGCTCGCAGCTGCACGAATCACAGACGAATCTCGTCATGTTAGATGGGAGCACTGTGAGATCAAGAAATCAAACAAGCCCGGCTTAAGTTAATTTCACCCCAGTTGGAACGCAGGCGAGATTACCAGCCAGCCCTGGACACAAAATTACAACTTTATATAAAGTGGGGCCAAAATTTGACTACAAACATGTTCTCCAAAGGTTATTAGGAAATAACATGCCAGGATATGCATAACAATAGTGTACATGCACCGTCGCTGTTTTATCGAGAGGGAAATTTCATTTCTTTTTAATGTATCATTAATCACGACAGCCTTAGTACAAAGACAGATATGAGGCTGAAAATCATACCGAATATCTTTCATTCTATTCTAGATAAAACATTTCTTGTGGTTTTCAGCACTATAAGGGTTAAAAATGCTTAACCCCTGATCAGTTCCATGGTGTATTTCCCCCTAAGCTTTATTACTCAGCAGCTGCATGGAGTACAGTGTGAACTGAGTGAGTCATCAAGTTAGACGAGTGTGCAGTAGACATGAGGACTAGCCTAGCTGTAGACTCCTGGCAGCTTAAAGGGCAATTTCAACAATTTCTTTGACGTTTTTGCATAATTCGGTTGCTGAGGTGTAAAGAAAGTCACTGTGAACTGTTTTCTTATACCATCATATTATACCCACCAAGGCTGCAGAGCTTCAGCTGTCAGTGAGGAACTTAATCAGCAGTGTCTGTGAAAAATAACGTCACTGCAAACTACTCAATGGATCTTATTTTTTTATGTTGCCTTAATTGCACAAAGATTTAAGAATATAGCGCATTAGAGTTAAATCTTCAGCTAAATAAATCACATGACAGTTAATTGAGGCCTTCTTGGGAAACAGAACTCGCTGGGTTTCAGATATGTATGTATACCACATTTATGCATTTAGTTTCTCATGACTAGCTGCACTGATGGCCTGTATGCACTGTATTTAAGCAACATTTTTACTTTACTTTACTTTACTAAAAGTAATGAAATACCTTTAAAAAAATGATAAATAATAAAAAACTATCACAAAGACATGAAGCTAAAGACTGAACCAGCTTTAGGAAAGAAAAAAAAATACTTTTTCTGATGGTGTTTTTCTTGTTTAGATGCACTAAGACTCTCATTACTGTATGTGATGAACCAGGACTGTAGGTTCAGGTCACTCAGAGCTTTATCATGGCTTTATCATAGCACTTTCATGGCTGGTATTGATCATTTTTGGAAAACCGATAAGTGATATGGGTCAATTATGCCTGGTGTAAAGAAAAGACGGCTTTTCCAAAATGAGAAAGGCAGAATAAATGAAACGAAACCATGCCTGTGTCATCTAATCTCGCAGCACGGCGTCAAATCGAGTCAAATGAGGCGGAAACGTGAAACTGCTGGTGAAAAACAAGACTGGAAGTGTTTGAGGAGGTGCTTTGTGTGATTATGGAGGGAGAATGGAGGACTACGGTCAATGACGCCGTTTGAGAGTGTGCATTACTTTGTAGGACAATGACTATCTTTAAGTGAGCCGACATTATGATTTCCTTTACAGGAGGAGACGGGAGATAACAATAGGATATCCTGCTCGGATACATGTGATTCAGCCATATTAGAAGCTTTAAAGATCTGAATCTACATTACTGTAGTCCTCCATTATCGCAGCTTTCTGAGATTTGAGGAAACTGCCTTAAAAAACATTTAACGCTTTGAATTTATCCACCGACATCATCCACCCACAACTGACAGGCTGAAAGTCTGCTTAAGATTAGTTTAGTGCTGGGCCACACTGATAAAATACTGATATTCTCCAAATACACTCTGTCAGATGATATTACAAACCTGGCTTTGTTGGTTCTCTGTTTGTTTGTTTGCTTTGTTTTGTTTTTCTTGTTTCTTGACATTACTCAGAACCACTGTGACGAGGAATTCATGCTAAATTGAAATGCAATCTCTGAAAAGCTATGCATGTATGGCATGCAGAAATAGGTCAAAATGAAAAGCAAAACCTCTGTTACATTGCTTGCACTACTGCACAACAATATGTGAAAAAATATAAAAGGCTGAATTCCTAAAGAACTGAATACAATTTTACAGCTAGGCAATGAAATTCCTAATACATATCACAATATGTATGAACCTACCATAAGTATACAACTTAGTATTGCATGTTTCATTGCAAACAGAGCATAATTATATAAGCATGCTCATTTTAAATATGTGAAATGTTTCTAATAATTAAACGTGGCACTTCTTTTTTGTTTTACTTACCAAATAAGTTGCATGTTTTGGGATCATTTCTTGAAGTTTAAGTATCATAATATCTCCCACTGCTAATAAAATAACTATCAGTAATAAAATAATAATAATCTTCGCAGATCTTTCATGTGATGTCTTTATTTATCGTACCAAATAATGGAAAGTAGCTCGATAAGTATCAATAAACAGTATCAGTATACTAATGATTTAGTACCTCAAACAACCTTGAATCCACATTATGGATCTTTTATGATTACTTTCAGCATGTTTTCCGCAAGTAACTGTAATCTCACATGTGCATCATGCATCATTTCAAGGTAGACTGCATTCGGTTTTGACACAAATTCAGCATTTTCTAATGCTGGTCTTGGATATCATGTGTAAAAGGTATGAAAATAGAATAAATAAAGGACAGCACTATTCAATGGGAATTATTCATTCATTCAGTTTCTGTAACTGCTTAATCGGTACATGGAGCCTATACAGGGGTCTAAAGGCGAAAGGCAGGGACTGACCCTGGGTGGTAGGAGAGCCCACCACAGGACACTCACAATCACAATTATACATTCCCTAAATACAGGGGGGAGTCTCCCTGGAGCAACTTGGGGTTAAGGGTCTTGCTCAGGGACCCATTGGTGGTCTGCTGAAGGTAGGATTCGAACCCATGACCTCTTGGTCCGGAGGCATGTATCCTATCCTGAGCTACCTCCAACCCAATTCACCTGACAGCATGTCTTTGGACTGTGGGAGAAACCCGGAGACTCTGGAGGAAACCCACACCACCACAAGGAGACCACTGCACCACCATGGGACAATTTATAGATGAATGTTAGATGAATGTTATGCCAATTACATCATTTAGTAGAGGTTTGGCTTTTCATTTTAGCATATATTCCTCATGTCACACTCCCAAAATAACTACACAGTACGAATGCTGTGACTGGGGTGGTTCCCTTTAAGAGTCTTCAGCACCTTTGGTTAAAGAACAGAACTCTGCCACATTACACAGCAACTACAGTGACTCCATATACTGTACAATGACTTCAGGCCTTTTATTTTATTTTTCTATTTAACAAAGTGATGTAATGAAAAAGTACCCTTTCCTCTAGGAAGTGCACCGTTAAAACACATTTAAGATACACGGTTGTACCTGAAGGTCTACGTTGTCGCTTTGAGGGTACATTTACATCGTTTGTACCTTAAGGGACCGAAATGTTCCAGAACATTAACTTCACAGAATATGAAAAGGTAACGTTCACTACAGAGCCTGCATTTCAATTTGGCGTTCCTCTACATAGGGCGATAAATGCTGAACAGGCAGAAAGCGCATTTAAGGAAATTCTGTAATTACTATTGAATTTTAAACGGTGCTTTCCATGTTTACTGTTAGCTCCTTTGTGTTCTGAATGAAGTGTGTCGTGGGGGATTGGAGTTAGAACCTAAGTCGTGTGGTGGTGGTGGCCTAGTGGTAGGATCCTTGCCTCTGGACCAAGAGGTCATAGGTTTGAATCCTAGCTTCAGCACCACCTCTGAGTCCTTGAGCAAGACCCTTAACCCCAAGTTGCTCCAGGGAGACTGTCCCCTGTAGATAACAGAATGGAAGTCGCTTTGGATAAAAGTGTCTGATAAATGCCATAAATGTAAATGATACTAAGACAAAAAAAAGTGCATTCTTGCAGAATGAAGCAGCCTCTTGGTCCGGCGGAGGATCCTCTCCCCAGCTGGATTCGAGCTGGGGATTTTATTTAAAGCACTGATCCTTCCCACCTTACAGTATTCCACCAGTAAGTAAAAGTCCAGACAGCCGGCCATGTTCCTCGTGTTCAGCTCGTGTACTTCAAGGACATGTACAGTGGCGCAGAGTGCTGAACTCTGTGAACCCTTGGCAGACATCTCCCCAGTCTGGGTGCTTTTTAAGAGCCTAGGACCTGATTTCATCCAGTTCAAGGGCTGAGGGAGACTTGTAGTGTGTCTATATTAATGTTATATTTACTATAACAGGAGCGTATTTCTATCATGTCAATCACAATCAAGTAATCATGGAGTAGAAATAAAAATTACAACTGAACTGTTACAAGCACCGTGCTCTTTTATAGGCATTATCAAGTATATAAATGGGGGTGGGATTGTTAATTATTTCATTGTCCTTTATCAATAATAGCCATGAAATCATCTTCTGATGGCCCCTCATGCAGCTGCATGGCACCGGACTGGAGGACTGTATCTTTATATAGCCGACTCAGAATCAGCCATTAATGATATTTTTCATTTTTAATGTTAGTTTCAGTTGTCGTTGGGTCGAGTCAGTTTTAAAGGATAACAAAAGAAGATTTTAGGTTTCACACCAAAAAAGCAAGTCAAATGGATCCACAAAGTAGTGTTCAAAGACAGACTCTGTAGCCAGGTCATGTGTTAATGTGAATGTTTTCAAAATATGCCCTTTTTTGTTTGTTTGTATGTGTGTGTGTGTGTGTGTGTGTGTGTGTGTGTGTGTGTGTGTGTGTGTGTGTGTGTGTGTGT
>JBBPDC010000141.1:3224570-3239384 GCA_037974485.1 Hemigrammopetersius urotaenia
AAACATTTAAGTGTGACAAACATGCAAAAGAATAAGAAATCAGGAAGGGGGCAAATAGTTTTTCACACCACTGTACAACCTCAAACCATTGAAGGAAGGAAAAAACTGATGGGATTTTCTGAATCAGCAAAGCTCGACTAAGAAACATCAAAAAATGCAATGAAACAGACCTAATAATAAAAATGTGTTATAATTAGAGGTGGACATAGATTAATTTGTTTAATCTAGATTAATCTCACTGTAATCTTAGAATTAATGTAGATTAAAATTTTAATCTAGATTAATATGGCTCATTCGAATTCTGCAAATATTCTCCGCTTATTTATTTTTTATGCTTTTTTCGTGGCAATATGTTTTTCTTTTAACTCATTTTAGTACTTCTGGCTCCCCGTGCATGGCCGTCGGGACTTTAAACCTCTCTCGCTCTCTCTTACTCTCTCTCTCTCGTTCGTGACTTTTCCGGCACGCACGTCACTGTCTCTCTCGCTCTCTCTCTCTCTCTCTCGACTTTTCGGGAGCGCGTCTCTCTCTCTCTGTCTCGCTCTCTTTCGTTCGTGACTTTTCTGGAGCGCACCTCTCTCTCTCTATATTAAAGGCGATTTTTTTTTATCGCCCGATAAGAGTCTCACATTAACGCAGCACGTTAACGCCGATGACGGCCCACCACTAGTTATAATCTGAGTTTTCACTGAAGCCGACCTAGCTGGCTCACTAACAGATACCGCACAAGATTTTTTGACATCTGTTAAAGACGCACTCCACTCCAGCTTGGATACTTGCACTTAAAACGTCTATTCTTTGATGCATGAGACCAGTTGCTGTCCTGCAATATGTTCCCATTCAGACTGAACACATCTGAATGCGAGTTGGTGCAAGCTTAACTTCCATATCCTACTGGCTGACGCAAGTTAACCCAGCCACAGACTTCATTAGGAATTCCCTGCCAGTGTAATGTCATATGGAATATTACTCCCTAGTGAGTAACTGCTCCAACAGTGGGGACAGCTCATTTTGAGAAAGGCTGCTTGATTCATTTCATCATCCAGAATAGAGTACTGGAAGCAGCCACTCAGCTGCGACTCACAGCCAGTTTATGGGAAGCCTGGCAATTTCCGATTCCTCCTATCATCTTAAAAGCACGAATGGAAACATGCTAGAGGTCGTCTGCCAACAAGTTCTCAATGAACGATGGGAGTGCTCAGACATAAACGGATGAAAATGAGAAAAAACAAGCTTCTACCCATTCATGCAGGGATTTTCAAAGGAAGTTTGGAAAGTAGAAGGATGTACACATCACAAAAATCAACTTACAAGAATTAAGCTGGTAGCTACAGTAAACAGGCACTGGGCAGTAGGATGGGATCTACTATAAAATCCAGCAACTAGTGTACAAAGATATCAGCCGCGCTTACATTTCTGATGCAATTTTTTGAATAAAAAAGTTAAATCAATTACAAATTACACAAAAGACCTACAGAAATCCATTTATTTGAGACTCTCTAAAGCGCCAAATAGTGTCTGATCAACCCGCAATGACACTCAGTGGCAATTTTCTAAATAGCTTACTACATCGTACATGTTCTCATGGCTGAGCTCACAATACGTTGTGTACAGTGCGTGACCAACAAGAACTCAAACACAAAAGCATTTTTAAAAATTCTCCAATGTGTAAAAGCCGTCTTTTTTATCTTTTTTTTTTTAAAGACATGGCTGGAGGAGTTCAGTGTGGAAGAACTTGACTGGCCACAACCTCATCCAGCACCTTTCAGATGAACTGGAACGGAGATTGTGAGCCAGCTCGTCCACAATCAGTGCCTGACCTCATAAATGCTCTACAGAATCCAATATCTTGTGGAAAGTATCCCAGGAAGAGTGGAAGCCGTTCTAGCTGCAAAGGGGACCAGCTCCATATTAAAGTCTATGGATTTGAATGCAATGCATTTGAGGGCCATGCTGGTGTAATGGTCAGGCGTCCTAATACTTTTGTCAATATAGAGGACATAATGGTGCAGAAGTAAATTTACTCTCTGAGCCCCCTGGAGACCTGACACACACACTGCACAATGACCCAAAAGGCTCCTGTCCACAGTATACGGTAAAGAAAACCCATTGCGTGGTGGTTTCTGTTATGATTTTACCAAGTCAAATCGTGAAAAAAAAAACTGGTTTAGAAGTGAATTCCGCTCTCAGTGAATACGCTACAGTAACGCTAGAAATCGCTAAAAGAAAACGTTCAGCTCAGACTATGAATCGGTTCAGCTCATTCAAATGAACCGGTTCAAAAGAAGATTCACCCATTATTAATACATGGAACCAGAAAACATGAACCCAATAACCGTATTAAAACAAACTTAAACATAATCTGTCATATTCGAAAGCTTATAGTAATACAGTAATTCAATTCGGTCCGACAGATTCGTTCAAGTGAACCGATTCAAATTAGATCAATTGATTATTAATAAAAGCGACCAGAAAGCATGTGTTCATAACCTACATTAATACAAATTTAGATATAACCCGACACCGTATCATCGTAAAATTCGAGAAATTAGCAATGCAGCCTTAGATCTCGGAACGACTGATTCATTCAAAAGAACCGATTCAAGAAAAAATCAATTCATTATTAATGAAGGCGTTTATAAAGAACGGTATTAGCTCGAGCTTAAACATTATCTGTCACTGTATCATCGTGAAATTATAAAATTTTAAATATTGTATAATACACTTAATGTATTTAATCTACAAAATCTGTTTTTAAGGAGACGAATCGCTCGGCACGTGTTTCTGAAGAGCTACTACTTTCTGAGGAGCTGATGCGAGAAAAACTGGATTTAAATGAATATCTAAAGACAGAGTGAAGTCCCTTTCGGACAGTGATTAAGCTGTGAGTGTTTAGACCGTGTCAGAGAGCTCCCATCCTGGCAGGAGTAGCAGGAGCAGGAGCCTCCTGGAGAAGATACTGACCCAGGTACAGCACCGTGGGGATGAAGCCCCACCGGATAACGAACTGTCCGCACTGGAAAACCTGCTGCAGCCGCTGCTTCGTCTCTTTGCTCAGTTTGGCCATGTTTGCTCTGTGTATGTATGAAGGACAGGAACACGCTGCAGGGAGCTCACACGGATGTTTTCACTCGATGACCTCAGAAAGGACGAGAGTAGGAGTGTATCGCCACCTAGCGAGCAGCTCCACAGCACAGCTCAAGTCCTTCATTTATTTCTACACTACATGGACAAAAGTATTGGGACGCCTGACCATTCTACCAACAGGGACTTTGGTCAAACTCCACAACTCAGTCCTTCATTTACTTCCACACTACATGGACAAAAGAATTGGGATGTCTGACCATTCCACCAACAGAGACTTTAATTACATTTTCTGGTTGTCTGCATATTTGACTTGGCAAAGTTTTACACCAGATGCCCTTCCTGATGTGGAAAAGGAGAAGAGGAAAGCCTAGTAGATGGTTTATGGATGAGGGGAGGGAGGACTTGCAAGCAGTTGGTGTGAGAGAGAAAGATGCAGAGGAGAGAAGGAGAAGGATGGAGACGGTTGATCCGCTGTGGCAACCCCTAACAAAATGAGAACAGCTTCAATAGAACAAGCAGAACTTTAATGACATAGCATTTAAATACACAGACTTTAAAATGGAGCCTGGTGGTTATGTGGTTGACGGGAAAGACGTGGGTTTGAATCCCAGGACTGTTCATGGCACCACTGAGGGACCCTCAAGCTCTCCGGGCGCTGCGTTGTTGGCTGCAAACTGCTTTTCTTGGTGAATGAGTTGAATACAGAGAACAATTTTACTCTGTTCACACTGTGTGCTGTGGTCACGTATGACAAAAAGGTAACTTTACACACTTTGCAGCTAGAACAGCTTCCACTCTTCTTGATAGATAGATGCTTTATTGTCATTGTGTCAGTACAGCGAGATGATGTTTGGGGCTAGCCCGCAGATACACACAGTAAAGATTTTGAAAATATAAAAATAAAAAAATGTTTTAAATTACAGAAGCTGTAGGTTTAGAATAGAGTTAAGGGTTGCAACAGGGGTGCTATAATAATATACAAATGGAATATTGCACTGGACTATTTATAGAGAATTTATGAGGTCAGGTAGTGATGTTGGACGAGAAGACTTGGCTCGTGAGCTTCTTACCCAAACTGTGTCCAAAAACAAAATGTCTTGGTCTGCTGAAGCTTTAAGACTGTCTTTCACTGGAAGTAAGGGGTCGAAGGCCAAAGCCTGAAAAATAGCTGTGTCCCAATACTTTTGTCCACATAATAGTGTGTCACGAAAGTGGATCTTCAGCACACCTCAAACGTTTACTCTGCAAAAGACTTAGGCTTCTATGCAAATAGTTTAAAGTAATTTTTCTCAGTGTGTGATAGTCTTTATGCTAGCAAAGTTAACATTAGAACAAATATAAACAAACAAGAAAGCAGTGAAAAGTATCAAGATTGGTTTCGTTTGTAAAAGTAGTTGATACTGTGTGAGCTGGTACGGAGAACACAGGTTCGGTTCCAGGTTCCTCCTCGGTTCCTCCAGCCGTTGTTTGGATTGTGAAGCTCCATCAGCTGCTCCTGATTTAATTTAATGAAAGACTGATGGAGTCCAACCAGGTTTCTGATGAAACTACAGCAATACTGAACTTCCACAAGAACTCACTGATATACTGAACAGAACATCACTATTTACTTAGTTTTTATTTAGCATAATTAGTATTTTTTCTGTGTAAATGTGGTTGTAACTTACGTTTTGGCAAAAGTAATTTAAAAACCTGTATACAGTATTCCTCCGCTTTTCATGAGGGTTATGTTCCAAGAGCAGAGTTTAGTAAAACCACGTTGTTCTGTTTTTGCAAAAAAAAAAAAAAAAGCTTATTTTTATAGTGCAAACCCTAAACATGTTTTAATTTCATTTAAAACTCAGTTTAATGCATTACCCTTACAATCAGAATCAGAAATCTATTGCTTGAAAAAATGTTAGCATTAAAATAACTCTCTCTACCCACATGTTTAGACAGGGCAGAGCTTATTAATACTAAATAAACTGAGATAACTTGAAAATACGAGGACAAGACAGCTTCTGCAGCAGCTGCTTCTTCTTCTTTTTATGGCGGTTGACAACTTTTCAGTGTATTACTACCACCACTGGACTGGTGGAGGTAATACAGTTCGGTTCTCAGAAAAAAATCTGTTTTGCAGAATGCTGATCCGCGTAAAACTGAGGGATTACTGTATTTGATTGCCCTTATAGATTTGGAGAAATCGTATTTTCAAAAAGGAAGCCCCAGTTTTAATTTAAAAAAAATCAATAAATCTCTCCCATCTTTCTAAGTTAAAAAATAAAGAGCCCGCCAATGTGTAAACGTGCAAATGTCTCAAATAACGTTCGGTGTGCTGTCTTGACTCCCACTTGCCGGTTCAGACACGATAGGCATTTGATTTTGACAGTAAAATGAAATCCCTCTTGTGGCTGCAAGTCTTCCACTCACTGATCCAGAACTGTTGTTTTGCTCACCTGACAGAAATAATCTTCCACCTCCCATCCTCTTTTTCTCTCTCTACTTTGAAAGTTTTCAGGCACAGCATGCAAACCACAACATCCCAGACTGATCATCTTTGATGCATCTTGTCTTGTTTTAGTATTCTTTTATTTCGAAAAGGCCTTGCTGTATTTTTGACGGTGTTTTCAGTTTCGCCACAAACATAATCGAGAGCAGATTTTGCTGCATGTGTGTTTTCTCCTGTCCCTTTTCTCTGATATCCAGTCACTGCTTCTCGTCTGCAATTTCGCGATTTGACCAATTTCAAAATATGGGCATGTTTGGTATCAGCAGTGACATCATTACATTCTTTCTAATCGACGCTGCCGCTGTTCCTTGTTAGCACTGCAACATTTTACAAGCAGTAACTTGAGATCAAGTCCTAAAGACTTGTTAAGCAAACTTTGCAATGCGTTTTTAGTGTAGTGTACATACATGTTAACATCACTAATTACCTTTTTGAATTACTATTAAAAAAGGGCACAGACCTTTTTTGTTGATAGAAATCTATTAGCTACAGTGCTAACTAGCAAAGTAGTGTGAAGTCAAACAGCATTAAAGCAGAGTTTTGAAATGGAGCATAAATGTAACTGAATATGTGCTCAAATATTCCATTGCTGGCAAAATGCCTACTTCGTCATTGTTTTGCAGGGATGACTGTGAAGGGTGCTACATTTGAGCTATACAGGAAAACCTCAGTTTACTGTATAGCTCAAATATAACGAATCAGCACTCGCGGATTGAATTACCGCCACCACTGGAAAGTTTGCAACTGCCATGAAAAGAAGAAGCATCCCCTCCCATTTGCAACAATTATCTCAGTTTATTTATAAGCTAACCGCTAACGTTTTTTTAAGCTATTAAGTTTTCTGATTATGATCATCTACCTTTACATTTTCTTTAGGGGTAATGCATTAAACTGAGTTTAAAATGAAATTAAAAGTGTTCTGGGAGCAGATATGGAGGCATATTTAGGGTTTACACTATAAAATATATATATATATTTTTACCAAAACAATTTTTATGTCACGGTTTAAGGTGTGGGATGAACAAAGCCAACTGATGTTAGGTGATGGTTCTCTACACAAATCTTCCAAAACAAACTCAAATATAGTCACTTTTATTTTCCAAGGAGATCTAGCAATGTTGCTTTGTGACAAAAGGCAAGAAGACTCCAGTACAATACAAATGTACAGTTTCAAACTTTAAATAAAAAAAAAAAAAAAGACAAAGATCACGGTTCTGAATTTAAAACATTCAATAAGCACCGACCAATTTAACCGGATTTTTATTTTAAAATAAACGTGAAAACATAAAACTGAAACGTACAATTCAATACCACAGTGTTTCGTCAGAGCTGTTATTTTTGTTGTTGTTTTTTTTAATTAAAGGTGACTGCCAATGAACAAAATGGATTACAACAGATCTTCCCAACAGCAGAGATCACATTACATCAGGATTTTTTTTCTACCATCAGCTTTTACCATCGCACTGATTCTGAATCCCGTTAATACTGCATTCTGCTGACGTGGTGCAATACATTGTTTATACAGCATACAAAAGAAATGAAGAAGAAAAAAAACCCTATCAAAAGTTGTTTACGAAACAGAAGTCCAGATCTGCGGTCAAAACGATATTGCTTCAGAAATACAACATGAACAACTTGATGTAAACAAAGACTTTTGTATATTTACTCCACCAGGATTTAATTTGGAACTCGACTGGGGACACAAACCATTTATATTGCCATGGTGTCAGGAGTGTTAGTCTAATACTGATGGCTTTCATCAGAGATCAGTAGATAAAAATTGGAAAGGACATTCACCATCCATCTCTTCTTCTCCGGCTATCGACACCCACACACACAAATTTGTGCTCTTTAATTTTATTTTTTTTTAAAAAGCATCCTTTGAACACATTATCAACCTAATTGAAAAGCTACTTGAGTGCAGCCTCGCACCCCTCGGCATACACACACACACACTAACACGAGTCATCGCCGCACCAGAAATATCTTTATGTACAGTCCTCAGTACCAAATCGATACCATTAAAAAGTTCATGGACAACATGAAGTACAAATAAGGAAAGGGGGAGTTTTGTATTTGTTTTTTTGTTTCTTTTTAAACACTTAATTCAAAAATACGTTTTTAAAACATTTTAGTGATTAACACGCCATTGACAAAATCCACAAAAATAAAAAAACAGACTTTTATTTTAAGGTGCAACAGTTTTGGTTCAGTGCCACCAGGGGGCAGGAGTGCTAGGGTCATTTTTAGGCCTTCATTCTGTTCCGCAGCCTCAGAGAGTGGCTTTTAACCGGAGAGGGACCTTGAGTCCTTTCTCTCAGGATGCGAGTCGTGTTTATGGCTAGATGTCCGCTGCAGCTGTGGGGCGGGGCTTTCAGGAATTCCACACGCCAATCAAACCACTTGTGAAGGAGCCTGTAAAGGGGAGGGGTCACACGTCTGCAGCGAGGTGCAGGCTGAAACTGGGTGAGCGCTGCTGCTTCTGATGGTGCTGAGTGGGGCTCAGGTGCTCCTCCTGCAAGCTGCAGGCTGAGTAGCGGTTCTCCTTGGAAAGGTGGTGGTTGGGGGCGGGGCTTGCTGCCCGGTTAGGAGGCGCTGGTTGCTGTTGGGCACCAGTCGCCGCAGCCAGGGCGTTGCTGACCTGCTCAAAGGAGCGAGAGAAGACAACACTGGCTGTGCGGGACAGGCTCAGTGTTCCTGCCTTAGGCACCGACTGGCTGGATGTTAGCGTGAGGCGCTTGAGAGACAGGAGCTCCAGGTTCTCGCTCATGGCTCGGCTGCCCGACTGCTTCCGCGAGGGCTGCTCCGCTCCCGCCTCCCTCTCCCTCTCCTTGTCTTTGCTGGATCGGCTGCCTCCCAGGCGACGCAAGCCTTTCCCCATCGGCTTCCCACCAACAGACGTGGCATTGCTGACCACAATGGTGGGGGGGCTGCCCCCCTGAGCGCTGGCCTGCGTGCAAATGCCCTCATCCACCTCGGAGATCTCCATCAGCTCATCCGGGGAACCCAGATCCACTGCGTCTGCGGGGCGGAGGAGAAATGAGTCAGTTTACATACTTCTATCTGCAGGTGATGCACCGAAATGAAAAATTACAAACCTAGTGCATCATCCATTTTTCTGCCTTTTATTTTCAAATTATAGCTTGTAAAAATGTCTAAGACTTATTTATAACAAAATAATAAACTGAACAATAACAGGGAAAGAATATCTACTACTGAAAAATGGTTTCAGTTGGAAATTACTCTGAATTACACACACAAAAAAACAAGCATTACCAATTTCTTTAATTGAGATTTTTGTTTGAAAATTTGAATGAAATTTCACTGCATTTGTAACATTTACCAATGTAGCTTCCCAACAGCTAATTGTAAAACTATAAGCAAAATAACTGGTAAGAAAACAAAAGTCACCAATAACTGCCCCCACCCAAACCAGTGCAATATAAAACTAGCATAACAACTAAAACACAACTAACAAGTAGTTTCAGGGATTCTACTCTGAAGAGCTGGAGATCAATCTAGCACCACCTTAAGGATGGCAAGTGAAAAGGAAGGAGGAAAGCACATCACAAACCAGGCCAATCCATCAGATCACTCCAGGCAGAGGACAGACAGGCAGCTACACAAGCCTTTTTATGAGAAATGGCTAGTTACGAGAGTTGTGATGGTCTCAAGGAGGTCCTTGAGCTTGGTAGCTTATCAGATTACTCTAGGTCTGCTAATATTTTCAAACAGGCTGCAGTAACATGATCTAGAGCTGCTGATCTGCCTCATTATACCACCAGTCTACAGAACGACTGTTTCCCATAGCAACCCAGCAGTTAAGTGTTGGAGCTTGAAGCACAATAGCAGATTATATTTCATAAGGCCTTATTCCCTTGTTCGCAATGGAGCAAGAGACCAAACCGTTGTGTAATTTGGGAAATTGTTAGTTGGCATTGGAAGTCTAGCCCAGTAATAACACAGCAGTGCGATGCAGAGATGCAACAGAAACAGAATGCAGAGGACTAAAGAGAGGAATTTACACAGAGCTGGAAAAAATAATCAAAAACATCGCAACATTTACGAAAATATTTCAGAACATTAACAGCATCCAAAAGTCCCAATGCAGCCAAGCACAAGGAAATCAAAAGGAAATCCTATCAGTAGAACATTAGAACAAGCAGTAAAATCAAAAGTCCTAATAGAATTAATGATGCAAAACACGCTGTTAAACAGGCCTGGGCGACATGTTTTCAATACCAATACTAGTTTGGTTTCTGAAGCCCTCTGTTCCTCAGCTTAGCAATATTAATATTATGTTAATATTATGGAGTGTAAAAATCACAAAAAAGGTCACAATTCCTCTTCATCATTAGTTTAGTCCTCGTAAATCATATGTAACCAGAATAACCCCGATTTCATTAAGACCCAAAGCTTTAAGTCTGAGCATTAAGAAATACAGATTTTATTTATATCAAATGATGGTGTAAAAATGCTGTGATATTTGTCGATGTGGCCCAGCCCTATTGCCAAGTTTTCATTAAAAGTTATTTTTCATTTTCCTCGCACGCTGCATCATGCCAAGCGTAAGTGTGCAAAATGGGAAAGTTTACATCCCACCCAAAACAACAACCAAAACATGGTTCTGCCCCATGCCCCACACATTGTACCTCTGGGCCCAAGGGGAGAGGGGAGGGGGTTTCAGGTCACAGTGTGTGTGGAGGGGGGGAGGGGCTCTAGAACTGGACCCTCCCCGCAGAGGGCGTCCCGTCCTCCAGGTGCTTCCGCACAGACTTCTGTCTCCTGACCTCTTGACCTCTAGAGTCCACCCCCACCTCTGTGGTGACCCCCAGCGACTCTCCCTCCGTCCTGCCACGCAGTGCCTCTCCGTTGGCCACCCGCTCGCCGCTCACCCCTGTAACACTAATGGAGGGGATGGGCCCGACCGGAGTCGAGTCTGGAGAGTCTACACTGTTCTCCTGAGACTCTGAAGGAGGATGACAGTCACATATATACATGGGCATGAGATACACAGACACAGACACATGATAGTTGAAATGAAAATGAAATCAAACCTTATTTACAGACAGACAGACAAAAAATATACTGGAACTCATATGTAAAAGAGGGTGAAAATGGAAGACCAACAGCACCACGGGTGCTTATAAAACCTGAAAGCCAATTACTGTGGATCCAGTTTAAAGGAAATTAATAGTCAGGAGGCGGATATGTGACATTTTGAAATGAAGGTAGGCATTTGAGTCTACTCGTTTTTTACTTTCTGAATGACTATGTAATTATTATGCAAACACTCTCTCCGTGATTCACTCAAAATCTTTAGCCGTTTCTAGCACAAAGTTTAAACTTGAAGTAAAAGAAATAAAGGGCAGCATGCTGTGCTTAATTGGTGCTTTCTGTGGGACATGCCCTAATTTAAGCAGGGCAGCTGAGAGCCAGCACAGAGCTGTAATTACAGGAATGTTTTGGTAGAGATGTAAGAAATACAGGCACTAATGGCTGTCAGGCTTGAGTATGTCAGCTGGCTGTATCATCTCCACACAGCACAGATAAAGATCCAGCTGCGATTGATTGTAATGCCAATCCACCGTAACATCTAATGAACTGAAGGAAATGGGATTAAATGATACGACTATCACAGAATGAGTGGCATCCATATGGAAATATGAATGCAGAGGATATGGAGAGACAGACCGTGTGGAATGGATTGACTGAATCGTCTTCCTAAACCAGCCAAACTGACTTTCATTGGCACGGTTTGTGATCTATAAGGTGGGCTCTACAGGAGAAGCTGCGGCCAGGAAAGCCCTTGACGCACGAGATCAGGGCAAAATGAGCAGAACGGAGCTGTAAGTGGCCCCGCCGCTTTGGTAACAGTAATGGTTGCTGGGAAACAGCGTGTTGGCGCAGCTTCGTCCTCACCATGCCGTTTCCAGCGGTGTCCGCGGATGGAAAGACTGGTGACGGCGTTTCGGGAGATCCTGGAGGAGGTGGGTGTAATCTCAACTTGGATGGATCGCGTGCCTTCCTTGTTTGACTTCAGTGCAGCTCCGGGAAGTGAAGCCTTGATGGCGTTTCCTGCCTAAGAGATCAACACACAAGAGAGGGTACTGCAGCGCCAATACAAACACACCAATCAAAACGACAAGGAACTGCTGGCTCAGTTAAAGTATGTGATAACACTTTGATAACAACTCTGCACACACACGGTTATGCACGTGTCATTCAGTAACCTTTGCAAAAAGGTTTTTAGAAAGTACTGTGGTAAGGAGCAACAAACTAATGTATTCCATACATATAAATTACACAGGTCGACAGGTCAAAATCATCAGAAATACGTTAATGTGGGTTCTGTAGTGTTTTTCATGCAAATCTGTGTTTAGTTTTTCCTGCAGGTACAGTGTTTGTGATGAAGCTAGTTCTATACTGCATGATAGTTTGTATAATTAGCATATAATAATCATTTGCTGAGTGTTTTTGAAGAAACAGTGGTAGCTGACCGACACTGATCATTATATCTATGCCACAGTGTGGTCTGTCTGATTTCACACTGAAAATATTGAAACCGTTCTTGATTGGTGCCTGCAAATTAATAAACACTGCATGCAAGTCTAACACAAATCTAATATGACTCATAATTCAAAAAAGTTAATGTGACTGAAAAAACTGAGAGCAGATCTGAAATCAGCATGAAAACCTGGTTTAGAAAAGGGTGTTGTGGTTTTTGATGCTTTCGAAAAAAATTTTTGTAGACCTGTGTGTAATCAGCATGAACCGGCTGGATTTATATAATTCTTACCAGCAGGACTTCCGGGTAGAGCTCCAGCTGGGCCCGATATAACACATCATCCAGAGCTCTGGAGCCCAGCTCAGACTCTCCATTACACCTGCAGGAACAGGAGAGATATGAAGGAGAAAGAAAGCAAGGAAGGAAGTAGATGGAAGGTGAAAGAAATGAGAGAGTAAAACTTTCGAACAGCCTTTCAGGCTACTCAAGACTGGTCGCTCTAATTTCAGCCTTAAAAGGTGAAAGGTATTCACCAAGCGGTCACTGGTATAAACACAGACGTATCCTAAAAGAAACCCAATTTAACTGAGGGGTCACTCACAGGGCATAATGGATCCCTGTGATCAACTGCACCAGAAACTCAGACGACACCATCATCCTGCTGCTGATGCCTTTATACCTCCGCATCTGCTGTCTTGGATAGCCACAGATACAGAGTCTGCGAAGGCAAAAAACAAGACTCATGTCAGTGCAAAGAGAAGGTCAGCAGGTCCAAGTCTAATGCTTTTCTTCTCATGTTTCCAGACACAAATTTAGACAGGCCACATAACCGGACCATATACTACAACCCAGTCAAGTGCAACAAAGTGCCCTCATGGTTCAGGGTACAGTAATCGTGTCTTATATGGTCATCTGTAAGATCTATTCCAGTGTTGCCAAGGACATGTAGCCAGGATGTGTGGCTCAAGTCCTGTGATCCTCATTCCTTATGGGAGTCTCTCATCCACAGTACCGACTGCCTCAGGAAATTTACTTCCTCAGTAATTCCAACCAGTCCTGGAGAGTACTGGAGAGCATTCTAATAAAGCTCTGATAATCTCTGTAAGAGAGCATGTCAATGCTTAAATAAAAAAAAAAACTAAACAAAATAAATAGCCAAACCAAATTCATATTTGTTAAATATATAAATGAAACTTGTAAACACAGCTGCGACTTTAAGGCTGCAAAAGAGGTTTAAAGCAATTAGCAGTATAGGTAATGTTACAGCCTTGAGATGGAAGTTCAAAGCTAATATTTTTAAAAGGCAGCCAAAAATATTAGCTTTACTGCTAATATATTTCCAACTATTTCTCTTATCAAAAGCATAAAACAAATACATTTAAAAATCTAAAACGAAAAACAAACTGTGTGAGCACACTTGTGTAAGCATGCTTTTTTATGAACACCATTTATTGCAGTTCAGTCAGTCTTGCGCGATATGTATATTGCGCATGTTAATATCGCGATGACTGTAAATGTACAATATATTGTGCAGCCCTAATATAGAACACTGTGATACTACACCTAGTATTACCATCAATCCCCAGGATCACCTGCATCAATTTTAATATCGTAACAGCCTTATTAAGAAGAACAGTCGGGCCTCACTAGTGAAATGAATCTGTGATCACAGAATTTGGTTAAATCAGTAGAGCTGTACATGGCAGCACCTAGAGGCTTTAATATTCTCCTCTTTTCTCATTTCCTGGCATTATTTTACCTTAAATCACAGCCAAATGAGAATAATGAGCCTGTACCCGTTATCAGACTTCCCAAAGGCGATTTAGAGGGACCTTTGGTCGGCTCAGTATTGTGTCGGAGTGTAGCAGTGTGTGTTGATCTCTGCTCTCTGTAGCTGCTCTGTTCTGTGGCTCTGATTGCTCAGGGCTCAATGTGCTTGCTGCTCAGCTGTGCAATACAGATTAAGCTGTTGTAATCAGAGAGGGAAAAGACCAATGGCAGGACCCGCGCTCGCACATGGGCCAGGCAGGACGCTTGGAGCCGTTCCCAGGTTCAAGTCTTTAAGAGGATCAGAGGGGAGTGGAGGAAGAGAGCCGCTTTAGCTGTGCCTGCCCCTCGGTGGGCCTTACTGTGGACCACTGTGCAAGGACTGGGAGTGCAGGAACCAAACCTGAAACACTTGCATATTGCACAACTAGCTTTTGCTCTCTAGCTGCTTTCAGAAACGATCACCCGATTAGATAAGTTGGAAAGAAGGAAACTGTTTAGCCCGATCGGTGTTATTCAATTAGCAACAGTTTATTAGGCCTGCATTATCTCCCAGCGTGCTGCGTGTGTGTCAGAGTCAAGGCTCAAAAACAGAATAGAAGCAGTTCAGTTTGAGCACTGGCAGTTTACAGCTTCCTTTCTTTTTAGCATTTTAATTAATCCATATTCCTCCAAGATCTGTAGGTTGGTTCAAAATATGAAACAGCTCATAATTAATTCCCAGAGGACATTATGATATCAACCAGGCCTGCTTATCTGGTTTTATAACACATAAGAAAACATGTTTATTGTAAGCTTGATTTACCTTGGAATGTAGCTGGCAAATTGTCAGAGTGAATGTCCCTCTGTGTGTGCGTGTGTGCATATATATATATATATATATATATATATATATATATACACACACACACACACACACATATATATACACACACATACATATATACACACATATATATACTGT
>JBBPDC010000141.1:3255758-3267069 GCA_037974485.1 Hemigrammopetersius urotaenia
TGTGTGTGTGTGTGTGTGTGTGTGTGTGTGTGTGTGTGTGTGTGTGTGTGTGTGTGTGTGTGTGTGTGTTTTTTTTAAAGCCAAGGAAACACTAAACTGTGCAGGCCAGTGGGCCTCCTGGAGCAGGACTGGGAAACACTGCTTTACAGTAAAAGCGTGTTCTTGTTCTCTCTGCCCTCTGGGCTTTGTTTTATGACTATGCAGTAACAATAGAGCGTTTTCAGACTCCTCTCTCCAGAGAAAGCTATCTCCGGCAGAATAAAAATGCTCTTAAAGAAAGGTTTGAGGGGCAGCCATTCTGCAGCCTTCTCTGAACCTTTCTGGCCTCCTGTTGTCAGTGCGGTTCTGTTATCGTACGTGGGAGAATGTACATTTACGGCATTTGGCAGACGACCTTATCCAGAGCGATTTACAATCGTTTCAGGGACAGTCCTTCTGGAGCAACTGAGGACAAAGTGTCTTGCTCAAGGATACAATGGTAGAAAGTGTTGTGGGTGGGGGGGGGGGGTCATTGGGCTCACATGTGTTTTACCCTCTAGGCTACTACCTACTTTAAGGCTATAAAAAGGAAATTGATTTAGGATAAGTACACAATATGTTCAAACTTATTAGTAGGGTGTCTGCAGCACCAACATTGCTGTGAGGATTTGATTGCAGCCACAAGGGTGATTCATCCTGTATCAAACTCCACTATTACTAAGAAGCTCCACCACCTCAGAGAATACAATTTTTGCTGCCACAGGCCCTAACCAACACATAGCACTGTGCATGTGCAGCTTCTCTAGAGCATTGCGTTCTCTTGGTGATGCTTTTCTATGATGCATCTTAAAGTCGTTTTAACTCACTAATTAGGGGTGTGAAAGGATTAATTAAAGTATAGGACTATTAATTTCTTCTCCTCTATGGTGATAACGTACTCCAGTTCATTCAGTCGTCAGATAAGCACCATATTACATGAGTTCAAATAATCCCTATGCATTGAATGAGGGAGCCCTTGAAAATCCACAGGAGGTTCTTCAGTGTCTTTTTAGATGTTGGGGCAAAATTAACCAAAGTGTCTGGTGCACCCCCCACGTAATGACAGGATGTTTAAAGGACCTGCTGGTGCATTCACAGTGACACAAACATGCCGCGGCTTTTCTCTCCTCTTCGTTTGTTTGTGTTTTGTGCTGCACCCTAAGGAGCCCTTGGCCAATTTCAAAGGCCTGGAAAATGAAGCTGTACTTCAGTCTAATGTGCGTGTGTTCCCTTGAGTGCGTCTGCAGCCGAGCACAGTGTATAGGTTCATGTCTGTGATGCCTAGCGTGCATTAAATCAGTAAAAGATGCCAAATGAGAGCCATGTTTTGTCTTTGAAGAGAACCTGGTAGGAGTGGGAAAATCCCTCCTTTTTTGTTTTCAGATACACACAGCAGCTGTTTACCTAAACAGATCTTCCCCCGGTGCAACACTATGGTTTCAAGTACATGTACACACAATTTCCATCACATGAAACAGTTTCCCCAGAATAGATATCACCATCTCTCCAGTTCACGCCCTTTCTTGCACGCCCTACTCCAATCCACTCTGTTCAGCTTAATAAAGGGTTTAATGAACTGATTAGTTGGATCAAGGGTGGGGGGTGCATTCTCCAGGACCAGGGTTGGTAACCTATGAATTAGGAAACTAATAATGGTGATGCTAAAAGATCTACCTTCCTGCAGAGTCTAATTGAAGCCACACATGCTCCAGAGGTCCTTGACTGGCTGGATCAGAGTAGAAACCTCGTTATACGAATTTGATCGTATCCTCATGTCCTCAAGTCACAACACATAATACTAAGAATTACGTTGTTTTCCATTCATTTCTGATCCAACGTTAATTGCCGTGGTTGGCAAAAGCATGTTAATCAGTTTGGTAGGCTATAGGGGGTCATTAGCATAAGGTGTGAGTGTGGATGACCCTGCCATTCAGTTTTTCACTGTCAAAGTCTAGATCTCATGATGACATTTTTACAAGAGCATGCATTCCCTGCATCAAAGGAGATTTCTGAGGTCCCCAGAATAAGCCTCTGTCAATGTTTGTCAGACTGGAAGATGTTACTAATTAGTTTTATAAGCCACTGTCAGGCAGACTTTGTAAAAATAGAGAACATGCAACACCATTGTCACTCATCCAACCAAAAATATTGCAAGAGCAAAACATATAACATTCTGCAAAATCTCAAATATCTCCTTGGTAATGCCCAAGAATCTACAGAACTCTTCTGCCCAGGTTCACCATCACGCAGGACACTGAACAAGAATAGTATGTATATAAGAAGCCACTAGTCCACAGGAGGAATATTGCAGCCTTTTAAAATGTCCTAAAGACCACCTTGGATGAGCCAGAAGACTTATAATGACTGATAATGCATAAACATACTGTCATGACTTAAAAGAGAAACAGTAAACAATAAACATTGCATTCTAGCATAAATACCTCATCGCAGCTGTGAAGCATAGTGGTGGCAGTGTCATGATTTGGAACTGTTTTGATGCCAATTTAGCGGGACAGCTTGCCACCATTTTATGGTACTGCGAATTCTAGATTGCATGAAGGCCACCACCATCACTAGGATGAAGTTGTGTGTAAAGGAATGGGCCCAAGTTCTTCTATATCAGCTTGCAGGACTGCTCAAAAGAAAATGTATGTATGAAACCTTTGCTGACCAAGAGGGTCACACTAGTTGCTGATAGCAGAGGTATACATACCTTTGCCAATTATGCTTTAAAAAGTTCAAATAAATGAATGAAACTACTTGATTGCTTGTTATTATTGTTGTTTTTTTTTCTTGTATTGTGACTTAAATGACCTCATAAAAGGTTCAGAGAGCTGTAAAGAGGTAACAGACAGCAAATTAGATGCGGATCAGAACTAAACTCTACCGGAATGTAGATTGAAGTAGGAGGTCTGGTGACCTTTTTTTTGAACAGTTTAACCCGTGCTGCAGTTTCCTTGTGTATATAATCAGTGGGTGTCTCTGAGGTGGAGGTGAGGTGTTGGAGCCCTACTGGTCACATTTTTAACATAAAATAAGGCCACAACTTACTACAGTGTGGGAATAGGATTCTTATGTATGACTCACTTAGTACAGCCTGGGAATGAGATAACAGAGTTGTAGTTACACCTTAATAAAGCACAGCTTTGAAATCACTGTTATGATAGTCGTGGACATGACTTAATAAGACGTGGGAATGAGAACGTTGTTCTCAAGGTGTCCATGGCTTGGTTATCTTATCATGCTTTGTTATGTGGTTCCTATGATTTAATTATGACTTAATAACCATGATGCATGAGGCAACTCCTACCTCAAGGGTGTCAAACTGTGGTCCTGGAGGGCCAGTGTCCTGCAGTTGGATGGTTCTCCTCCTCAAACACATTCCCTAAACCTGACAATTAACTGGGAGGTGAACCAGGTGTTTCTGAGCAGGGAAATCACTAAAACGTGCTGGACCACGGCCCTCCAGGACTGACCTATCTCGTAACTTCACCTTGCTGGTTTAAAGCCAGAGACTACAGCTCTCAATGATAATCCTCTTGCGCCTCATCAATGAATGCGACTCACTGCTGCATTGAGAAAAGCCTACTACCCAACTGTCCAGAAACTGACCAATGCTAAACGGAGGTCTCATAAACTGTGCAGCAACAGGTGGGCTAGTCTGTACTCATATAATGAACCAACACAGTGAGTGGATCGTCAGGGGAAGTACAAGGTAAGGGTTTCTAAAGTCAGTGCTGAGTGTGTATGCAGAAGTGTTGCTTTCTGAACCAAAATGCCACCACCAGAGGGCGCAGTTTCCGAATGCCTCTTGTTTGCATGACCTGGCATTTTTGCTTGCCTCAGCGCAGTTAAGGTCATAGATTTAATTTTGTATCACTTTTTAGTAGTTCAGTTTGCACTGTGTAACCCACGGTCAAAGTCTGTCAGCCTTATCAGAGCCAGTGGGCGGCCCGCACTCAACACCAGGTCAGGGGTGTTTATGTGTAAACGGTTATTTATAGCAGGTGTAGTGTAAAGAGGAAAATGGGAGGCTTTGGCCTAGAGTACTAAATCGAGTGAATTTGAACAGACACATATATTTAAGACAGATTTATTCACTTTTAATTTCCAGTGTTATGCAGGCAAAGAGTTTTTTTGTACTTTTTTTTTTTTACCCATTTACATAACACATTTGTACAAAGTTATTTTAAAAATATCAATAAACTGCAGCCTTTTAGGCTAACCTGGCAAAAAAGAAACCAAAACATTATCAAATGTCATGAGGACAAACCAACATCTTAGAAAAAGATTTACAAATGAGATGTCACTAGAAAATATCAAAGAAAAATCATTCGTCACACAAAATATTACCTCAAAAACATCTAAATTTGTTTGGTATCAACCATTCGTTTGAAACTTTTTTTTTTTCCACGTTTTTTTTTTTTGTTTTAATCATCTTTCTTCCGAAACATGTTATGGTGTGAGAAAAAAAAAAATCAATATAAATTAAAAAGCTATGGTTATACCTATAAAAGGACCACGAGTAGAAAGAAATCATTACTAGAGCAGAAAGAAAAAACATGCTGCACATAATCTGACACAACAGCGTACGATACACATCAGCGATTTGCAAAGGCAAATATTGAAATAAAGATAAATAATAAATTAGCAATATACACTGTTCGTGTTAAAAGAAAGGGGCAAGGAGGGGTAAAGAAAAAAAAAAAAAGACATTTTTTCCACGAATAATTAACACCACCAGACACATCTCAGAACACCAAACTGAGCTAAAGTGGGCTCGAAGCCCTCGGATGCAAAAGAAGCAGAAGCAAGTGGCCCCAGTTCTATGGAAGTGCAGAGGGTTTGGAGGGTAGGGGGTAAGGTGAGGGGTCACAGGGAGGAATATGAGGAGAAATTGGGGGGTAGACATTAGTAGGTGGCTGTAAAAAGCCAATGGAAGAAATTAAGTTCTCAGTCCTGAGGGGGGGTGGGGGGCAAACTTTGGGACAGCCACTATTAATGTAACGTAAATCAAGTCTGGGCGGAAAGCAGTGGAATAATTAGAATAAGAAGAAAAAATAAACGCTGATGTCAAGAAGGCTGATACTCGTAGATCTTTGCTCCGGCGGGAATTAAAAACAACGTACCCAGCTTGTCCTAACCGGCCACAGTGTTCGCTGTCATACAAAAGAAATATATGGTCAACTGTGCGCGACTGTACGCTGATAATAAAGCCCCCCGCCCCCCTCAAACCCACCCATCCCCCCTCAAACCACTCATTCATTACAGAATGGTACTGCAGTCTGTGTTAAGGCATTGTAGTACAGTTTAAATGACTCAGAGACACCAAAGAGCTTTTTTTTCTGGCTGTTTTTTTTTTTATCCATTTCTTAAAGAAATCTATTCTGCTCCTTTTATAATGTAAACATGGTTTCACAAAGATTGTCGTTATAGTATTGCTTTCATTTAACATAGCGAGTCTTAGAAAGCTAGATTGTTTATTCTACCCCCACCATCCTATTTTATTTACCTTCTACTTTTGACACCGTCAACCTTTTCTACACAGGAATGCATCATTTTATAAAATCTTTAGATTTCATGTGCTTTTTTCCCCCCTCAAGTTCCTCTGGTTTCTTTATTCATAGGTTGATTTGACAGCTCAATAACTGCATAAGCGGAGTTGACCAAAGAAGGTGAGATTGAACAGTCCTGGGTTGGGAGGGGGTGGGGAGTGTTGAACAAAGTAGGATTTCTCAGTTAAATATAGACCTGAATACAACAGAACCCAAACAGTTGTCTAGAGAACATCTACCATTAGCCAATCAGCTGGCTTCTCAGACAGAACCGCAGCCAATCAGTAAACTAAACAAAGAGGACAGGAGCCAATCTGGTGGCTTTAAAGCTGACTGATAACATTTAATAGACGTATAATAAGTGCATTTTGATCAAATTTCTGCTTGGAGGACAGTGTCTGTGGTACCTGACCATATACCACCAAAGCATAAACTACATATTAGGTTAAAAAACAACTTACTTTAATACCAATGTCAAGCCTGTCCAATAGTGGGAGATCTAATAGACACTGCTACTGGACAAAGCCCCACTTTCAGCTCAAGTGAACCAGAGAAATCCCACTTTGTGACCGTCTCCCCCGTTCTCTCCAGACGTGATGACAGTTAGAAGACCGAGTCAACGTAGAACAGCTATGGTACATTTAAGTGTTGAGCCAATCAGATTCGTCTGCGTTTGAGCCCCTTGCTGGACCGCATTAAACGCTGTAGACCACCGCTGATCTCAGGGGCAGGACACGAAGCTCATTCATCCAACACTAAAACCAGAATACATCTCCTCTCTTCGGGCTGAACAGGTTGTACAATCGACCAATAATCAATTTGACAGAACGATATACAGGTTTGTGCATAGAAACAGATTCTTTTTTTTTTTTATCCTAAAGAAAGACTCTTTAAAGTGGATTTTTCGTACTGGGAGCAAACCGATCCCTCCTTGTGCTACTGTAAATAGGACATACTCCATCTCAATATTACCGATATTCAATAGTATGTCTCTTAAAACCAATGGTAAATCTTCATACTCTTTAGATTATTCTTTTGTTTTATAATATTCAATAGTTTTACATTTTCATTTGAAAAAAAAAAAACAAACAGGTACACTCAAACAGCTGTCCATATTTCGTTAGAAAAAAGGAACCAACTAAAAAAAACCAAAACAAACAAACCATACAACTAAAACCAACATAAAACATGGTGCTTTCGACGGAGGAGCTTCAGACAGAGTTACTCAAACTCCTCCTCCAGATTGTTAGATGTTGTGGGCGTGGCTGGGTTGGAATCCTGCGAGAGTGGGGCCACTGTGACAATCCTGGGCGAGCCCAGGCCCTCCTCCACCTCATCCTCCATGTCCTCGGTGGTGAGAATGGCCAGCGCTGTGCCTCCTTTTTTGTTCTGATGGGTTTTGATGTGCTTCGACAGATGGTCGCTCCTCATAAATCTTTTCGAACATTCCGGACACTCAAACCTCTTCTCACCTAAAGAGGACCAAAGGGATTTTTATTCTTCTCATATACGAGCCAATTCATCACTTTAGCTCTGATCTACTAATGCGTGTATGCATTAGAATAAAAAAACTGGAATTACTTAATTACAGACTTTCTCCCAATAATACTACTTAAATTTGCAGGATACATTATGTGAAACTGACCATTCTGTCATACGTGAACACACCACAGCACGAAATTTAACCTCTGCATTTAACCCATTCACCAAGTAAAGCAGCCAGGCGCCCGGGGAGCAGTGTGGGGATGGTACCTTGCTCAGGGTACCTCAGAGGTGCCTAGTGGTCTTGGGAATCGAACCCGGACTTTCTGATCACAGGGTGAATGCCCTAACCACTAGGCTACCAGCTGGCCACTTTTCAAGACGCCTAATCTGAACAGTCTTAACGACTGACTTGCAATGTTAATTGTGAATCACCTGTAAAAATGCTGGGTCTGAGAAACTGGCCCCTGATGTTTGGATATTTTGGCAACAACAAAAAAGTTTCCTCTAATGATATACAATATCGTCCGGTTTCTGAGACATGGACTAAACTGAGGTGTTCTTGATTATTCATCGTAAGGAAGTCTCAAGCTTAGATCAAAAATGTCCAATATGTTGTCATTTATGTTTGTTGTTGTTGAAATATAGTGAATCTAGACTTTAACTATAGTGTATATGATCATATGCTTTACATGTGAATACCCCCTATCAAATCACAAAGTTACTGATTTTCTAAGCCAAAAAAAAGGCCCATCCTCTACAGAGAGCACAAACTTTCATATGGATTTTTAACATGTCCTGTAATCAAAAACGTGTGATATTTGCTAAGTTTATCATACTGAGAAAAAAACCCAACTAGAACATAGAAAAAATGCTCAAATAGGAAATAGGCAGTTGTGAGTTTTCTGCAGAGGATGCAGATATTTTCTCTTAGAGAACCAACAGAACATGCCATTTGTAAACCTCTGCATTAGCTCTGTGTGTGTGTATGTGTGTGTGTGTACACAAGTACCTGTATGCGTCCTGCGGTGCCGCTGCAGCTCATCACTCCTGGTGAAGCGTTTGCCACAGAAGATCCAGTTGCAGACGAAGGGTCTCTCTCCTGTGTGCCAGCGCAGGTGCGCTCTCAGGTGAGACGTCTTGCCGTACACCTTCCCACAGCCTGCCATGTGGCACACGTGCTGCTTCTTTTTCGATGGATCGCTGTTTCTGTTGGAAAAGACCAGGGATGTAAACACAAAGTAAACACAAGTCCCAGATTAATCCTTGACAGAAGCCCAGAGAAGGTCCTAGACACCTCAAAGTTAAAGGAGAATACCTTTTTTTTTTTATTATAAAAGGTTATAGTTCTATCGTGTATGAATTGCAAAGGCACAATGCCACACAAGAACCATTTCCTAGAGGGGTAGTATTGGACCCCCAAACCAATACTTTCCATCACCACTTCGCCCCAAAAAAAACCCCACAAAACATTTTCGCAACTTTATTTTTAAGAGCCAACCCTAAAAATTCCACTATGCCCGTATTATGTAAAAACAAGCAGCAGGATGTGGTTACACTGAAGAAAAAAAAAGATTTAATCTCTCTCTGCTCTCCTTCTAGAAGCTGCACTTTCCCACCAACTGGGCTTTCATTATTCAAACTCTAAATCTTCATCATTACACCAGGCAACACAAATGAGTTTCATTCCATTCTGTAGTGTTTCTTCTACAATCTCAGCGCTGATTTCGGTGGTAACGTTTATTTTCATGGAGCTTCAAGGGTTTAGTTAGAAACGGCATATTTAGAAAAAACTAAACTCGGCGGCTCAGTTGACTGTCTTTTGTTCTGCTTATAACTTCTTACATATTAATATGTTTGTTGTACATGCAACAGGGTTGCAGACTCTCACGCATTGAGTGAAAGACTCACGCATCAGTGAGACCAATATGAAAATAATAGTAGTATTACAACAAACTTATAATGAAAAATATACAGAGAATTTAGTTTCTCTCTAGAACCACTGAAGGGAGGATGTATCCTGCAGCTTTTGCGCATCATGAGGCTTTACACTTGTTCACTAACATCTTATGTTGCATAACACCTGTTTAGTTTTGTTTTATTAGTTTATATGTTTAAGAGTAAAGACACAGTGATTTTGGCCTCATATCAGTAGCACCAGATAATTGCCTTAAAATACCAAACAACTAAATATATATTTAAGGTTAGATTTGGCCAACACTAGAACACAAAATCAATATCTGATGACCCATTTACTACCCATTTAGTGCAGAATGTTTAGGAGACGCTGGGCTAAAATGCTAGAATCTATTTTTCTACATATGTGTCCAAACTGAAAAAAGTGCTAGGATTCCTTTACTGGCTTTTAACCTACTTTGTTACATTCTAACCTGTAATTTAAAAGTTTTTTATGTGATGGGTCTGCATAAAATATTGTCTACATTGGTGAAGTGAATGGAGAGAAAAAAAAAAAAGAAAAAAGAATAAAATAAATAAATATTTATCCCCCTTTGCTATGAAGCCCCTAAAAAGTTCTGGCACAACCAAATACCTTCAAAATACATAATTGGTGAAATAAAAGTCCACCTGTGAGCAATCCAAGTGTCACATGATCATCATATATAAACCTTTTCTGAAATGCCCCAGTGGCATCAACCATGAAGATCAAGCAGCTCTCCAAACAAGTCAGGGACAAAGTTGTCGAGAAGTAAGGGTTGGGTTATACATTTTGTTTTTGATGATTCCCCCAGAGCGCCATAAAATCCATCATCTTCAAGTGAAAAGTACATGGTACCACAACAAACCTGCCAAGAGAGGGCCGCCCACCAAAACTCCCAGAGTAGGCAAGTAGGGCATTAATCAGAGAGGCAGCACAGAGACCAAAGGTAACCCTGAAGGAGTTGCAGTGTTCCACAGCAGTACACTCCACTCCAATAAGCCGTAGACGCCATAGAGCTGGGCTTTAGGGAAGAGTGGCCAGAAAACAGCCATTATTTAGTGTTAACAATAAGAAGGCATGTCTTGACTTTGCCAAAAGGTATTTGGGCAACTCCCCAAATGTTTGGAGGAAGGTGCTCTGGTCAGATAAGAGTAAAATGTAACTTTCCGGCCACCAAAGAAAATGCTATGCTTGGTGCAAGTCGAACGCATCCCATCACCCCAAGAACACCATCACCACAGGGAAACATGGTGGTGGCAGCATCATGCTGCGGGGATGTTTATCAGCAGCAGGGACTGGGAAACTGGTCTTGCTAAAGCAACACTCGAGTGGTTGAAGGGGACACATTTAAATGTGCTGGAATGGCCTAGTCAAAGTCCAGACCCCAATCCAATTGAGAATCTGTGGTCAGACTTGAAGATTGCTGTTCACAAGTGCAAACCATCCAACATGAAGGAGCTGGAGAAGTTTTGCCTTGAGGAATGTCCCAGGGGCAAGACGTTGCCAAGCTCACAGAGACTTATACAAAGCGACTTGCAGCTGTAATTGCTGCAAAAGGTGGCTCTACAAAGTACTGACTTTGGGGGTGGGGGGGTTAAGAGTTATGCATGCTGAAGTTTTCTGTTTTGTTTTATTTGTTGTTTGCTTCACAATAAAAAAAATCTTCACAGTTAAATACTTTTGCAGGCCACTGTATGTACATGGATACACATTTTAAATGCACAATTCCTATTTATTCTCTAAATACTGGGAGAAAATATTAAACAAAGAGTGTGGCCTGTGCACTTTGGCACAATTTATATTTATATAACCTCTTAATCCTTCCTAGGGTCACGGGTACTAGGAGCCTATCCTGGGTTCTATGGGCACGAGGCAGGGGCTCAACCTGGACGAGGCCAGCCCACCACAGGACAGACACAGACACACGGTCAATCCCCAATTCACCTGACAACCGCATCTCTGGACTGTGGGAGAAACCGGAGACCCTGGAGGAAACCCACACCACCACGAGATCATGCAAACTCCACACCCACACACAGACACACAGACATACACAGACACAGACACACAGACCCTGGATTCAAACCCCCAACCCTGGAGGGGTGTGGCAATAGTGCCACCCACTGTGCCACCATGGGGCATGTATATATATGTGTGTGTGTGTGTGTGTGTGTGTGTGTGTGTGTGTGTGTTGGTTTTTGTGGTTTACAAGGACTTTTGACCTGAATACGCACCAGCACTACAGGGACATTTGGGTTTATGAGGACAGGGGCCATGTCCTTATAATTCCGGCGCCGTAGAAGCTATTTTCTAAGTC
>JBBPDC010000141.1:3268183-3284840 GCA_037974485.1 Hemigrammopetersius urotaenia
TGAACTGAATGGAAAACGTGCACAACATAATTTAAGTTTATAATTAAATTAGCAAAAGCTACATAAATGTAGCTAAATCCAAAAATGCCCCCCAAAATGCCCAACCCTTTCAGCCTTGAGGGCGCAAATAAATGTTGATAGTGGTTCTCATACACGCACCTGCCCTCCCCGTCTCTGCAGTTGGGACAGGAGCAGGCCACCCTGCGCAGTCTCTTGCTGGGCTGACCCTCCTGCTCCGAGGGGCTCTGGGCTTGGCCCATCTGGTCCGGACTCACTGCGTTCACGGTCGCGTTGGCTATGTTCCCCAAAGTGACCGTCACTGGAGCAGGCTGGACCTTAACCCCTGTCTGACCCTGCTGCTGACCTGCAAAGAGAAAAGGAAACATTACCTCCATGTCACTCCAGCCTTCTTTTCTCTTCCCCTCAAGTTCTGAGAACAAATCGTGACTGAATGACAGGTGTGACATTTTGGGCGGCAAAATAAAGGGAAGTGTCAAACGTCCGGAAGGTTAAAAATAGCACTGCCCTGTAATCAGAAATGAAGGGCTAATAAGTACATGGCGGCCTTTCTGTCGGTGAACAGCGTTTACTCTCATTTTGGCCACGATTCCAGTTTAAACCTGAAACTCCTCGTGGCTTTTGATGCTTTACTCAGAGCCGCATGGCTTCAGGCAAACTCAAAACAGAGCGAGGGAGGAGAGTCAGCAAACTGACATCTGCAACTGCTTACGGCAGTTCTGGGAGTACTGTCAAACTCGAAATCGGGCTTAAATAATGCTTCAGCTTGGCTTTTTAGTCGGGGAGTGCAATTCAAAGCCAAAATGAATCTGCAAAATGCACTTTAAATCAAAGTACACTCCACTGTTCATCTTCCCTCTCTCAACATTCCCACGTCCAATCCATCATATGCAGAGATCTACCCAATGCATTACTGTCTAATGTGAATGAGGATTTTGAAGCTGGATAACCCCAACTGCTGAAAAACCCAAAGAACTGGTCTACTAACGTCTTCCAAAGCGCTTAGGGATCAACAGTTCTTTGTAGTGGGGAATACGTCATTATCCTGAAGCATGCAATGGGGAGAAGTGCTACAAGTAATTAACTAATTGACTAATGTATTAAGCCTTCCCCTTGGCCAATGACATCAGTCCAAGTTTTGTCTGTGTGATCAATCAATCTTTGGTGCAACAAAGAGCAAGAAAGTGCAGAGCTTAAATGGTGTTGCAGTGTTTGTGTTTCTAAGAGAAAATGTCCTAAAACGAGAGCCCTGCTGGATGTTTTTGGGTCAGTTGATCATGACACGTCAACATCTTTTCATAGTTAATAACTGACTTTATGATCAAATGCTTGCAGGCCAGTTAAACTCTTACATAAATAGTGTTTGTTAAGGAGGGTTCTGGTTGCTGCAGCCCAACCAATAAGTTTATTTCAAATGAACTAAGCCATCCTCAAGACTAAGAAAGAACTTTAGTAGTGCCTTACCTTGCACTCCTGTGATGGTGAGGGGTAGTCCCTGCACTTGCACTCCCTGCACCCCAGTGGTTCCCAGGCCTGCTATGTTGACAGTCTGCACGCCGGTCCCAGAGGTCAGCTGGGCAGCGTTCAGGGTGATGGGCGTGCCTCCGATTGTGAGTGGGGTGATCTGTGTAATCCCGCCGGTATTGGAGGCCATGGGTGCGAGTGTGAGCTGCTGTGGAGCGTTCTGCACCTGCACCGTCTGCCAGCTGATCTGGCCCGAGGGTGTGAGCGTGGGTGCCCGGATCAGTACCTGCGCTGGGTTCTGGAAGGCCTGCAGCTGCACATTTTGCTGAACCGGCTGCAGTGTCTGGCCTGGCTGCAGCTGGATGGAACCCTGGACCAGCTGTTGTTGTTGCTGTTGCTGCTGTTGTGGCTGTTGGATCTGGATCTGTTGCAACATTGGGGGTCCAACAATTTGGAACTGCTGCACCTGAGCTGGCTGCTCTTGTGCCGACTGAAGGCCATTGGACTGGGTCGTGTTCTGACTGTCTGTACTTTGGACATCTTTCTGACCCTCTGCTCCCGATTCTGACACCACAGTCGCTGTGGCATCAGCGGTGGTCGTGCCGATAGTATCTGCACCTCCAGCCATGGTTGTGCTCGTGGCCACCACTGTGGATTCTGCACCACTGACTGTGCTTGTGACGGAGGTGGCCATCAGCTGGCTGCCGTTAGCAATGCTGCCGTCGCTCGTCTGAACCAGTTGGACAGATCCTCCCCCTGCAGCAACATTGTTGATGACAGGCAGAGCCAGGGTGACCCCACCAATGTTTATGGGCAATGTGGTCACCATAGGAGCTTGTGCGCCCTGGATCGTCTGCACCTGGAGCGGAAAGGACGGGCGGATCTGCAGTGGGATGGCCTGACTGGTCACATTCTGGGCCACGATGCCGGCAGAGGTCACCCTCGGAGGGGTGGCCAGGATGGCTTGGTTGTTTCCAGCAGAAATGAGCTGAATCTGTTCGGGCTGGACGCTTAAGGCCGTGGGGTTGCTGGGGTTTATCTGGATCTGCTGGCCATCAGCAGTCTGGATGTGTGGGATCACCTGATACTGAATCCCTCCTGTCGAATTGGGCATGTTCTGCACCTGAATGATCTGAAACTGTTGCTGCCCCACAGACGCATTGTTCGCTTGGACTGCTTTGACCTTTCGGCCCGATGTGCCGTCCACAGCCACCACGTTTGCGGCTGTCGCCAAGGTAGTGATGCCGGCCGCCTGCACGGTATCCTTAGTGACAGTGGTGGCAGGGGCGGGCGAAGCAGCAATGATCTGCCAGCCGTTCCCTGTGAACTGAGCTGGCAGGATCTCCAGCTGCTGAGGAGGATTCTGGAGCTGGACCAAACCCTGGCTGGGGTCTATGATGATCTGCTGCTGCGCGCCGGCCTGGACCTCCCCACCCACGCCTCCAATCTTACTGCATGTGGCTGCAAGCAGAGCAAGAGGCGACGGCTGCGCGTCCTGTTCTCACACACACACACACACACACACACACACACACAGAGCAAAAAGGCTGTCAATGTCAGCATCTGTGGGCGGGATTACAGGAAGAGTGGGTGGGTGTGTGAGTGAACCACAGTTTCTCCGTTTCCGAATGAGAAACACAATTTATTCGAAAACTGGGTCACACTGTGAACGACGAACCTACACATATAGACACACGTTTAGAAGAGGGAAGTCTGGTTATGTTCAGGCACATGACGCAACCACAGCCTGACAGCTGTTATGAATTAAGTTACTGCGTCTCCAAGCGCAAAAGGCGCAGTAAACGCACCTTTTAAAAACTCCTAACTGCTGAATTAAAGCTATACAGTTTCAGATTAACCCCATCAGATCTTCAGATCTGGGGCTGGAGAGGAAGCCAGGGCTAAGCCAGGCTAACGTTAGCCATCTAGCTAAGCATGCAATGAGGAAGTGTGTGTGCGGAGGAAAGCGCAACTTTTGGCGCAAAAAAGAACAAGACTGCGGGTCAGTACCTGGGATCCAGCGGTTTTGCCTTTAGTGGCCCTTTCACTTCCTCCCGATTTGCCCCCGTCCGTGGCCATATCTTCTTTCTTTTGGTCTGCAAAAACGAAATCATGTCTCGGTTTAGAGAAAAAATACGCATTATCACTCGAACAGCTAAAGGAGGCTTAAAGCACTGCAGCAGCAGAGAGGCTCTGAACATAGTACATGTCAAAAACTGGAGGCAAGAGGGTGGAAAAAAGCGCAAAATAGCGTAAAAGGGGTTTAAAAGCAGCACACATAGCCCTTAAAATGGGAGCCAAAGACTGCCCATAAAGACATCAATTCTTACAGAACCATTCTGGGCTTATAAAGGGATAAATGGGGAAAAAACAAACAAATAAACAAAAAACGGGGAGGGAGTTTGTCCGTCGCTGCGTGTTGGAGAGGGGTGGAGACGTAGAGGGGAGGAGGGTACGTACCACTCATCCCGCATTAATAAACCGGAGAGGAGTTGTTAAAGAGTGGAAAAAAAGAAGGCCGGACGCCGTGGAGGCAGAGGCAGGAGGCAGAAGGCAGGCAGAAGCCCGGAGAAGGACGGCCTATTTTTTTTCCACCCCACGAATGGCTGCTGGGTGGTGTGGCGTAGCTCCACCGAGCCTCCGCCCGAGCCCGTGACGCGCAAACCCGGCCCCGGAGGAAGGAAGGGCGGTCCCGGGCACGGCCTCCCGAGGAGGAGAAATTAAAAAAAATGAATACAAAAACAAAACACAGAGATGAAATTTCAAGTGCGATATATACCTGCTATACCCAGTCTCTGGCTTTTTCTTTCCGTCTACCGAGCAAAAGGCGCTCCGACCCAAACGCCTCCGAATCCAAGTTAAGGCTCCGGCCCACCCACCGCTATTTAAATATCAACCCCAACGCCAAAATACGCCCCTTCTCCTGCTTCCTTTCGGGTCTGCTGCGTTTCCCCCACTGACCCTGACGTTATCCCCACGCTTTATGCGCTGAGAGTGTAAAAACCTTCACACATTTTTCATGCACAATTGCATTAGAGCTGCAGATAATAATAATAAAACCCCGCCGCCGCGGCGCGTTCTGGGCGGGGAGCGGCCGCCCACATATTCAGATGGGGAAGGGGAACGGTTCGTGACACAAAGGGTTTCTAGGAGTTGTAGTCCAAACTGGCGACCTTGATGGGTAACCAAATGTGAGTTAGAACTACAGCTCCCAGAAGGCGTTGCGCAAAAAAGCAGAGGGGGTGTTTTCAAGCTCGGTTGAAGGGGATGAAGAAGGGCGGTTACTTGTGCCATGTGGGGGTTGGGCGAGTGGAAGCGGGTGGAGAAAAGCTGACTTGCTCTGTTCCCCTCATGTCACACACACAGTCTCAGGCGCTTACAGCTCTGGCTTAGCCTCCATATGAGCCGGTTTACAGTACAGGACCCACTGGATTGTTCACCAAATGCACTTACTCGTTACATTTACGCCTTTATGAGACATAACACTCGTAAGCTGTTGTCCTGGATCGAGGTCTGTCTGTCTTAAGTAGAACACGGAGGTGTTACAGGTGTGCACCAAGTAGTGACTACATAAACCCCTGTAGTACCAGAGTGAACAGATGTCTCAGGGGCACTGCTATGGCAGCATGTTCCTCATGTGCACCTACTGTGCAGCAGACAGATGGGACCTCAGACATATGTATATATATATCTGTATATAGATATAGATATATATATATGGGTGAAGCTGCAGTAAGCCAGGAACACAGCACCTGGAGAGCAGTGTGTGGGGACGGTACCGCTCAAGGATACCTCAGTGGTGCCCCTAGCAGTCCTGGGATTCAAACCCTTGAGCTTCAACTCCTTAACGACTAGGCCACCAGCTACCCCAGATGTATACAAATATAAATGTTACATTTTTGGTGAAATGGGTGGACTTCTTCCCCCCGCACTACTATAATGAGTAAAATGGTAGTGAGTGGGAAGAAATATCTGTTGACACTATCAGGTATGGTCCTTCTTTCTGCATTTCTGATTGGCTTGTTACTTTCTGCTTTAGCCTGCAAAGTGGCACCTAAACACAGGCCTAGCTTAGACACTGAAGCCCACACACAGACATATGTTTGGGGGCTTTAAGTAATGGGAAAGAAGTCAGTTAAGGGTGCGGTCAACCTCCACCCAGAATGTGGAGAGCTTTATGTTCACATACGACTGAGAGGGCTTTTAAGTTTGGTTCTCATTTGAAGACTGCTTTGGGCGGCTACACTGTTGACAGTTTGTACCTCCTGCATTGGACACTCTGAAAATACAGCTGTAAACCTGGTCCATATCTAATCCAATACATCCAATTTCATGCCAGTTTTCTTTGACAGGTACATTAGTGTAACATGGCATGTGAACTTCATGTCAGCAGCCAAACAAAATGTCTAAAAGGTTTCAGCTGTTTGTGTCGTTAACTTACATAACTTCATGGGGATCATGAAAATCACTCCAAGTGATGGATTAAAGGGCCCATGTCATGGAAAAACAAGAGTCTAATGTGACAATTAACTTATCAAATGTTTAAAATAGTCTGTATGTGAAAACGAAGCAGTAATCACAGCCTGTTTTGATGTCACAAAAATCAACACATTTGCATATACCCAATACAGCCCAAAGCCCCACCCAGCCACAATAAAGGCAGAATGAGAATTTCAGCCCAAACTGGTTTTTAAATGAGGCGCAACATAGGGCGGCCAATGTGTGATTTGCTTATATCGGTCTTAAGTGAAGTGAAAGTGACCATTTGTCATACCTGAACACACCACAGCACACAGTGTGAACAGCACAAAATTCTTCCTCTGCATTTAACCCATTCACCAAGTGAAGCAGGGGGCAGCCAGGAACACGGCGCCCGGGGAGCAGTGCGTGGGGACGGTACCTTGCTCAGGGTACTTAAGCGGTGCCTAGCAGTCTTGGGGATCAAACCTGGACTTTCTGGTCGCAGGGCAGATGCCTTAACCACTAGGCCACCCAACTGCCCCAAAGGGCACAGTAAGAAAAGCAGCCTGTTTCTATCTAATGGACTTTAAAGGTTGGAATTGGTCATACAAAAAAGAACTGAATTACTGTTTTTGTTACCCAATACAATAAGTGTTATAATACAAGAAAAAAGTAGGATATGAACCTTTTAAATGAATCACTGAGGCTGATGTGTATTTTAATTATTGTATCAAAATTGGTAGTCTGAATACTTGAATAAGTCTTGAATTTTATATTAGCCTGAGATCCTCTTATTAAACAGAGAAAAAACTCAACCTGCAGCTAAAAAAAATTGCAGTACAAAATAAAATGATACAGTAGCCTATGTGAACAAACCAACTTGCCAAAGCTCATTTCAATAATGAGGGATGAACATGGTATTTGTCAGGCTTGGAAATGCATAGCTGTAGTGGCTATCATTGTTATTATGCAATTCATACTGATAACATAGCAGTGGTTTCCTATGAAGAAGGAAAGAAAACATATCATAGATGGCTTGTGTAATTTCCATAGAAAAGCACAAAGGCAACTTAAGCTTACCATGCACAGTGTCTGTGGAACTGCATTCTCTGGGGTGATGGAGCTACACCCAGTACCTTTGGGAAGAACTGGAGTGGTGTTTGTGATCCAGAACTCACCTGCCCATACCTGACTTGAAATCAAGTCCATACTGTAAAACCTTCCCAAAAGAGAACATTTTTTTGTAAGTGTTCCAGTAAAGTTGCTATTTTCGACATCCAAAGTTTTGTTCTTAAAAAGATGAAATGCCTCCCAAATATATACAGTGTGTATACAGTATATACAGGGAATTAGGACACCCCAGTTAAAATAAAATAATAAAACACACACACATTTAGTTTTTATTGGATGGCAGAGCAAGGCTAGCAAGTGCTGTAAATCTGAAATGCTGTTATGTGTTGTGTTAAAGGGGACATATTATGCAAAACTAAAAAAAAGTTATAAAAGGTCTATGGGCTACAAAACATGTTCATGAAGTTCTTTACACAAAATCACTCTCACATTAAGAGATCTCACCAGCTTTATTCTTGACAGTTTCAGTCCCCTCATTTCAGTCGAAATGAGCCGTTTGGATTGCTCCCTTATTCTGATGTCAGAATAAGGGAGCAATCCAAATGGCTCATTTGCTTAGAACCACCCCTCATCTGTTGAGTCTCCACCCACTAGCTTAGTTGAAGACCTGCCATTTTTGTCTGCTGGTTTTATGAGCATAAGACGCCGAGCGCTGTGGCTACAGTCAGAGGCAAGTCGCTCATTAAGTGTTGTGTTCATCTTGCTCTGGGTCCAACTCGGGGTCCAACATATAGGGCTGGATAGCGCATCTGTTTTCTGCCTTTTTCTCGTGTTAAGTGTCCCAATACCTTTGATCATCTAGATCAGTGGTCCCCAACCTTTATTTCTTCACGGACCGGTTTAATATCAGAAATTATTTTCACGGCCCGGCCTTTAAGGAGTGGCAGATAAATATACGTATACGCATTTATACAAATAAATGATACGCATAAAAATGGGGATATTTTAAAAGTATAATAATGGGGTATCTTTAAAATATAATAATAAACGTACATCCAATGTGTACTAGCAGCTTTATTAACAGTATTTTCATTACAACGAGCCAACAACATGACACGGGTAACATCCATTGTTTTTTTTCTGTGCAGCCCGCGGACCACTACCACATGACCCACGTCCCGGTACCGGTCCGCGGCCCGGGGTTTGGGGACCACTGATCTAATGTATCTCTCACTCTTTCTTTCTCCCTTTCCATCCCTTTCTTCCTTCAGCCTTCCTTCAAATAAAGAAAGAAAGTCTTTCGCTGGTGTTAAGGATATGGTTTCTAATGTAAAATCCGGAAATTAAACGCACGGCTTAAGCATAGGATGGGTGGGGCGTGGCCAGCAACAGCTTATTTGCATAAAAAGGACAGAGCTCTTAAACGGCTCTTTTGAAATGGACTGAAACTGTGAAGAATAAAGCTGGTGAATCTCTTTATGTGAGTGATTTTGTGCAAAGAACTTCATGAACATGTTTTGTAGCCCATAGACCTTTTATAACTAAAGTGAGTTTTGCATATTATGTACCCTTTAAATGCTGTTAAGATATTTGATGGCTATAGCTTTAAGAATCAAGGAGTGCCAAAATGAATGGGAAAGAACAGCTGGTTAAGATAGATGAGCATCATAATTATGGAGTGTAGTAATTTAATATGGTTCAGTAGTATAACATTTGAACCACATTTGCTTATTCGATGTCCATATAAAACAACACTTTCTAGGGGAGGACTGAATTTAGAAAATAAAGGTGGTTCAAATTGCTGGGTGCTGTTGGCATGACATTCAGTTACATTTGGGGTCTACAGCTAAACCTCATGGCAGGATTTGGTGGTCCAAAATATGAAATGTGAAAATGTGAAAATGTGAAATGTTTCTGACAGAATACCAGAATGACATGACAGTCGTGAGCATCAAACCATGGGCACTAAACACAGCTGTCTGTTCAGAGTCAGCAGTCAGATATTACTATGTTTGGTTCATCTTGAGTATTACCGAAAATCCATGCATTTCTACAGGAGCATGCAAGGATAAAACAATTAATTAGAACCACCAGCGTAATTTTGTAGATCCCCTTCATGCCGATAAAACAGTTCTGACCCATCAAGGCACCGACTCCAAAAGACTTCCAAGGATATGATGTGGTTTCTGGCACCAAAGTGTTAGCAACAGCTCCTCTGGGGCAGCAGGTGGCCTAGTGGTTAGGGAGTTTCTCCTGTGATCAGAACGTTGTGGGTTTGAATCCCAGGACCACTAGTATTATCACTGAGGTTCCCTTGAGTAAGGTACTCTCCTCACACCCCTATTGGTGACTTAAATGCAGAAAAAGTCTTTCACCTTGTCCACACTGTGTGCTGTGCTGTGTTCACAGCTGCCTCTTTACTTTAGGTCCTGCAAAAGATTCCATTCTGGGGGATTTGGAGGCCAAATCAACACCTTGAACTCCTTGTCATGTGCCTCAAAATATTGTAAGTGTAAGTGATGCACATCTGACCATCCACATGATGTAAAAGAAAATGTGATTCAGACCAGGCCATCTTCCACTGGTCCATGATCCAGCTCTGTTGTTCACTGATGGTCCATGATCCAGCTCTGTAGTTCACTGTAGGCATTTTTTGCGGTGGAGAGAGGTTAGTCTTCAACGTTCCTAAGTTCACTCACACCACACCTTTACTAAGGAACCTCCACTGGCTCCCTGTGGCCCCTCGCATTAAGTTCAAGTCCTTAACACTTGCTTTCAAGGCCAAGAATGGACCCCCATACATAACAGCACTAATCAAACAACATCTTACTCTTCTCAGTCTTGGCCTCCCTCGGAGTCCCTCGCTGTCTTCAAGCGTCGCCTGAAGACCCACCTCTTCAAGGAGTACCTTGGTGACTAACTATGCCTCTAGTTTCTGCTTGCCTATTTCTCAGCCCCTTCCTTCCATCTGTTTTATCTTCTGACTTTTCGTTGACAGGTGTCGTTTTCGTTTAGGTGGACCTAACCTTTACAGGTGTAAGAAACAGATTTACAGATATGCATTACTTGAGCATAGATGTACGTTGCTCTGGATAAGAGCATCAGGTAAATGCTGTAAATGTAAATGTAAACGTAAATGTTAGTATGGGCTCTCTGACTGGCCAGCAGCTACAGAGCCCCACATGCAGTAGGCTGCGATGCACTACACCTTTCCATCACAGCCAGCTTCAACTCTAGCAAGTTGTCCTAGAGTAGCACCTCTGTGATATTATTTTGTCTTGCACATGCTCTGACCCTGTTGTACAATTTATGTTGCTCAGATCATTGCACTTGCCCATTTTTCCAGTTTCCAACAAATCAACTTCAAGAACGGACAAGTCACTTGCTGCATAATGTTAATAAAAGAATTAAAATGTTATCTAAAAGCATAATCACAAGTAAAAACAGATTTTAATTTTAAAAGAACCTGGAAGCATTGCCAGTGTAAACTGCAATTACGTGCTTTGGATCAGCATCAGCTCAAGCCTGAAAGGTCAAGGAATGTAAATCAAGGCTTTGTGTCTATATATCAGTCTGAATACATTCTTTGGAAAATTCAATGCCGCACCAACACAGAACACTAAAATGATAACAGAAACGAATCGTGTGAATTTTGAACAAAATAAGCATGAATTATGGGGTAAATTAACAGCAGTATCATTATTATTATTGTTATAGTTTACCTTTCCAAAGTGATTAAATCCCTTGTATATACGTGACCAAGACAGACAGTGGTATTAAGTTAATTCAGGGTACATTTATGACCATGAAAGACATGGGATGGTGTGGAATGAACAAAAAAGTATCGTAAGTGCAACTAGACATGAAGTAAAACATTAACAGTGTTGAAAGCTCTGGACAAAAACAACTTAAAAGCTGAAAATGACCTAGTGGTAGATTTGATGATTTTTGAAGCCAGGTGGCTTGGTTTCCTGGTTCTGTACATCCTGACAAGCTTTAAACCTTTAATGCATGGAAATCGTCACGGCAAAAACAAATTTCAAGCAAGCCGTTCGCCCATAAAGCTGCTTAGAAAGACAGTGGTAAATGTGAACTTGTATTAACTTGATTGTATCTTGTTTTCAGTGAAATGAGAATAGAGTATGTGTTAACAACATTATTATTGTTAATATTGTTTACTTTTCCAAAATATTCAAATCCATGGAACAGACATGAAGAATAAACAAAGATTATCTTCCGATCCGATCGGCGGAGTCCTTTGCTGTCTTCAAGTGTCGCCTGAAGACCCACCTCTTCAAGGAGCACTTTGGCGACTAACTATGTCCCTTTCCTACTGCTTACTTGTTTCTTAAAAAAAAAAATCCTTTCCCTTGACTTCTCTATGACGTTGTTCTTCTCTATGGCTTATGTATTGTTGGGTAGGTCTTGGCTGATTATTATTTGACAGTTGTTGTATAGATGCTCTGACTGCAGTATTTCGGTTAAATAGTTGACATGGATTTAAGCTGTTTTTCAGGTAAGACTTCTTGAGCACTGTTGTACGTCACTCTGGATAAGAGCCTCAGCCAAATGTCGTAAATGTAAATGTAAATGTAAATGTAAATGTAATTTTCACTAGTGCAGCTACACATGAACAAAAAAGCTGAAGATAATCCAGTAGCTGACTTAATGAATTTTACATTTATGGACGCTTTTTATTCAAAGATACATCCATTCCCTAACTACAGGGCGCAGTCTCCCTGGAGCAACTTGGGGTTAAGGGTCTTGCTCAGGGACCCAGTGGCGGTTTGCTGAAGGTAGGATTCGAATCCATAACCTCTTGGTCCAGAGGCAAGTGGTTCCCAACCTGGGGTCCGGGTCCCCCTTAGGGGGACACGAAAGATTGCCGGGGGTGCGCACAATTTTGTCTGCATTGAGGTTACCAAAATTATATTTGTAGACATTAAGTTCATAAAATCCCAATGTCTGAGAAACGTAAATGTGTGTATGTGTGTGTGTGTGTGTGTGTGTGTATAAAAGTATAAGAACAAAAACCTACAACTGCTGTTTATTTTTTGCAAATAAAAGTTTGTGGGGCCTGGCTTGTCTTGGACACAGGCAAGGGGGGGTTCATGAAAAAAAGCTTGGGAACCACTGCACTAGGCCACCACCACCCACTATTTTAGCAGCATGTTTTGTGCCCCCTCTCTGTGCCCCCTCTCAAACACATAAACAGCATCAAACACTCCTTGCAGGATTTCCCCGGCTGCTGATAAACATACACTATATGGACAAAAGTACTGGGACACACCTCTTATTAATTGAACTCAGATGGCCGCTTACTTCCAGTGAATACCAGTCTTAATGCTTCAGGAGACCAAGACATTTTGGTCTCCCACATAGCCGACACATTTGGCCCACGTGTTTTTTAGAACTCAAGTCCGTAATCTAATATCATTGTTTGCAGTTATTTGTAAATTTAATTCACATATAGGAGTTAATACATTTAGTCAAATGGTTTTTCTCACCACAAAAAACAGTATAAAAACTCAAGATCTAAATGAATTATAATTATTTTAGATCCCATAATGTGACCATGGGATAAAATGTCTTTGATTTGAAAAATGTTAATTTATTTGGTGTTCTAAAGTTACATTATAATTAGAGCAAACACTTCACTGATTATGACACTAGATAGATCTACTTTGATCAGTTTTCTTCCATTACTTATTGAATTTAGGCCCCTTGCTTCCAGTGAAGATGATTCTTAATACTTCATCATGCCAAGACATTTTGGACAACTCCATGCTTCCAACTTTGAGTACAGAAAAGAGAGCAAAACGAGGTAAAATGTGCTTGATTTGACCGCAGATTCGAATACAGCTCGGTTTTTTAACTGCCAGAAAGAAAACGAGAAGTTCGGCTGTAATGCTACTAAAACAAGACTGGAGTTTATGAGCAGGTAGAGGGTTTATAGATATTTATTTCATTATCTCGTCTTTATCTAGGCAATCATGAACACTCGTCTCACTAGCCCTTAGTAAAATAAAGGGAAACGTGTAATCATAGTTACTGTGACTTTTGAATCGGTTAAATCGAGTGATCGATTGAGAAAATGTAACAGTTTCTGTAAAGCGATTCGATCTCAACTACGACACACAATGTACTTAAATGTGCTTAACCCTACCTTAATTTTGGCTACCCCTGAAAATACATCAAACCCCTTAATTTGAATTTTGTGGACAGACTAATTTGTGGATGGATCCCTTAAATTGCCCTTAAAAGTGGATTTTAGCCATGAGTGTGAAACTCCTTAATCTTAAACATTAATTCAGGAGGTTCTGTTATGTAAGGGGCGAATTTGAATTTGCAGTGTTACACCTTAATCTGTTTACTTTCCCCTTAATTTTATCACCTAAAATCACATTTTTGGTTTCGTAGTGCTTGCCATCACAAATTCCTTTTTTGTTACATTTGTGACTTTATATTTAGCAATATAAACTTGCCCAGAACTGTATTAATAAGATCAATAATAATGATTAATTTGTTATCTCTCGCCTCGATTGCTACAATGTCCTCCTAGAGTGTCTTCCAGCTTGTACGACAAGAACCTCACAGCTGGTCCAGAACGCAGCAGCCCGGCAGGTCTTTAACCAACAAAAAGGGTCGCAGTTGACCCACTGTTGATTGACCTACTCATGGCTGCCTGAATTAAATTCAAGTCACTAACTCTTGCCTACAGAGAGACAACATTCAGGTTTATGTTCCTAATCGCTCGACATCATCTGACTTTGCCATCCCTACACACAAGGTAAACCCAGACTCCTCTCTTTCTGGTTCCCTGCTGGTGACCCTGCTGCTGAGCTCCCAGAGGTGACCAGAGCAGCAGAATCTCTTTCTTCGAAAACCTCCTGAAGACTCTTCTGTTCAGAGAGCATCTCCTCTCCTAAAGATCTATCAATCTTCTTGCACTACACCCACAGAAAGATTTTAGGACTTAGCTGTTTCTTCTGGAGTGTTTCCTAATATAGAAAGTCACTTGGGATAAACGCCTCTGCCAAATGAATGTAATGTAAAAATAAAAGCAGTAAATTAAAGCCACATAAGTCACTCTGTTGATTTTGCTACAACACTTTAAAACCAAAAAGAGCATTTAGAACATATGAGTGTAAGTTTGTGTCGGTAGATTTCACTAAACTGTGTTACTTATTTGTAGTATTAATACCCAGCATTTCTGGATATTTTATTTAGACTTTATGTGTTATATTGTTCCTGTCTTTGTGTATCTGTGTCATTTCATAAGCAATTTCCTCCGGGATCAATAGAGGTTTCTGATATTGATTCTGGTTCTGAATGCGTGTCTTCAGCACGTGTGCTTTGATGTTGGCTCGTCCCTCCTCCACAGGGGGGCAGTATATGATCTGAAAATGCCTGGTTGCATCCATCCTTCTTACTCAGGCTCCATCAACAGTTGACTCTGAAAATAAGGCCTCTTGAGAAGGCAGCTCACAGAGCACCCAGAGCACAAGAGGGTCAATTTTGGAACAAAAGCGCCTGCAGACCTGTGCAACTGGAATTATAGGATGCAGAGTGCGCTCAGAGAGCTTGTCAAGATGTAACTCAGAGGCAAGTATTTCCTTGAGGGGAAATGACTTTTTGAATTGCCACTTAACACACAAATTGGTGTGAAGGTGCAGTTTGTTGTGCCTTTGTTGCAACTTTGGAACCAACACCACTCATTTGGCCCTGGAACATGAAGATGAGACAAAAAACAATCGCCACATTAAAGGTCAGGCCTGAGTCTAGAAATCAAGGTGCTTATATCATTTTTCACTGATATTAATATTAATCACTGCAGTTTCAAAGTAAACCCCATTTTTCATTTTTGTACATGTACGTTGGACGTTTGCCCCAAGATAAAGTATTTTTGATACACAAAAAACAGGTGACGTATGCTGAAAAATGTAAAAGTTTACATACGCCCCAAAGAAATGGCTCAAATGTGTCAACGATTAAATAATAAATATTTCATCGGCATAATTGCTGTGTATTTGCTTCCTTTGGCAAGTGCTGTGTTGATGTAACACATTTTATTATGTGCAACAGTTTGACACCATTTTTTCCATGAACTGCACAAGCAGGAAGGCATTAAGGGCATTATGTGACGACTACGGAGTGATGAATGCAGTTATGTGCAAAACACCCCCACTCAAATGGCATACCCAACAAAGAGCACAATTAAATGCGGTAATTTCTATGTGCAATTTCTGTTCTTTTGCTGAGTTTTCATAAAATCTTTAATAAATAAAAATATAAACTGTGTCACAATGTATATAATCTCTATATTTGGGATGTGTATATATATACATATACATATGTATATATGCATTTATATATACATACATATGTATGTATATATAAATGCATCCACACAGGACAGATAATTGGGCCCACCCTCAATTATCTGTATTTTTGTAAAATAATATCCAAAATATATTACAAGAAAACACCAATAATCCACAAAACTAATGTAACTAACTGGTTTCCAATATTCTGTAGTCTGTAGTAACACATTATTTAGCCTCGAACTTGGTTTTAAAGAGACATATCAGTTCTGTCTTTAGTGACTGACATTCACTTTTTTGTTTATCATAAAAAAGTATCAGTTCTCCAACATCACACAATTCCGTCTGGTTTACGTATTATTGAACAAAATTCTATTGTTCAGGATAATGATCCCAAGCATTCTTCACAATTGCGCCAAAATCCAAAGGAAAGAAAAGAAAAGAAAAGTCCAAAGAAAATCAAAAAGTTTAGAGAATCATGCAGATCTTTCTCCTATTAAGCTGAACTGACAAGTTCGAGATGAGAATCCAACAAATAAGACAGAGCTGTTTGCTGCTTTTTGTCTAAAACTTTTTAGACAATAGTTATTTCCAAAAATTTCTGAAAAGGATGCAGCGAATTTGTGCTGGTGGGATTAAAGCAAGGGAGATTCTTTTGATGAAACTAATACATAAACTTTTGCATCGATTAAACTGCACTTACAGCTTATATTGTTACATTTCACTTCAAAACCCATTATATTATATATATAATGTAATGAAATATTTATTGAACTAGTAATCTGGGCTTCTTTGAGGAGAGGTTTGAAAGTGGTTAAGCTAATACACACATCATATTTATTTTAACATTAATGTACAAAAGCAAAGCCTATAGTCGGAGCCATGCCCAGTGCTAAGTGTCAGTTAGTGGGATATAAAGCCTCCCTGCACTGGGCGGTGGAACAGTGGAACAGTGCTCCATCCAGCACCTGTGAATGAGTGGTGTTTGTGATCCAGAACTAATCATCAAGTTTGGAGTTTTACAACCTTATTGCTCTTGTGCTGCAGTCAAATCCTTACAGCAATGTTCCCACATCTAGTGTAAAGCCCTTCCCAGAAAAGAAGATACTGTAACTCTGAATTAATAGGGACAGACCCCTTATTAATCCAGATAAACGTTTTGAAAGACCCTCTGACTCATATTTAGACTAACATAACAGAACAATAAAAAAACAGCTGGTCCCAAGAAGTAAACACCTGAGAGTTCATGAATGTGTGTGTGTGTGTGTGTGTGTGTGTGTGTGTGTGTGTGTGTGTGTGTGTGTGTGTGTGTGTGTGTG
>JBBPDC010000141.1:3311454-3323294 GCA_037974485.1 Hemigrammopetersius urotaenia
ACACACACACACACACACACACACACACACACACACACACACACACACACACACACACACACACACAAACACACTCAAATACATGCATACACTTGTTACACATGTACATTTCAGGCTTATATTAAGATATTAATATTAGTCCTGATTAGTTTTTGTTTCCACCGGGGGAAGATTCCAATGAGATTAACGGCGTTAAAAAAATTAATCTATGCCCACCTCTAATATATATATATATATATGCAATAATTACATAATGAAGTGTTTGGAATGTTTGAATCTCAAAGGATTAACACTAATATTGTATCTATTTGTGTGTAGTTCACACGGAAAGAGTAGCAGAAATAGTTCACACATTTGTGACACAACGGAGGTTCCTTTTTTTATTCGAAGCTCTTCGAAAGGAACTGCCTTGGATCACTCATTGATGCTCAGCGGGGGAGCACAGTGAAATAGAGGACTTCAGTGAAATAGAGGAAACCCACACTAGCAAGATCTCAGTAATGTAATTTGCACTCACAGACTGCAAGTGAATGATGTAAACAGGCAAATATAATAAGCTCTAATAAATAATAAGCTACAATAATAAGAGGATTAGGCTTTAGGGCTTTAGGTCTTTGTATTTGTAAAAGATGAATCGCGAAACTGTAACATACAAAGTAAAAAATGTGTTACAGTAATGTCTTACGAGCTTCAGTGTAAGGTTTATTGTTTCTAAGTAGTTTTAAAAGAGAAAGTAATTATAAACCACCTTTGCTTCAGCACTAACACACATCTGGAAATTCAGTACAGATATTTACTTCATCTCAAAGCAGCATTTTGAATTAAAAATATTTGGATATTTCAATTTCCAACCGGTTTTAGCTCCTTCAACTTTGTCCTCATAAAGAAGCACATGGATCTGTGAGCATTAAACCTCATTTATTATTGTTTTTTCATCTGAAAAACACAACTGCACTGCTTGTTCCCCACGACAGAATGAGAATCTAAGGAGCATGCTCCCATGGGGCATGCTAATAAAAATTTATGGTTGAGTTTGGAGTATGCTGACAATGCTGACATGCAGGTTGCATCAGCAATTCTGATGACACCACCAAGGCTTCCACATTCATTCAAAGTCCAGTATATGCAAATGTAGTTTACAGTTAACACTAAAAGTCAATCATAAAAAAACAAACATTGAGTTTTTCCTTAGATTTCCGTTTCAGAGATCACGCTTTCACTGATCACAAATCCATGTACATGCTGGATTCTGCATTTATGGAATATATAATGAATACTTTAGCATCGCATGTGCTACTACTTAAAATTGCCTATGTTTATTTATTTTGACATGAATTAAACTCTTATGGTTCACCTGCAAGCATGATGCAATCGAAAATGTGTTATCAGAACCTCCAATCTGAAGAGCCTGCTCTGCAGTGTGTCACTCATCTCAAGCTGTTTAACTGTTGAATGACGGACGTTGTCTGTCATAACAACAAGGGCTGCATAATACGCCGCTGTTTATTTCCGCTTAACTCCAGCGGCACCCATGTAGAGCTCGTGTGGTCAGAGGACTGCGGGAACGCCCAGCACCCAAAATAAACCCTTGCCATGATGAGTGACAGGGGTGATAGCACCCTGCCATGCCCAGCTTTGATGCCTCCAATACTCTCAGCCAGCTGTAAGACTTCTCTGGTGCTCTATTCAGAACACTTGGCCAACGAAGCAAGGCTTCTCATTTACTGGTCACCAAAGCAGCCCCAATTCTGGCCTCAAGGGTTGTTTGACTCTTTGCGAAGGGGGATATGAACCTGGAAGTGTCCCACTGAGTGAGGTCAAAGGGGACAATGTCCCTCACTTCCACTCCGCATCTCCAATGGAAGTGACAATAGAGCACGGTAGGCCCAAATAAAGGCCTAATAGAATATCCTCAGTTATTGAGGCTCACAGAGGCAGTAGCTAACTACAAAGCGGCCGGTAATGAGGCAGATTCCACAGGTCAGACTGGAGTCATGAGCCATGACCGACTCCAGGCAAGTGTACCATAGCCAAAGGTTCAAAAAGAGTTTCTCTTCACAAATACACAACAAGAAAGAAACCGCTACATCGAATTTAGTTGATTTTAATGTGTCCTTGTTTTTTTACACCAGTTTCTCTGAACATTCATGATGAATCCAGTGATGGAACCCAGAAATGCTGGGTATGAATTCTTGATAAGTTAATGTACATTAAAGTTAAAGGGCCCATTACATGGAAAACTACATTTTTTTAAATAAACAGTTTGAATTTGGAGAATACATTATGGTTAAACCAACTTATTTGCATATATCCACTTATTCAACTGTAGCATTGTTTGAGGGCAGCTAACCTAAAGGTACAGAAGCACAAATGACTGTTTTTGTTGTATAAACCAAACCACACATTATTAATGTGCATTGGGGGTGAGGTGGGGGGTGGGGGCTTTTCTGCAGACCAACCTGAGAAGCTCAAAGCCAAGGAACATTTCGCATTGAGTTAGAAGTTTGAGGGAATAAACCCGTGAGAAGAATGAAGCTGTTTCTGTTTCTCCTTCATAGTTGTTTTAAGTAAATAAAACGAAAAAGCTTCAAAACCTCGGTTGCAGTAAAGAGTTAATAAGACTCTAAAAGATGAAGATAAAGACAAAGAAATACCTGTAAAATGTACAATATGGTGTCACCTGTTGTCTTAGAGCTGTCGGCAAGCATTCACCTGAGAAGTCTGCCTTGCTTACTCACACTCTCACACACACTTAGAGCGGATTACACACAAAAGACACTAATTCTAGGGTATCAGATGGTGCATTCTTTTTTTTTTTTTTTTGGTGGGAATTGCTCCTATTCATGCACGTAATCCTGCATTTCCCTTCACCGCGGCCAACTGGACGAATGCCTCAACCCGATCTAAGACAAAAGCCCTACACAAAGAGGTGCTGCCTGACACACAGGATGCCTCTTCAAAAAGCATGCCGCTCACTCAGAATAGACAGGGGAGGAAACTGATCCTAGACCAGCCCCCTAACTCTCTGCTCTGTGAATACTGGCGACGCATTTCCTGCTAACCCAGCCAATTAAAGAGAATTTACATCCATTAACCCTCAGAAGTCTATAGTTATCATTGTCATTTCGCTGCACATTAGATTTACTTTGCATCCTGATTTAACTGGATTTTCATTGCACAGTTTGTTATGTATTACAGGACTCCGCAGTTCTCAACATTTTTAAAAATAAAAAGTGGCACTGGGGGTACAAAGCATATGTCACCCAAACTGTTTCTGAAAATATATCCCTAAAAACGTTTCGCAGGCAGCTTAAGCCACATCAACTGGGGGACACAGACATGTCAGTGGCGCTTTGAATGATTTACTGTAAGCTAGAAGATGTAACAAAACCTTGTGTGCTGTGCCTTGACATTTTAAACAACTGTGTTCACACGCCACCTCAGGAATCAGTTGTAGTGGCAATGACTGCCTTAAATACAAAGGAATCCGAATCAAGATCTCCAGCTCTTGGGTTGGTTGAAATGGCTGCAGAGAAGTTTTTTTTTTTTTTTGTAGCATTTTTACAGCTCACAGTAAGTCATACAATCTCCAAATCTGCATTGACAAACCTGTGCCTCCTTAGTAGAGAGCTGAACACAAATGTTGGAATTTTGGGGGTTGCATTTATGAAAAAAACATTGACATCTAGTGTTAGCAACATTAGCCTCGTAGCTTCAGTGCTAAAGACTCCGAACGCGCGTTACCTGATTAATTAATCTGGAGTAAGTACAAAAAATGTGTAATTTACTTTTGCCAAATCATTTCTTTAAGGTATTCCAGAGTGTGGTGCATGGGAAAAGGGTTAAGGAAATGCTTTATACTGTTAAATCGTTCATGACTTTGTTATGGAGGGAAAAATTAACTGATGGATTGTGGAGGTTCCTAAACCTTTAAAAAGCTCATGGCCTGTCACAAATTTCCCAAACTAAAATTTCTTCTTTACATAACCATCCTTTGAGAGGTTTAAAGGATGGTTCTCTGATGGTATTGCCCTAAAGAAATCATTTTTGCCACCTTTATTGTTTAACTCTGTACGCTAAAGAGCTGGCTGGGGGCCTACAGTGGACAGCAATAATCAGGTCATAACACAGCGGTCCAAGGGGAAGCGTTTCAGACGACCTCGACTGCTTTCTACTGTATCTGGTCTTTAATCAGCCAGCCTCTAACCTCTTCAGGCTCTTTCCACAAACTAATTGGCCCTCCTCCCATCTGCTGGAAGCTCCAGACAGATACTACTGTTTTATTGCAGCTGAGGTCACCAGGGAGCAGGGCTCTAAAAGAAAGAAGAAACAGGTTATTCTGTGCATACAGGGTAAAGACGGAGAAAGAGAAAGGCTACTGAGGTCCAACAGCTCTCAGAGGAGCTACTACACCACTGTCCACTCTACTGTCCTCACCAGACGCCACGTCCCAGAGGAGCGCTAAGGGCGACGTGTACTAATCACGGCCACCGTACAGACATGCAGAAGTGCCTCTGACTAATTCAGAGCTTGACACAATGATTGATGCTGCTGAACCCTAAGCGATATGGGCCTCTTTGAAGGTGGATCGTTTTCCTTTTAATCTGAAGGGTTCTACAAGTGCCTGGCTTGTAGACTAAGTGGGTGAATCCAGGCTCAGAAGCTTCTGGTATTTGTTACAGGCAACAGGTTCGGAGGGATTACAGCCAGCTTTGCTGAAACCCAGCTATGAGGAGTTTCTAAAACTGGCCACTTCCAGAGTGTGCGATAATTTGTATTAGTCACTGCTTCTCTAGGTGAGGCGTGTACTCGTGGGCGAAAAAATTGAGCGCTAAACAATTACTCATGGACTGGCTACAATTGATGTTAAAACTGCCAGACTCGTAGTGCGAGATGATGAATGATTACAAGTGGTGACAAAAGTGACAAAACCGCAGTGAACTATTGCAGGTTTCAATCAATCCATCCATCCAGGCAGAAGTAAATAAAACAAAGTCTCGAGGACTGCTAAGACCGGGGAGGGGGAGGGGGAGGGGCATGGGCATCGATCCAGATCTTCTACATACGAGAAAGAGAGCCTCACACCCGAATCAATAAAACTCATCCTCTCAGTCACATCCAATTAAGAGCGTGTGGAGTAAAGCAATGCTTCCGCTATAAATCAGACGGGAAGAAAAAAAACCACGCGCACACACTTTATTGAAATCCAACAGGAACGGGGAAAAAAAGTTTATTGCAATGCAAGTAAGTCTTGAGGAGCTCGCCCTTGGATCAGCCCACTGTAAGGTGCGAAGCAGGCTGGATGCGTCTCTAAAGGTTTGTGGGCTAAATGCTAGCCGTGAATACAGTTGCGGCTGCCAGGAGTGAGGTTAAGGAATCAATGGGGGCGAGCGAAAACAGTGCCAATTAAACCAGCGAAGTACAAGATGCGTCAGTGCTGGTTGATGCTGCTTTTAGGTCACTCAGTTCCCCCAGTATGCAAATTTCATAAACAGAGATAATCAAATCTGATTGTACAGACTATTGGACTGTTAATCTGATTCAAATCAGACTTCTGGAAATGAGATTCTAGACAATTTTCAGCCTAAAAATCTGATTTAAGAAGCAAATCTGATTTGCCCAATGATGAGCAAAGCCTAAGAAAACACTGATATATCATGGCTGAGTATCTCTTTAGACCAATTATCTTAAAAGTTGCTGTTTTGTCATTAGTGGAGGTTTAAGCTTTACTGTGCTCTCCTTTGGCTACATTTACATTATCAGACTGAAATGGCTCAGTTATTTTGCCTCAGTATAACACAAGTTGGATGTTTTCAGAGTTGAGTGAATACCACACAAATCTTTTCAGGATCAAATACGTATCTGAAACGTGGCCATGCAACTTTGTGTTTTTTTCAGCTTACATCATTATCCCATGTTTTCCGTGCAGCAGCAGAGGCTAACATAGAGTTTCTGCCAGTAAGTGGTAAACAATCATAAAAGCATTTTGACCTTTTCCATCTTTTCCCCTAATCATGGACTCCTGAGAGCTATTTTGACCTATGGTCTCTGCAATTTGTGCTCTGAGTTTGTTCATTTGTTGCTTTTATTGTTCATGATGCACGCGGATCATCAGCATGTGCACTTGTGGCTAAAGTTTGTTCATGTAAATGACTATACAGGTATTGATACAGAAGACTTTCGATACAGAAGACTTTCAGATCTGAGCAAAAAATCGGAATTGGGCAATGATGCTTGTAATGTTGCAGCTTAATAGGACATTTTAGTGCTTAAAGGAAGCAGTGAAAACAATTAGCATATGCTGACTGTATGTGTAAATTATAAAACTGATCAAACATTAAAACATGTAATATTATCTCAGACAGATTCTCCACTATGGTTTGAGACATTGTATGACACAGAAATGGACAAAAGAACAGAAAATTCGGGTTTTGAGGTGGCAGTTATAACGTTTTAAGCTATTTTCAGCTATGAGACATTGGGTGTTATCAGTAGCCCAGATAAATAGTAATTCATTCAATTGTAAATCTTATTTTTGTGGGAAATATTATGTTCAGCATTGTGTTTAATGTTTATGTTTATTAATGTCTCACAGACTATGGAACAGTTATACTCTAATCATATAACAGGTGACCAGTCATTTCCTATTGAGGGTAGGCGATTTCAAAATAAGAAGGTGCTTATTGTCATTTCAACCATATTCACAGTACACACTGAAATGAAACCATGTGCAATGTGACCAGGGTGCGATAAAAAGAACAAAGAACAGAAAGACCATAAGACTACACAAATGTGGGCAGGACAGGACTACAGAGAGTGCAAAAAAAGAGAGAAACAGTAGTATAAGTTACAGGACAACACACAATGAAATAACAACACTGCTGTGGGTGAATACAGTATTATGCTTTATTCTAGCAGTCATTAATTGAGCAAAAATGCAAAGGTTGAGGTAGAAAGCAATGAATAACTGTTCAAAAATAGCACAGTTTATATTAAATACAGGGTATTGACAGGGTAGTTAGGTAGTATGTAGTCCCTCTGTAAGATGTTGGGAGAATTTGGTTGTGTGGGGGCGGCATGGAGCGGTCTTCTCAGTCTCTGCTGCTGGGAATTCTTGATGGTAGAGTTGGTGTTGAGGGTCCATGTGAGTTTATCTGTCATGTCAACACTAAAGAACTCAGGATGATCTCCACAGAGGAGTCATTTTGTCCACACTCAGGGACTGGATGTTGGCTGTGCACCAGTTCATTAGCCATTGCACCTCCTCTTTGTATGCCATCTTCTCGTTCTCACTGATCAGACCCACCAGAGTAGAGTAAACCTGACGATAAGGTTTGAACTGTCCATTGCTTCGAAGTGGGTGAACAGTGTGAACAGAAGAGGAGCCCTCTCATTTACATTTATGGCATTTATCAGATGCTTTTATTCAAAGCGACTTCCAGTTCCCTAACTACAGGGGGAACGTTCCCTGGAGCAACTTGGGGTTAAGGGTCTTGCTCAGGAACCCAGTGGTGGTGCTGAAGGTAGGATTCAAACCCAAGATCTCTTGGTCCAGAGGCAAGTATCCTGCCACTAGGCCACCTTCACTCTCGGCCCCTGTGTTCAGTAGGTCGATGCTGGAGATGTTGCCCCCAATCCTGACGAACCGAGGTCTCCTAATCAGGAAGTCTCAGCTTCATAGTCAAATGCTGGGGAACGATGGTGTAGAAAGCAGAGCTAAAATCGATGAAGAGAATTCTAACATAAGATTCTTTATGTCCAGGTGGGTGAGGGCCAGGTGAAGGGTGGTGGTGGTGGCATCCGCTGGGTTGGGATGATATGCAAACTGCAGGGGGTCCAGTGTGGGGTAGCTGTAATGTTATGTGCCTCATGACGAACCTCTTGAAGCGCTTCATGATGATCAGTGTGGGTGTGACTAAATGGTAGGCTACTGTCCAGAACAGGGTCTTGAGTCAAATTTCTCAAACCATGCTGATCCTCCCGTCCTCACGGCGGACCTGAACTTGCTATGCCTGAAATCCCACGAATGAGAGTCCATACCTGACACTGAGAAACAAACCAAAAACCTCATCACGCCCTCATGTGACAACAAAACATTAACAACTTATTTACAGCCAACATTACCAATTTGTGGCCTACTAGTGTGAACATAGTTAGCCTAGACTAACCCCTACAGAAATGTCCTACAGTGAGTATTGGCCCACTTCCAGGCAACAGACATAACTATCCCTCCTGTGAAATACCTACATTAACAGATACAGTAATGCACATAATATATATACACTATAAACTGAATTCTATGTTTAACAACATTTGTGTTCAAGTACAACATGACACACTCCGGTATTAAGACTGCAGTGCTGGACCACAAGTGGCTGGACAAGATGTAGCTGTTAATTCACACAAAGTCTGACATATTGAAAAAAAAGAAAAGAAAGAAAACAGATCTTTTTTCTTTCAGTCCACACTGCATGTAATCTATCTGCTCTAATCCGCCCTCCTGTAAGTTTGTGTTTTTCATAATGCCATTTTTCCCCCCACTTCATATTGACTTTTAAATGGATCTCAGAAGCATCCATTATTCATACAGAGACCTGGGCAGCGGCAGACTCGACTCTTCCAGTGACAAATAGTTCCATCAGGCATTCTCAGAGAACATGGCGTTTCATTTGAGAAGCCGGGTGTGTTTTTTTTTTTTTTGTGTGGGTTCTTCCGTCGATCATTCACTTTACGATCTAGGATGAAATGGAGGGACAAGTATATAAATATTAACCAGGCCCTTGTTGAACATGTCTGGCACCATGCGATTCTTACAGTAGCCAGAGACTCATCAAACAACTCACAGAGGCGCCGTAACGTCCAGAGTTAAAGTGACAAATCTGTGGAAGTGGCGTGAATTAAGGCCAATTTGGCTAAGGGGATTTTTTCAATCAGTGAAGCTTAAGGCTGACATCGCAAGCAACACAGTCATACGCAGCCATACACACTCATGCAAGCGGTGCTTCCACCAGCTGTGCCTGTCATTAATATTGCTCAGTCAGAGCTTGATGAAAAAAGCCATGTGTGTAATTGCAGTTAAATGTAATAATGCTGGTTTGCTGGTGCCATGTTTGTATGTAGTCATCTGTCATCTACCCATTAATCTGCTTCCTGTGATGCAGGGCAGAGATGATTTAACAAACACACACACACATGTGAGCGTGCACACACACACACACACATACACACACACACATAAAGACACATTCAGAATATTATAAGGGACAAAAGGAATAAAGAGAAAAGATTGTACAAAATGAGAACTTTTACACCTGTCTAAGGGAAATTCCTCTTCTATAAGTTACAAAAGACTTAGTTGTGCTTCTTGTTTGTTCAGAATTAAAGGGCCTTTCCCACAATTTTGTCAAATATCTGCAAATTAAATCATAAGTATGTAAACAAAGCCGTTTTCAGTAGTTGTTGTAAAACGAGTGACTGTGGAGTTATCTAATCGACTCAGTTTTCTTCACGGTAGTAGTGAATAAACACCAACACATGAAATAAAAATAGTAAAACAGTGATACATTTGACAAAAATATATCTCTCCACCATAATTTTTTTTTTCTTTTTTTTCTAAGAACTATTGTCTCAGGCATCAGGCAATGAAAATTATATTTTGAGACAAAGATGATTCTGTGAGGCACTTAAAAATGCTTGGTGTTTTACAGTGTTTTGCAACTGCTGAGTCACATTTCCAACAGTGAAACCACATTTTCAAAACTCTATATACAGTGAGCACAACATTGCTCCAAGTGGACTAAACTGTGGATTATTGTTTTTACACAAGATGCATCCAGTGACTAAACGCTCCAAAAGGAATGGGTACTTTTCTCACTCAAACTCTACCAGCATCAAAGCTTTACATATTTAGAGCCATTTTGCCCATGCTTACATACTGTCTTCACAACTGGTAACCATAAGTCTGCAACTGCTGCAGTTTGTTAAATATTATTGATATGTGAAGAAATATGTGTCAGGATGAGCCGTACAGGAGGCTGGTACCAGAGAGCGACTGAGAGGAAATGCTCAGTACGCGTTGTGATGTGGGATAATGTGCCACTCCACTGCAGTCATGGATGGTTTTATTGTCTTTAAAGCTCAGGTTTGTTCATGTAAATTACCATATAGGTATTGATACAGAAGACTGTTAAGCCAGTTTGTGTGTGGTCTAGTTTTTTTTTTTAACTCGCAGTGACGAGCCTGACCTTAGTTTCACATTAAAGACTGGTTTGTATGGAAGTTCTCTCCTTCCGAGCACGACATGACACAAAAGGCAGAGCCCCCGCAACAAAGTTGGCCTCACCACTGAAAAACCTGCATAAACCTACTAAATAACAGAGTAAAAACAAAAATCTGAGATCCTCAGCTTTGATCTAACTTCTCAAGCACCAGCGACCAGGACACTTCAAATGTTTAAAAAAAAAAAAAAAATCGGAATTGGGCAATGATGCTTGTAATGTTAACACAACCTGAGGGTCCTTGCAGTGAAAACAATTAGCATATGCTGACTGTATGCCTAAAGTATAAAACTGACCAAACATTAAAACATGCCTGCCTGTGTTGTTATAGATTCACCATTTTGGTTTGAGACCTTGAATGACACTGAAATGGACAAAAGAACAGAGAAAATTCAGGCAGTTGATAAAGTTTTAAGCTATTTTAAGCTACGAGACAGTACGTACTATTGTCCATGTTATCAGTAGCCCAGATAAATAGTAATTTATTCAGTTGTTAATCTTCTTTTTGTGGGAAATAATATGTTTAATATTTAATATGTTTATTAATGTCTCTATGGAACAGCTATAGTCTTTAAAGCCAAGGATGTCTTTATTTTTCCTGCCACCATACCCACTCTTTCCTAAACCCTATAGAAGAACACTTCTTGGCATGGAGATCACCAAATGTCCCTACTTGTTGCCAATGCAGGGTGCCAGGATAATACTACTGGGCACTGCCAAGGTTGAGTAGGGCATTTTAGAAGATACTTCACCAAATGCAGAGAGAAAACCTGTGATCCAGGGCACAGGAGGGACTAGCATGATTTAAATAACTTTACAGTATCTTTGGCTTGTCGTTCTCCTAAGCACTGATATTCCTTTAAGCACCAAAAGTGTGTGTGTGTGTGTGTGTGTGTGTGTGTGTGTGTGTGTGTGTGTGTGTGTGTGTGTATACGATAAAAAAATGGTAGTGAAATTGTGTTCTATTGTAAAACTAATCAATCACTTGGAACCCAGCCATGATCAGAAGTGTGCAGAAGTTTTGGAGGTTTGATTCAGTTGTGTAACACAGATAAACAGTTTTGCAGTGGTAATGAATTTCAGAGGGTTGATGCAATGTGTTACCAAACTGTACATTGATACGGCAAACTGTGTGAAGTTTTTGAAAAGGTGTCTTCAGTATTAAGAAACGTAACTTAACAATTGTAAAAAATGTTAAGCGAACTTTAATCAAAGTTTAGTTTACCTTTCAGAGGCATTTAACACATCAGGTCTCTGGTTTCTGTGGGCAATTCTGATTACGTTTCTCTAGAATGAAGCATTTTCACATCTGAGCTCTCTAAACATAATCATTTAATTATGCAGAAATAAATAAAATGATGTCGTTCCTATGAATTCTACACAAACAGGTCGCACTGAAAGCATAACTAAGCCATAACCTTGGTGTATGTGTGTACGTGGGCATGTATGTGATTTGTATGTATGTGTCTCTGTGTGTGTGTGTGTGTGTGTGTGTGTGTGTGTATATGTGTGTGTGTGTGTGTGTGTGTGTGTGTGGACACCTCTGCCCATACCAGCACCCAG
>JBBPDC010000141.1:3338186-3365375 GCA_037974485.1 Hemigrammopetersius urotaenia
AGGGAGAGAGAGAGAGAGAGAGAGAGAGAGAGAGAGAGAGAGAGAGAGAGAGAGAGAGAGAGAGAGAGAGAGAGGGGGGGGGGAGAGAGAGAGAGAGAGAGAGAGAGAGAGAGAGAGAGAGAGAGAGAGAGAGAGAGAGAGAGAGAGAGACCGAGGAAGAAAGAATGAAAGAGGGAGACTGAGAAACGAAATGTTTCAGGTTGTCCGATGTCAGATGTTTCGATAAGCTGGAGGACAACAATCACGTGAGGAATGCAACTGAACACAAAGGCCAATTTCCAGTCAAGTCTTTGAACCACAGCCTTGAATGTCTTTGTTACGATAGACTGTCGGGACAAAGTTGCAATACACAGTGAAAGAGTTTGTTTCAGATTGTTTGTCACAGTGAGTTTGTATTACACAAAGGTCATGTGATTCCAGCCCTTGTGGCCGTTTCCAGTAAACCGGAATGTAATAATCCGCTCAGCGCAGTCTAATCGCCTCCTCAAGTACACACTATCCCCCCTCAAGAACTTACTTTGGAACACACAAACACATATAAACAAGCACACACACAAGGATGGATCCAAGCGCACAGACACCCTCTGTGAGTAAGAGGTACTCAGTGCCTGTATCTTGTGCTGTGAAGGACACCTACTCTATATGGACAAAAGTATTGGGACAGGTGGCACCTTACTTCCAGTGAAGGGCAACCTTAATGCTGTTGTAGCTGCAAACGGGGGAATGCAATGTCATTACAGTCACTGTTGGTGCCATGGTTAAGCGTCCCATTACTTTTGTCCATATAGTGTATGTTAACAGTAACACTCTAAATTACTTTAATTAATAAACCATTAACTGATCCTTAATAACTTGGGAACAAATCAGTACTTAAAATGGGTAGACGCTTACATTTACAGTTCATGTAGTTTTTAATTACAGTTCATGATGGTTTTTATGTGGTTTTTACAGGTTTGTGTGGTTTATTTTTACATGTTATACTGTGTTTTCCTGTACATTTAAAATATACAATCTCACTAATAAATTTGATGCAACACAAATTCATGTCTTATTTGCATCTCGTTATTTAGCATGGCACGCAATGCACAAAAAATATTCTTAAGTAACGGGTGGTTAAATATTAATTCTACCACTGAAAAGATCAATTTAATCAAAATCATATCTGGGCTATTAAAGGCTCATTTGCATATTCTCAGTGCCTCAGAAGCTGATAAAAAAACATAACTGACACTAAGTAGTAGTGCAAACCTGACATCTATGTTAAAGATAAAGGATTTACGTACTGTTTGTTGAGGTTGAACGTTGGTGCACTTGCTGTTTCCCGCCATGGTGGATCCGTTTGGACAGAGCGGAGTCACACTGACCCAGAACCTGTGTGCTTCACTGTCCTCAACTCCCACCTCCACCCCAACATCTGACAGGAGTTTCTGGAGAGAGAGACAGAGAGAGAGAGAGAGAGAGAGAGAGAGAGAGAAAGAGAGAGAGAGAGAGAGAGAGAGAGATAAAGAGAGAGAGACAGAGAGAGAGAGTGAGTTAGACTCATTTGGTTGGACAGACAAGGCCTTGCTGTGAAAAACACCTAAAAAAGGAACTTTGTGTGGCAGTTTATTCAATTCCGTACGCCATAAATGTCACTCAAATTAATTATTTGATTAATCTTTTCAAGCTGCCAGTGACAACAAAAATGTGTACTTTATAAAATGTACCCCATTCATAGCTCACTGAAACAAACAGGAAAGAAAATGGTGGACACACTTTAGAACTGAGAAAATTGCAGTTTTTCTACACATCAAAAACAAATGAAAAAAATGAATTAGTGAATTCATTGTAAACAGCATTCATTATTAAGTCAACCCCACTGTGACATAGTGATATGTGTCTACATGTAAACAGTATCACTAATTTCTCCAGATTATAAGGGCTGAAAACAAAATAGATAACACCTACAGAGAGAGAGAGAGAAAGAAAGACAGAGAGAGAGCAAGAGAGAGAGAGATAAAAAGAAAGAGAAAGAAAAGCAGAGAGAGAGAGAGAGAGATTGCCTCCATTGTTCCAGCCTGTAATCAGTCTTGGTAAAGGCAGGTTTATATTTGGGGGAAGAAGTAGATCTAAAAATAGCTGTTTTTTGTCGAGAGGGACACGGTGGACTGTCACTGCGGCAATCAGAACGCTTTAATAATGCAAGCCTCTGTTGGGCTGGATCTGTGGGCTCTGCAGATTCCAGGAGGAGGACAATAGATTTTTGTGCCTCCGTAGAGATTATAGCATGGCCTTGCTGAGTGCCAGCAGAACAAATTCCCCATTTTCCACCTTAGATTCCCCCGGCAGTGTTTTTCCGATGTGACTCAGTCATATCAGTGAGTCAGGGAAACACTCAGAGTCCTGCTAGGCACCCATGTGCCACCTTCGAAAGGAAAGTACCAGCATGGAGGTGTTGGTCAGTGGGTGTGTTTGACACACATGAGTAGCAATTCATGTCGGGTGCAGAGGTGTGTAGACTGAAACAGAAGCAGAAAGGGCAAAGCTCCTTTACCTTGTAGGCATCCACCACTAAATTAGAGAGATTAGGGGCTTTGGGAAGTAATTTCCCCAGGTAAGTTCCTGGAAGAAAATCCACCAGATCCTGTCAACACAAACAAACAAAAAAAAAATGCAATCAGTGACTGCACCTGTTCTGGGCCCCTAGATCACAGGGCTACCGAACAAAGACAGCCACAATCTTGATTTATTAGAAATTACCTCATACCACTTATATTGCATCTGATCCACAGCGAAGATGCTGTAAATGCTGTTTTCTAGAAGCTTCTCTGCCAGCTGCCCAATGGTCGGGTGCTCCTGGATGACAACAAGAGAGTGAAATGAAAATAAAGAAAGAAAATCAGTGATGATGATGTTCAGTGTTGTTTAAATCTCAGCTGCAAGCTTTAGGACATTTACAGTTTTGTTGTATAGTTTATTATCTTTGCTTGGCAGCCAGAGGTCATCATTAAGTATGTTGCTTAGTGGAAGAACTGTTTATGGCAATTATTACTTAATTAATTAAATAATTGTTGATTATTAACATATTTCTTGAATAATGGAATGTTTTATCAGGTTGTATTTTCTATTGTTTTATATTAGCAATGGGCCACAAGAGACTATGGATTACAGTGATTTAACTCTGCGTTATCCTGGGCTTACCATGTTGGCAGAATGGGAATAGGTGTTGTCCATTAGGTGGCAGCGCCCGTCATGGGGTTCCACAATGCCGGCTAGTTTGCTGTCCAGGGCTAGGTGGGACGGCTGGTCGGTCATGACCAGAAGGAGGTGCTTGGCCTCGGGACGCCAGCCAATGTCCTCCTGCAAAAATTATTCCTTATTATTTTTTTAAAAGGCAGGAAGAATTTTTCCCCTTACGCTGAATAAAGCTGATCCGTCAAGACATGTTTAGGGTCCAAAAGTGGTTTCTTTGATTTAACTTAATCTACTTAAAGGCTTCTTCAGTTTAGGATGGCAGTTGTGAGGCTAATGTTGAACAATAGTCGCCCAATTAGACTTGTGGATGTGGTTTTAGACTCAGCATGAGGTACAAAAATGAGCAAAACTTCTGTACTACAAGCAGCCATTTCAGACAACATCAAAGCTGGTGTACACAAAGTCTTTATGACCTTAATAAAGATCTGGGAGCAGTTTGAGCAGGTTAAGAATTTTTACAGAAACACTTCAAACGCGTCCTATCTAATCGATTACATCTGGGGTAAAAGGAAAATCGAGTACATTTGATTGTTAAAAAGTAATCAAAATAGGACTTTATGAGAACTGTGCAAATGGTATGCCTACATCATCAGATGCTGACTAGGCAGCCAATCAACAGACTTGCTTATTTGGTTTCTGACAGTAAAGTGGTAAAAGTATGGACTATTTTCAGGCGTCAAATTGGCTTCTACTGTTTATAGCTATGTAGTCTGCTTTTTCAGGCTATGTGGGCCCTCTTGAGTGAATGACATCACACTTATCTGACCACGTGTTACGTCAGGCTTAACAACTGGGTGTTTATGATGGTCTGGGTAACGGTTTATGTTCAAAAGCAAGCATCATATGAGCAGATTTAGCAGTCTTGCACATATCGTTCAGCTTTACTCAACACCGTTCACCATGAGAACTATAATTAAGTTGCAAAATGAAGCTCTGCTTTTAGAAACATGTGGGAACCCCTAGCAGGCATCCAGCGACCTGATTTATGTGCCGCCTCTCTATTTCCTATGAAACACTGGAATGTCGAGCTCTGTGGCCAAACCAGTTCACAACACACAACCAAACAAGCAAAGAGAAAGAAAGAAAACAAGGCTTAAGCATTAACTACGACCTTAGTTATTTATTCACAACCTGGCTAACACGAGCCCTTCCTTAGTGGTGCTTTGGTGCTGCTTTCCGTTTCAGTTTGTGAAAGCGAGAGATAGAGCTGCAGTAGTTATCTGTCATTCTGCTGAATCAAGGTTATGTGTAAAGCAGTTGTAAAGCAAATAAAGCACCATCTGCATACAGTGATTTACAGACTGGTACAAAAGGACTACTGCTATGAGCCTAGTCAGCCTGCTAGTAATTTATCACTCCTCAATACAATGCCATGAATCAGACCCCACACTGTGTCAGAAAACTGGCTGGCATAGCCACCCTGGGCTTTACTAATAATACCAGTAAAAAGCAATGCCAATATCAGTGACACAGAATGACTCAGACCCCCTGCATGGTCATGAAGAGGCTGTTTGTACTTAATTCTTGTGGGGTAGGGTGTAAGTGTCTATCCATTCCCATGCATTATTCACAAGCCTGTGCACTTACTGTGGTCTAAAAACAGCCACTTTAACCTAAAGTGATGGTTTGGTAAAAAAAAATCTCATTTAAACATGTTTCCCCTCAGCCCAGGCCAACACATGCTAACGTAGCTGTGATGCATATAGCCTTCAAGTATGTATTACACAAACTGCATACCTGAGTCATAGCCTCAAGCCTCAAAAAGTTGTTAAGCAATCAACGGCTCAAAGCTGGTGAGGGACGACTGAGCCAAGACATGTTTGAATTGCAAATGTTGCTAACAAACGCTAATGCTAAGTTAATGCTCACCCAAAAACTTGTTTCCGAATACATTATAGAAACTTCTCGCAACCTGCTCATTGACTTCAATTGTAAATTGTAAAGTAAAGTGAGTGTAAAGTGACGATTTGTCATATGTGAACACGCCACAGCACAAAATTCCGTTCTCTGCATTTAACGCCTTTAACCCATTTAACCCCTTTAACCCATTCAACAAGTGAAGCAGTGGGCAGCCAGGAACACAGCGCCTGGGGAGCAGTGTGTGGGGACCATGCTCAAGGGTACCTCAGTGGTGCCACCAGCAGTCCTGGGATTCAAACCCATGAACTTTCTCCCTAACCACAAGACCACCAGCTGCCCAAACTGTAACCGCTTTGTGAATATCAGCCCTGGTGTAACCTGAAACGTCTGCATGCAATAGTGAGATTTTCATCATGTGTAGCTTACTTAAGTCATCCTGTGTCCTAAACCACATCTGCCCTGGTTTAATGAAGATTCGGATGTGGTTTGAGCTAAAGCTGGATGTGGCACAGTCTTAATCCCACACTGTATCTTTTAGTAGACTGCAGTTCATGGGTCTTGGGTTGAACCATGACACAGTCGAAAAAGTCAACCGCAGTAAACGGCTGGGCTGTAAACCCTCTGTGGGTCGGATTTCTGGACTAAAAAAGATTTCTGATGAAGAATCTGCATTAATCATGCAATTTGTCCCAAGACTAGCTGTCGCCTTGCTGGTCCAGCCAACCACAGCATGACTGCGTAGGATCCTATATGGGATTCACACACTTGGGGCATTCAAAAAACGCTTTTGATCTTAAGACAGATACACACAGGAAGCACAGAACAACTACAAGAGCCAAGACAGTGTAATAGGTATGAACAGAAAAACACATCAAGTTCCCTTGTAAATAAATGGCCAAGAATAATATTTCTCATTTGTTTCACTGGATTCTTTCTATTTACTTTCTGATGATATCATATTTAGGCAGAAACATGGAAAATTCTGAAGGGTTCACAAACTTTCAACTCTGTGATGATTACTCTACTCAGTGGGAACGAGTCACTGAGTTGCAAGAAATAGGTCTCAATACTCCAGAAGGACATCTCACATCGATACAGGCAAGTCGCTAGTCCTGTGTTTCATGTTGAGTCTTATCCTAAACACGTTTTCCAAAAAAATTCATAGTAACAGTAATGTAACCTATTTAATGACAGCAGGTTAGTCATATTTGATAGTACATTAAATAAACAATGCAGTATATTTCTTTACATTTGATGTATTATTTTATTACCTTTCCTAAACAAATACTAAATAACTGAATATGAATATGAATGAAATACTACTAAACTACAGAATTAACAAACTACAGGATTATCATTTTGATTATTTTTGGAAGTGAAATTCATATCTGATTACCATCATAGCTTGCTTGTGCTGCCAATCCTGTCAAGCAGGGTCTGGGTTATTCCTCTTGATTTTTGACAAACTGAAATCTAACAAACACTACAAACCAAAACGACCACAGGGGATAACGTTCATAGATACGCTCAGAAGATAACAAAACCCGTGGAGCAAGCTCCGGTTTGGTGTAAACACCGACATGTCTCACTCCTTTTAAGCAGAGCGCAATTGTCGTTGTTGATGAAGTTATGGCAAATTTATATATATGTATAGCTGAGATACAGTTCTGGCTGGAAATCAGATCATTTACATGAAAAGTAGCCAGACCGCACCCAAATACATTTCTTTCAAAGCGGCTCTCAAGTCTCAAGCCGTAATTCTTGAGTCAAAGTCCAAGTCATTGGTGTTAAACTCAAAGTTGAGTCACGAGTTTCTAAATCGTTCCTTCATGAACACTCCAGAAAAACATCACTACTGCCTGCCAGTGGAGGTAGCTCAGCGGGTAGAATTCTTGCCTCCGGACAAAGAGGTCATGGGTTCGCATCCTACCTTCAGCATACCACCACTGGGTCCCTGAGCAAGACCCTTAACCCTAAGTTGCTCCAGGGAGACTGTCCCTGTAGATATGGAATGGAAGTCGCTTTGGATAAAAGCGTCTGATAAATGTCGTAAATGTAAATGTAATGCCAGGGCTGGACTGGCCATCGGGCATTTGCCAAGTGGGCTGATGGTAAATTTGGGCTGGTCAGGTGTTTGGGATGGCGTGAAATCCCATCAGCCCCCCCCCCCTTATGTATGTAATAAGGTATTACATACATACCTTGTATGTAATACCTTACATACAAGGTATTAGAACCTTGTATGTAAAATGCATACAACATGAAACTTATATAGTTTGGCAACATATAAGCATTGTAGATGTGTGCTTTATTTATCCATGAGGACGATGAGAAATGGGCCACTTTTGTAGTATGTGCCACATAAGAGTTGTTTCTGGCAGTAAAGGTTTGGTATAAGACTTTTAGAAGTTCTATATATTTCTTTTTCATATGGGTGGAGGACGGGGGATAAGAGGCCATAAGACACAACTAACACGTCCATAAAGAGAGAGGCTTGCGTTTTCACCTGACACACAGCTGCCTGCAGCATGGCGTCAAAGCCTCCCTCCGGTGTGTCCATGTTGCCAGCGATCCTTTGCTGCTGGATCACATGCTTGAAGTCGGTCATGTTCTCTGTGACGGGCAGGACGTGGATGAAGCCATGGGCCGGCCGGCAATGAACTCCATAATCACTACAGAGAGAGAGAGAGAGAGAGAGAGACAGAGAGAGAGAGAGACAGACAGAGAGAGAGACACAGAGAGAGAGAAGACAGACAGAGAGAAAGAGAGAGAGAGAGAAGACAGAGAGACAGAGAAGACAGACAGAGAGACACAGAGAGAGAGAGAGAGAGAGAGAGAGAGAGAGAGAGAGAGAGAGAGAGAGAGAGAGAGAGAGAGAGAGAGAGAGATACATAGAGAGAGAGAGAGAGAGAGAGAGAGAGAGAGAGAGAGAGAGAGAGAGAGAGAGAGAGAGAGAGAGAAGACATTTTGAAAGGAATAAGCAAAGAAAAGAAGCAAAAAAAGAGAGATGGAGAAAAGAGGGAACAAAAAGACATAAACAAAGAGATCAGGGGAGGCTGCAGAGGGAGCCGAGATTACACGGGTCTTTCTGGAGCAGATTCCCACATTACAATGAATGAGATCATCATGGAATGTGCTGGTGTTCCCCCGACCTACTTCAGTGAGTTCAAGGGGTTAGTCAAATGAGTCGCAGCATTTTCCAGCAATGCTTCAAAAGACCACTGGAGCCTTCTAGCGTATGTTTCTTCTCTAAAAAATGTATATAATGAATCACAAAAGCAAAAAAAAAAAAAAGAAAAGACAACCTTTTTTTCATTTTTAACCTTTTCCTCTGTTGTGGGCTCAAACGTGACTTATTCATGTGCATAAGAAACTCGTTAGTCATCCACTCTAAGTCTCACACTCTAAGAGTCACTCTGACAGGCTTCGACAGCCCTTCCAAAAATGCTGACAAAAGCATGTTAACAAAAGCTGGCCTTTATAAAATGCCTACAGGATCCGTGATTCCCAGCCTTTTCCCCCTCTGTGTCACAATCGACAAAAGATCATTGTATAAGGTTCAAAAAATAAGCTGTTAATTTTCTAGAGATTAGCGTTCACAAGTCTGCAGCCTCTCAAAGGCCATGTCTTATGTAATTCAGTTACAGTCCTACAGTTCATATTTATGAGCCTACTGCAAATTTTGTATCGAGATCCTAAAAAGTGATAGATAATACAAAAAAGTACATGTCTGTAAGTCAATTTCTACCCTACTAAAGTACAGTTCAATTTTTGAGACCTTTTCACCACATTTGAAAGTTCAATAGCCTACTTTTCACCCCACTACTTTCTTCTCGTCTCACGGTGATGCATATATGATTCAAGCAAGGCAACCCTTTCCTTTCACTTTCCCATTGCTTTCCTAGACCCTCAAATTATAGCTTTATAACTGTAACTAGGCCCTCTGACAAGTTTCTCAGAATTTAACAATATGCCCTTATGTTGTGTGTGGAGGTTTTTATTTTGGATACACACAGATATTCGAACAATTTGTGAAGGGGTGCTGGAATTTCTACTCATTTCCTGAAAAGGAGACACGAGAGGGGAGCGATAGGGGGACATTTAAACGGAAAGTCACTCAAAACAAGCACCATTTTACAGTACATGGCTATGCAAAAAGAAATAATAACAATATATTAACAAAATATTCTTTCATTTGAATTGCTATCTGTGTGTTTTGCTGTTATTTGTATCTTGTAGGTGTTTCAAGGCTGCCAAAAAATCCCAGTGTTCTGTACGCGACCTTCAGATGCAGACAGGTCCCCTCTTTTCTAAAACTTTGGAGGTCTTAGAGAAGGGCCGGCTCGTTTGTTAGAGCTGTTGACATACAGCCACAGAAAAGGGTTTCTAAAAACGTACTTACATTTAAAAGGAAGTGTTTTCGGACGTTAACCTGACCAAAAAAACAAACTGAATACTTCCACCACAGGACCTAGCTTCTTAAACCGACAATCATTTACAAAAGTTAACCTTTCAGCTTCCATTTCTGTCTCCTATACAGTAAGAGTATCAAAACGTTAACTATACATTACAAGTTTTCGAGCTTACTGCACAAGAACGCTTCTTTTGCTTCAGCGGACCAATCAGGTTACTGTGTACTGAGGGTGGGGTAATAACCTTCAGTCACCCTGCACCTGCTTCGAAATGTTTTCACTTTCTCAAGAATGCCTCCTCCATAAGAAAAACAACATAACTGTGTTTGCCTTCCAACCCAGTTTCACACAGGTGAAAATAAACTCTGCTCTGTTTCTACAGGAAGATCAAGTAATGTAACCTTTACAGGAGCTTCTGTTTCATACATTCTAAAACAGGTTTCTATATTTTACAGAACTGGTCGTTTTCTATCTTAGTATTTTAAAAGGAAACTCTACTAATTGTGCATTAAAAACTACATCTGAACAAACTGACTAACCTATGACTTGCCTTAATTAATGTATTGTTTGACACGTCTATAGTTAACCCTTTTAACACAATTGCAATATGAATCGGTTTTCAGGTTCTACTTCCTGGAAACTTAAATGAAGTTGGTTTAATCAAGATATTGAAAAAAGGCTTATTTTAGTAATCTACACTATATGGACAAAAGTATTGGGACACACCTGTTATGCAGGGTTTGGGCTAGATCCCTTATTTCCAGTGAAGGCCAATCTTAATGTTTCATCATCTTCATCATATCAAGACATTCTGGATGACGCCATGATTTCAACTTTGGCAGTTTGTGGAAGAACCTTTTCTATTCCAGCAGGACTGTGTCCCAGTGCACAAAGCGAGCTCCATAAAGACATGGCTGGAGGAGTTCAGTGTGGAAGAACTTGACTGGCCACACAGAGTGTTGACCTCAACCCCATCCAGCACCTTTGGGATGAACTGGAACGGAGATTGTGATCCAGACCTTCTAAATGTCATAAATGCTCTACAGAATGAATGGGCACAAATTCCCACAGAAACTCCAACATCGTGTAGAAAACCTTCCAAGTAGAGTGAAAGCTGTTTTAGCTGCAAAGGTGGACCAACTCCGTATTACAGTCTATGTATTTCAATGCAAGTCCCTGTTAATATAATGGTCAGGCGTCCCAATCCTCCTGCCTGCATCTCAAAGGTGTATCAGCTAATGACATGCAATGGGAATGACTTACCTGCAAGGGTTTGAGATTTTAGAAGGGTGCACATCAATGTAGGGTGAGACTGGCTTGTCCACGAAAGATCCGAATCCCACTCGGAAGTCGCTGGAATGTTCCTTCATGCGGTGAGAAAGGGTCACTCCCACAGTCTTCAGGCGGTCCAGGTTGTCTTGCATGGAGGCCGAGACGTCCACCAAGTAGTACAGGTCCACGGGGTAGCGCTCTAACTGCTTCACTTCCACAATGAAGCTCGCCTCACTGCCTGAGACAGAAAAAGACATCATTACCAGCCACATCTCACAGGCTGCTCTACTTTTAGACACAGATTAGGCCTAATTAGGCATAACATCATTTGTCGCTCTAGTGACAAGATCTTCTCTGAAATTGTAACCCTACAGGAGAAGATAGAAATGTCCTTAACTTTACAATGCTCTCTAATTACATTTTATACTAAGCTGGTCCATTCTTCAATGCTCACCACAACGTTTCAAGTTTCAAAAAGCACATTTGAATTGTTTCAAAAATGCAAGCAAAAATCTCAGAAGGTTATATTTTGATATAATAGCAATAAAATGCTGTGGGGCAAAGGATTCACCCTTGAAAATATTATTCCAGGCTTAAATGAATGCCTATAAAACCATGCTACCATGCAAAAACTGAATTAAAAAGCACTAAAATGGTCTATGTGGGACGTGTCTGTAGGGGTGAGATAAAGTGCAGCCCGCATCTTGTCTTGGTTGGCCCGCTTCCTTACCTGGCCGCAGCTGAATGGAGATGTCTCTGGGGGCGACCTGTGAGCTGCTGAGTGTGGTGTTCACCTCCACTTTCACCCTGGGATTCTCAATGAACTCCTCCCTACAGCCTCTAAGCAGAAGCTGAGCGGCAGAATCACACCTTTTGCTTACATGTGATCCACCCAGAAACCTCTGTAAGGACAGATGAATTATGGTTCAAGGGCCATTAATCTTTATGACCTTCACTGTTAAAAAAACACAGATGCAGAGGGTCAAGTTACTTTAACCTCTCAGCACACACGGCTTGTACAATTTCTATTTAAAAGTCTTGCCAACTGAATGAGAAGCTCTGGAGCAGCCACACATAAACCTAAGCTTACAATTCACACCAGCTAGAGCAGTGTGAAGCCCTCTAGTGCTGGGCTATGAAGCAAAGAAACCTTTAGGATGACTTGGAGAGCAGTAAAAATCACCCAACATCAATAGGTAACCGCACCAATGCTCTTATAGCTGAAGGCAATCCAATCACAGCAATGTTCCACTAGTGCCTACCAGAAGACTAATGTCTGATTCTAACACAACAGAGGACAGATTTCAGAAGAAATGTAGGATAAGCAGGTGTCTGCTTTTGGACAAGATAATAATGTTTTAGTAATCTCTACTGTTTTGCTTCCAGCTTAGTAGAAGTCTCTCCACAGATGCTCACAAGTCATTTTTACCAAGTCCAAGTCAAGTCTCAAGTCTTTGAGTGGCAATGTTTACAAACAGCGACTCTAAATGTGGGATTTTTGAGCTGTAAATATTAAGCTCTAAATGTTTAGAAGATATTCTAATTGGCCACACCCCGTGATTACAATTGGCTGTTTTGTTGGCCGGACTGCGAGACTACATGACTGCAATTGACTGCAACTGGCGGGACTGCGTGCTGTGATCTAAATGTTAAATATGAAAAATATCTCTCGCACTCTAAATGTGAAACTCCACATTTAGATGGGGCTCCGTGACCCCTTTCCAACAACCCCTCGAAAACCGTTATTAGCTGGAAACCGTTCACCTCAGACAAAAGTAATGGGACACCGGGGCGAGGTGAACAGTTTTCAGCTCGTTGGAATGAGTGCGAGATATAAATAAATAATTCCATGAAATGAACATTGTTTACGAGTTATGACTCACGAGTCACAGCACTCCAGTCTGAGTCAAGTCTCAAGTTGTTGTTGGCAAGTCTAAAGTCAAGTCACAAGTCTTGGTTTGTGCGACTTAAGTGCGACTAGAGTCTGAGACTCGAGTCGCACTTAAGTCGCACAAACGAAGAATCTCTGAGTCTCTCGACCAGGGTTGCCAGGTCTATTCCTTGTGATTTTTAATCCTGAAGAGTTTAGTTACAACACACTTGGCTCTAATATTAAGATGCTTCTAAATGTCTTGAATAACTGGATCAATGATCTCTGTAAGGTGGTAGATCTCCAAGAGCAGGGTCGGGATGCCATGCACCTGTCCTGTTGTATGTCGCATGATTCTGCTCCTTCAATCTGAGGCAGCCCATGTGTATGTTAATTATATGTATTCAGCCACCAAACCTTGCCAGGCAGGACTGTCGATCGACCAGAGCACAAATGGTGATCACTCGATTATCATGTGACCAGACCCCGCTGGCACAGAGAGTAGGACATGCTGTCCTTTCCCAGTGAGTGCATAGATAGTTGAGTCCTCAGAGAACTGACCACAGAGGGCTTCAAAATGGCATGTTTCAGTACTGGTCAGCAGTGCTATTTATTAGCACCTACAGGACCAGTCATCAAGCATTTTACCTATGGAAACATTTTCAGCTTAGTGCATCCAAAAGTTAGGAGAAATCTTTCATAATTGATGAGTTTTGACTTTAAAGTGTGCCCTTTGCTGACACAGGTCCTGCTATCATCACTTTAGAAAAGTATGGCTTATAGAGTTGCTCTGGAGCAGCCACACATAAGGTCACCAAGCCCACTGCTAGGTCAAGCCCAGCTAGTGGTAAATAAAACCTCTGTGGCTGTGGAAGAGTGGAGCCGCATTCTGTGGAATGAGGGACTTTCAGTATGAGTTGGGATGGCATTTACTTCAGTAACCACAACATTACTGCCTGACATACTGTGAATGTAATCAAATCCTCACACCAGTGGTCCAACATTTCATATAAAGAGGATGTTAATACAGTCAAAGGGATGAACTCCATCATAATATATTAGAAACTCTGGATGAACAGGTGCCTAAAACCTCTAGACATATACTGTGATTTACTAACTTCATTAATATGTTCATTGCATAACATGCCTTATTGATTTTAATCAAAGAAGACCCATGGACCATGTAATATGGAACAAAATGAGGGGAAAAGCCTTGCCCCCCTTTACCTCAGTGATATAGGCACAGAATTAAAAAGCATATGACCATCTGCCCAAAACGTTTCATCAAACTGTTAAGCTCTGATATCAGTTGGGTGGAAATGTGTAGGAGTACAAAGGTTACTAAAAATAAGTGATAAAGCTTTGCGCTTAAACCTCATTTGGCTTTCTGAGCTAAGTGAAGTATGTGTTTCGTCATGGGTCTTCTCAGGAGGTCAAAATATCTGTCAGAGCGTGAAGCCTCATCTCTCAGCTTGAGATAAGAGGGCAGTCATGGTCTGTGTGTGGGCTGGGAAAGCACCTGACTTTGCAGCCTCTGTTTGTAGACTTCTCTGCTCGTTTTTAATGGGTTCCCACGGCCACTCCAGCCCTAAGCGGCTTGTTTAAGAGGGTGCAGGAGCTTATTGGGGGCTCTGAGGACGCAGGAGACCAGGAGACCAGACAGGCGTAATGATGGAGGAGTGGTGGTGGGGCAACGAGAGGGGGGCAAGACTCTTCAGGGTCACTGCAAATCAGCAAATCAGACTAAACGTGTCCTTATCAACTAGTTCTGTGCACCAGACACAATGCAAAAACAACAGGCTCTGCGGCAAAGCCTTCACATTACCTTCTGAAAGCACCAGGCGCATTCCGGTCCACGACTCAGGCATTCTTCGCAAGTCGAGGCGAGGGGTGACGCACAGCGCTTCTCCGCTGTGACACAAGGAAAAACAGAGCCACGTCATTTACACATGAATGAGGAGCAAGCGTCTCTAGCCCTTTCTGAACCCTTCGGCAGCTGCGGCAGATTACGCACGCCCCCCTCCTGAGAAAGAGCCCAGCATCAGGAGGTCACTCGCTGGGTCTAACGTGAGGATGGACGGAGGCTGTGTTAACACTTGCACCTGTTATGTTTCTGCAGCAAAACCTTAGATTACTGAGGCTGTAGACAGAAAATCCATACACAGGATAAACAGGGACATGAACTGAGGACACATTTTAGCCTCACATCAGTGACACTGTCTGGCAGCGGTGCACTGATGTCTCCATCCTCCACGAGGCAAGTATAAGGATGGAGAGAATGGAGGATCTGTTAACACTTGCACCTGTTCTGTTCAAGTCAGAAGCAAAGCCTTAGATTACAGACCCCGTGGAAAGCGGCCCATAAACAGGATAAGGAGGGACATGGACTAAGAACACACATTTTAGCCTCACTGTCTAGGAGAGGTGTCTCTATCCTGCCACTGGTGAACATGGCCAGGTCAGGCTCATCTCAGTCTCTAGAGGACCATCACAAGCATCACAAGCACATTACAAGCTTTTTAGAGAAACCATGCAGTCCCTCGTTCTACTCACCCAGGTGACAAGACGTAACAGCAAACGCAGTGACGACGACCAGCAGGCTCCGGAGGGTAATGCTGCTCTTCTTACGCAGCCAGGACGTCATAGCAGCATCGAGAGAAGCAGAAGAAGGAAAGGGGACTCTGCCAGGTCGCTCGAGAGCTCGTCGCGTCCGAAAGAGAGCTTAAATATCGCTGCCTTCACATCACACACACATACGCACGCACTCTCCCACTCTCTCTCTCTCTCTCTCTCTCTCTCTCACACACACACACACACGCACAAAGGAAAACAAAGGGGGAAATCAGATTATCACGGCAAACCCCCCCTAGCACGGAAAGCTTCTTTGCTTGGGCAGGACGAAGGCATGCGCGCTGCGCGGGGCAGGTGGGTGTCCATGGCCGGGCTCCGTCAGTGGCGGTCCGGCCTGCGGACGCACGGGCTCGGGTTAAGGTAGCGCGCAGTGGCCCGCCCGGCTTTAGAAGGCTAGGAGGAAGAGGAGGAGGAGAAGGAGGAGAAGGAGGAGGAGGAGGCGAGGAAGCCGGAATGGAGAAAGGAGCACTACAGTAAAAATGCTGAGCCCGAAGAGTAGGCGGGGGGACACGATATGGGACTTTTCTCTTTTTTTGTCCTAAACACACGTCGCTCCTTCGTCTTTTGTGGCAGTGTGTAGGTGTGCAGGAGCACCAGCGGACGTATTTCCACTTCCAATTCACTTGAAAAATTGTTAATGTGCTCTTTTGAACCAGTTAATGTCACCACACACGTCTAAAGCGGGGAAGTCTGAGGACCTCCTCCTCGGCACGCTGCTGCTGGTAGAATTAAGGTTTTAATTCTAACAAGTCACTTGTAAACACTCAGCACATTGTAAAACTTATTTATGAACTTCAGAACGTGCGTTTGACGAACCCATCTCTGCCTCCACAGGTAAATGAGGCAATCATTAAAGTACCGATCAGGTAGTTTGAAGTACAGATACGGTTGCCGACAGAAATGTGATAAAAATAAAAAAGCTGGTTCAATTATTTTGGTAAAGTGGGCCATAGGAGTGGCTTGGGCTGAGATGCAGGCGAGGACATGACAAAAATAAAATATTTTTTAACAGCTATTGAATGCAGAAATGAAGTACACTGTATGGACACAAGTTTTGGGACACCATTTTACCAAGAGGGACTTGAATGACATTCCATTTACATCCATGGGATGTAATATGGTGTTGGTCCCCCTTGCAGCTCTAACAGCTTTCACTCTTCTTGGAAGGCTTTCCACAAGATTTTAGAGTTTCTGTGGGAATTTGTGTCCATTCATTCTGTAGAGCATTTATGAGGTCAGACACTGATTTGGCTCACAGTCTCTGTTCCACTTCATCCCAAAGGTGTTGGATGAGGTTGAGGTCAAGACTCTGTGCGGCCAGTCAAGTTCTTCCACACCGAACTAACCCCACCATGGTGTTTTCCAAAATAGGGGCCATCCGAACTCCAAAATTAAGAGGCATGTCCCAGTACCTTTGTCCATATAGTGTGTGTGTATATGTACATGCACATTATATGGGTAAACATATACAGTCAATATATAGTATGCAGAATCTATATTCATGCCTCAGGAAAGACATTTTTAAATTTGTATTTGCAGTATTATGTATGCAGTAGATTATGTTTGCTTTTTAACTCTTTATATTTGAAGTTCAATACCATTTTTAAAAATGGTGCCAGTTCTTACTATTATGAGTGAAAAGATATCATTTTTTGAGTTAAGCCAAGGTTCGTTTATTTTCAATTATGTCTAAACCTTTTTTCTCTCGTTATTTAGGTTTTCAATAAGGCACATCAAGATATGTTGTAGTTTAAACTTTTCCTTTGGAAAGAGAATGAGATACTGTGGCCAGACAGTTTATGTATTTTTTTCTTATGAGAAAGCACTTGCAATACTTTGCACAGCTTGAACAACACAACCCGTGTGAACGTGATTCAGTTCCACCATTAATTATAAACTACTTGGGCTGTACAGGAAGACAAAATTCAACGCGACCCGTGCAGCAATATAGCTTTACAGTGTCCTTTGTTTGTCTGTCCACCAACAAACCCTGCAGGCTTCAGTGTGAACCATTTATCCAGAGCCAACAGCCTTTATAGCATATAATTTATGTAACACAAACCCTTTTTTCACAAAGTGGGAAAATGTCAACCCAACACACCCGAAAGCCTCTTCAGGGCCAAGATGAGTCCTGCACCATGCAGGGTGGAGACGGAAGACAATAGTCTCTCCTATTCCCCATGGAAACAGGCCTGAATGGGGAGCTGGGGAGGGTTTTATAAACGGATCCAGCCTCAGAGGATGCGTTCATGTTAGGGGAAGTATGCGGGACGACTTGGAGACGGACCCTGTTGAATAAAAGGGAGAGAAAAACGAAACGAGGGGAGGCTGCTGTGCTTTGCCGGCAACATTAATGAGGGGGTAATGTAGGCCATTGCCCTGGAGCCCTACATTAATTGTAAAGACTTGTTTTGGTTTGTTTTTTTGGGAAAAATAAAGCTTACATTGGAACAAACTTGGCATGACATCATTAGCCAGGTCTGAGTACACCGATTAATGTTATTCTTTGAAAGAAAAAAAAAAAACGTTGCCGTCCAAGATTAGGCTTATTCTGCATCCAAAAAGCAACTCTAGGGATTTGAGTCACTCTCGAACTGAGAGGCAAAAAGTATCGGGTTTATGAACTCGTAACTTGATAGAGATTCTTCAGTGAATTCCAAATGGGACGCGCTCTCAAAAGGGCTCCTAAATGGTTGTTCGGCTTCTGGGAAAGGAAGTAGAATTGTTTAACCTCAGCCTTATACTATAGCTCCGTCCTTTACACTACCAACATCTGCAAGCCTATCATTTACAGAAACGGCTATTTGAAGAGAGAACCCCTTTTGGCTTTGAAGAGTGTAAGAACAAATTGAGCCCATCTCCTCTCCGAGCGCCCCCCCTCTACCCCACCCCCTCCCACTCAGCCGTGTCTGTCTCCCTTTGCTCTGTTGTTCTTACTGGTCGGCTGGGCTTGGAGCCATTCTGGTTCTCTTTAATCTCCCTGCCACTGTGCATCACATTCCCCTGGCCTGCCTCACCATACATCTCCCCTGCCGCTGGTGCATGTTGACCTGCGGAGCCTTTCTCCTCCATCCAAACACGCCGACCTCAAAATGGATGGCATCTGAGCTGTCCTCTTTGTCTGCTTAGTGATGTGAGTTCTGCTAAAGCCCTTAAAAGGTCTGTTAAGAGTCGGGGTGTGTGAGGGGTTACAGTCGAACCACAGAGAGGTAGACAGAAAGAGAGAGTCGCCGAGGTCAAATGTCACGTTGAGACTGTCCAGCCATGCCCAGTACGCGCCAAACCTTACATGATGATGGAATCAGGGGTCAACGCCAGGGTGACTCCACCATGACAACTCTGATCCACACACTGGCTGCTGGTGTCCTTTCTTCACAACAAATCGTGAGTCAGTAGATTACGCAGCATAGCCTTAACCAAATAAAAGGAAAGAAGAGGCAGCGGGGGTCCTAAACGCTCCATAAAAAGACACGAAGTGCGGCATTTGTATTAAAAAATGCAGTAATAAGAAATAATAACTGGTGTGATTTGCTTAAACATCTCTAATTTGTCTCTAGAAAACAAGACTGCTAATGTAAGACCACTAAACATGTAAACAAACTATCCTAGTCTTTTCTGCAGTACTGGGTTTAGGAAAACATTTTTATATAAAAATACATTTTCAAGTGAATAAATATAACCTATAGTTACACAAAAGCCTTTGGAATTAAATATCATACTGTTTTTTGGGGGAATCTACTGTGTCCACCCTTTACCTACTTTTCATTCGTCAGGGAAATCTGCAGGGATATTTTTCGTGCTTCTTGTAAACACTGCCAAAGTTCAGTCTCGGAGGTTGGTTGCATTTTCTTTTTCTGGCAATTCAAGTAATTCCAGTTAAATTAAAATCAAGCATCTTCAGACCCTGGATGAAACACCTGTGGATTTTCGGGGCAGTCTTTGAGGCCTCGCACATTTGATAGGAGTCAAATTTTCTTTTAATTTTTTCATTCTTTTTAAAAGACGAGTTTTGGAGACACATTTTTTTCACTGGAGTGTTTCACTCCACTTTATTTTGCAAGTGGATGATTTTCTATCTAATCTGCATGGAAATCTCTCCTTTAGATGCATGTGAGCTGCGTGGCAGCTGTGGTGTGTGTGGGTAGCTGTCTGTGAATGTTAGTGTCTCTTTGAAGCGAGGCATAATGTCAGTAAGAGCTCTGGAAACAGTTTGAAGGACAGAGCTATAAAATAATTTCTTCCTGTTTTGTTCTGACAATGAAAGAAAATGGTAACTTGTTCTTAACGGATATTTTGACTGGAAATTGAATACATTTACTAAGAGTGGCCTATGGCTTTTATAAGGTATCATTACTGGTGGGAAGAAACCCTTCTATCCTCAAAACTGTAACTTTACAAGAATGTTCCTAAAAATAATTTTGGACTATTTCTATTTCTATATGTTTGCATAAGTGCAGCTAAGCAATTTGACATCATTATGGATAGGTCACTGACTGGCAAGTATCACCACATATCTTGTCAAAAGTGACTTGTAAAAATTCCCCGACCGTCTCTGACCACATTTGTAAAACTTTTTAAAAGAACTTAGTTTTTCAAACTTAATTTGGACTATTTCTATTGGTCATGACATGATTGCATAAGTGCAGCTAAGCAATTCGACATCATTATGGATAAGCTGCAGTGATGTACTTACAGTCACTGACTGGCAAGTATCACCACATCTCTTGTTTTAGTGTCTAAAGTGACTTGTAAAAAGTCCCCGACCGTCTCTGACCACATAGAAAACAAACCTGCGATAACACCTTTGTCCCATTTCAGGGACTTTACCTCTTGAAGATGGCTTATAGCACATAAGCACTTTCGAGGCATGATGTTCAAGTCATTGTCACTTGAATGGAATATGTGCATATTCTGCCAGTTTCAGTGGAAAGACCTTAGGATTACTGAATTCCCCTGTCACATGTGGATAGAATAGCACTTTTTACTTTTTATTAAATAGTGTCTGAAATGCCTTGACCTTTATGACATCAAACTGAAAATACAACTGTGCCCACGCATTCTGAAATGTAAATGGTTTATATATGCAGGTAAGCTTATATCACATGGTCCACACCTCCAGAAAGTCAAAACACACACTCACACACACGCAACAGCAGCACCTCCTGTAGCGCACCGATGACACATTCTCATTACGCTTCTAAAGTAGATCATTTCCTCTTTCATGAATAAACGTTCCTCTTCTAAATATGTCACTGTCTTCATGATTATTATCCTCTTCCGTGCTGATTCTACAAAAATAGGCTGAGTCGGCTTGTGCCATCATATTTAATAAAATACCAGAAATGTTGATAGCAAACCAGACGAGGAATAGCGTGTATGAAGAGCAGTCTGATGAATAATGAAAAGACATCATTCCTACTTTATCCCCCTCGCGTCACTCTGTAATGCAACACTCGTTCATTTCTATTGCAAAACTGCAAGGGGCAAAATTCCAGTGTGGTTTTTCTATGATCGCATGTTGCTTCCAACTTACAAAAGTCCAAGAAAACCACCAGTTTCCTGCTCTATAGCCCACTCCAATCTCTCTGTGCTAATAGACGCTGGCCATTCTGTATGAGCGATGCAGAAAACCACCAAATCCAGCCACAACACACCCTTCTCATGGTAAGCACACAGTGCAATGTCATTCTCATGGGTTATTAGTGGTTAAGCCCACTCTACACTATCTACAAGAAGCCACAATCGCACCATGACAAGGCCACAAACCGGGAACTCCGCAGCTTTATAACAACAGAGACCTGGCCCTCCGCCTTAGAAGGCCCTGTTCCACTCCTCCAAAACTACGTACCGAAGAGGCCTGGACTGACCACAGGAAACTGGATGTATAGTAAACAGGTGGTGGGGAAACCCAGATCACTCCACCCTGTTTACAACAAAAAAAACCTGAAATACATTTTTAATAACTACTGTAAAATGTTGTAAGGGACTGGCTGGGTTTTGTAATGAAAAGAAATTCTAAAGAGAAATTCTAAACAGAAAAAGGTTTATTGGTTTGAAACTATGAGTAAATGTGTCATTTTTTTTCATGAGACTAAACCGAACCCTACCCCCGAGTCACCGACCGAACATGATCATTAGTGGCTTCTCTCCAGCGTCATATTTCGGCAGGAGAAACTCGCGGCTTTGAGAGCAAAACATGGAAATTCACAACTGCCGCAACGAGGCTAAATGCATTTCTCCCTGCTGTACCTGGGTCAGTGGTTAGTCAGCTCCTGTGCTGTTTTCACAAGAAGCTACAACAAATATTCTTTACTCTCAGTGACGCGTATAATTCGCCTTTTAAAAAAGGTTCATAATGAAATTGCCGTGAACCTTCAGGCCACAGAACCTGTGGAATAGCTCTCAGGCTGCTCCACTATAAACCACTTCAGTCACAAAATTACACTTCCGGCATTTAAGCAGCGTTCAGGAAGAGCATGAACAACATCTGTAAAAAAAAATTGCTGACCTTAAATTCAACTCAATACCCGGCAAGAGATTAAATCATTCTTCAGCATCTGTTCTGGCTGTTTCATGCTGCTGTTTAAATCATCTGCTTGCATTTCATGTATTTTGCTCCTGAGAGAAGCACAATGTTAACACACTTTACTGAAAACAACCCAATCTGGCCCACGCTTTTCGAGGAACAAGATCAAAAGAAACAAACAAAGAAACGGAAGGAAAGTCGTTTTTTAACAACACTTTGAGCCTTTTTTCCATTAAGCCTGCTGGGGACAGGCTTGACCTAGACCCAGTTCCTGGGACAAATAAAAGCCTGTTTGGGCTGAGTGCACGGAGTTTGGGGGACTTTCCTTGAAAGCTAATACGTCCAAAGACACAATGATAAATCAGGGACGAAGATGTCATTGAAGCTACAGACACAGACCACGACCCTGCTGTAGAAACCACGAAAAAAAACACATTTAAATGTACCCCTGGTGTGGATACCAGGCATCGACTCCAGAGCTTTGGACTCGATTCCAGGCAGCCACTAGTGTGAAATACACTAAGTGGACAAATGTATTGGGATGCCTGACCATTACACCAAAAGGGACTTTAATGACATCAAGATATGAAGATAATATATGCCTTTATTGCCATTGTACTAAAGCAGGAAGCTACTCATATAATAAAACTGTATGGGCTACTTAACAGTGCAGACAAGTACAGACAGTGAACATCAAAAGCACACAGGCAGCGACACAAAATTAACAAGTCAAGGATTAGAAAAGAATTGCACTTAAAGAGTGAATTACAATTGCACCCCCTTTGCAGCTATAACAGCTTCTACTCTTCCTGGAAGGAAGCTTTTGGAGTTTCTGTGGGAGTTTTTGTCCATTCATTCTGTTGACACTGAGGACGAGAAGGTCTGGATCACAATCTCTGTTCCAGTTCATCCCAAAGGTGCTGGATGGGGCTGAGGTCAAGGCTCTGTGAGGTCCAGTCAAGTTCTTCCACACCATTCTGCCATGTCTTTATAGAGCTCGCTTTGTGCACTGGGACACAGTCATGCTGGAATAGAAAAGGTTCTTCCCCAAACTGTGTCCACAAAGTTGAAAGCATGGTGTTGTCCAAAATGATTTCACTGGAAATAAGGAGCCTAGTCCAAGCCCAGAAAAACAGGTGTGTCCCAATACTTTTGTCCATATATTGTACCCTCTGAACAGCCTAAACAGAGTCATGCTCCAGATCGCCTCCCTGACTTCTAATATGTCAAGCTTCTCAGTCATAATACTATATTATACACTAAAACACACTCAGCTTATTTTTGCTGGTGAGATTGTTGCAAGGAATCAAAAGCAGATCTATTGAGTCAGAATTGGAGTCGGCTCCCACGTTTGTGCGCATGCGCGTTGTGACTTTGGTGCAGCATGATGAGTTAAATTGAAACCTTTCACCTCCTTTACAGCTCAGCAACCACTAGATGTCTCAGCAGCCCATTCAGACAGAGAGCGGAACACACAGGCTTCCATAAAACTAGACAGGCTTTGGTGTCTGGTTTGCTGCCCACAGCGTTTAAACAAAATGTAAGCGTGTCAATTTTGACAGCTTTGAACGGGCGCCCTCTTGTGGCTGAGGACTGAAGCGTTATCGGTCTTTCCCTGCTTTAAGCACTTCCACCTGAGTACATGCATTTTTGCTCCTCTTATTGAATCCATGTGTTACTGTATGGGTCAGTGTGTTTTTCAGCTTAGAAACTCATGACTCACGTGTGCATCCTCAACACAGAAGGGCGAATTCGCTGTCAAGACAGTTTCTCATGACACGACACCAATATGTTGTTCAGGCAAAAGCAGCCATCTGCAGATATTTCAGCTTGAGTCACCGTGAGATGGAGTGCCTGCTGGATCAGTTTTGCAGCTGGATCGGGAACCATACAGTGTCACTGGGATACACATCTGGAGCAATAACAGCAGTCACATCCAAGCTTTAAGTATGATTTACTGCTGTGGTTCTCAGGCCCCGGGGCTGCACATCAGTCAGTCAGTCAGACTTATGAAGGACTCCATAAGCACCTGATAAGTCAGAATAAGTGAAAGGCAGTGCCTGGTGGTAGTAATAATCTATAGTGTTGAGACAGTTTGGCCAAAATGACTAAAAACTCTGTATTTTAGCTGTAGATTGGTCAGCTGATGACACCACCTTGTGTATTTGCAAAGCATATCTTACCTTTTATTTAAAGCATACACGGTTTGACCATAGCATAGAGTTTATAGAACAAAGCATTTTCAGAGTATTTTCTATGTCGTATTGTTCTTGTTTTTGTGTCTCTTCCGGTTCTGCTTCTGCTTCTGGTTCAGATAAAGCTGTTGTTATGTAATATAAACACTTGTTCCTCTGTATATCAAAACCCAAACAGCAAGATGTTTTAACATTCTCTCAAACCCGAATCTGTCCAGTTTCAATCAAATCATCATCACCAGTCAACAGGGAATGCTGTCACAGCACCCATGTGCAGCAAATGAAGGGTTTAGGGTGTGTTCACATCTGTTGCTGAACCAGTGTAAATGCACTGTTAATTATAATCACATTGTTCTATGTGAGATGTGCCATGTTTCATGTTAAGGGTGGAGAATGAATCACAGATCAATGGAGGGTTCATCCATCAGAATTCCCATGGATCCAAAGATAGATCATAGAAGATGTAATTATCTTCCCAAGCCTTCATTTGAAGCAATGGATTTCCAACTTTATAATCACTAATACTAAGTGGTGTGCATTTCTAATCTAACAATACATTATTTTGGATTGAAAATGTGATGTAAATGTGACTGGCTAAGGTATTAACATAATAGTGGAATATAGACTATATGTCAAGCTTTTTGGAAGGATTCCAGAGACTTGTATTAAGTGTATTGTGTAAATACACATGATAACTAAATAAAACATTCCTTTATGCAGTTTGGTCACCACCTTCAATTCAATGTCTTAATTTAAGGGCGTATAATATATTGTTGTGATATGAACTAATGATTATTTCCTATAGAGTTCTCACTGAATGAAGCTGAGAAGAGTGACCTGCTTCGAACCCCTTTCTGCATCTTATTGGCAAATTAAGTGGCCAGATCAACCGTATAGGAACTACATTTGTCTTAACTAATAGCTGCCAGTTCAGTGAAGGCTAATGGCTGCTTATGTATGGCTGGGTCACTGTGTCAGCCGTGAGTAATTTGTCTTCATTATTTATGAGAAGAGACATAGAATTTTCTCCTGTTTGCTGTCTCATGGATTATGAATTAATAGAACGCATGTATGGTTCCTATGGAGCCCTGCAGGTGACATTCCCACATCATATAAATAATATGCAGCCCCAGCCTACTACAGAAAGGGATGCTAATGCATTGTCACTATTTAGAATGGCATGGTACGACACAGTTAAGCCTAAACCATCAGTCAGTTAGACATGGGAATGAGATAATTAAGTCATGGCCACAACTTAGTAAAGCGTGAGAATGAGATAATTAAAATGATGACTCTAGCTTAATAAGGCATGGGAACTAGATAATTCAGTCATGTCCACAACTTAGTAATACATAGGAATGAGATAATTAAGTCATGGCCACAACTTAGCAAAGCGTGAGAATGAGATAATTCAAATGATGGCTCTAGCTTAATAAGGCATGGGAACTAGATAATTCAGTCATGTCCACAACTTAGTAATACATAGGAATGAGATAATTAAGTCATGGCCACAACTTAGCAAAGCGTGAGAATGAGATAATTCAAATGATGGCTCTAGCTTAATAAGGCATGGGAACTAGATAATTCAGTCACAGCTTAGTATGACATAGGAATGAAATAATTAATTCGGTAATGCAAGAGATAAGTTAATCGTGATCAATTTAGTAATGGGATCAAGATAATTAAATTGCAGGTCATGACTGGTCATGTATTGATAGAGCATGGGGCCAAGATAAATCAGTCATGGCCACATGAGGTGTAAGAACAAGAAAATTAGGTCATGGTCACAAATTAGTAAGACATGGGAATAAAATACAGTAAAGTTGTGTCCCTGTCTTATAAGTCAGGCCATGAAAAAATAAGCCATGGCTAGAACTTAATAAGGCTTGGGAACTAGATAGTTTAAGTTCCTCCCCCGTCTTTGAGTCGTGACCACAATGATTCAATTTCCAAGCTGTAGTAAGTCATGGCCACACATTATTTGTGTTAAGATGTGATGTCACCAGCTGGGCTCTGTAGGTCTCACATAAATGGTGCTATATTGTGACTGAATATGAAGTCATAATATTACTACTACTACTAATAATAATAAGGATGTGGTATTATAAAAAGTAATCATAAGATTGTAGTTTAGGGGGTAACAGTTGAAGGAGATAATAATGATTCAGATCATGAACTTGGTTTGTCAGTACCATGTCAGTTGCAGCACACTGCTGCCACTTTTGTGTTCTATTTTGCTCTGCTTCTGTCAAAGCACTTCTGTCTGAATGTTTTCCGTATCCACCATATGTAGGGCACAGACCTTACTCTCACCCTGATCACGAGAAGGTATTTAAATTTCGCTGAGCATGGAAACGTAGCACGCCATCCCTGAAGACTACTCAGCCCTGCGGTGGTGGTTGTAAACGGCCTTAGTGGACAGTTCCCTCATACCTCTAAAAGTGTGTACTTCACCCTTTTCTTTCAAAGGGAATTAATACTTAATAAGGGCACTTGTTTACTTGGCAGGGTAGGTGAACTGACACAGCAGATGTCGCTTAAGATACTCTGAAGTAACCGCGGAAGGCATTAAGGCGCATGTAGAAACATGACTTAAGAGAATAATTAAATGAAACTGTTAAGGGGTTTTGTCACAAATCTGCAATGCAACATGTGGACGCATCATAATCCTTCTCTAACTTTCTGCAACTTTCTGATTTTATATTAATTATTAACGTTATTATTAACACTAATTGCATGCATTAGAACTGTGTTACCTAATGTCTCACTGGCATTGCATTCACAGACTTGCTTTTAGTCCCTGCAAAAAATCTTCCTGTAAATTAGTTATGATATGTGCATGTTACTGGCCATAGTAAAATGGATTAGAATCTGTGTGTGCGTGTGCATGTGCGTGTGCGTTAACAATGTTTAAAACAATGTTTAAAATGTTTAATTACTATTAATCGCATGGTTTTCTGCAATTAATCACATTGCTACACACGAAATTAATAATTAATTCAAAAGTAGTGTATTGTGCACTTTTTTTTTAAAGTACTACTATATGAACAAAAGTGCAATAACAAAAATCAGCCGAGATGTAGAGCTGCATGCTGCACGCAAAAAAGCAACTTGTCACGGTTGGTGGCCGCTAGGGGCCACTGTTTTCTGTTTTGATCTGTTCTGTTTTGTGATTTCTGTCGAGCTTTT
>JBBPDC010000141.1:3415159-3425330 GCA_037974485.1 Hemigrammopetersius urotaenia
GTGTGTGTGTGTGTGTGTGTGTGTGTGTGTGTGTGTGTGTGTGTGTGTGTGTGTGTGTGTGTGTGTGTTTGTGCGTGCGTGCTGAAAAGGTTACCAAGCTTTGTACTCTTCATATGGGAATTTGTGAGCATAACTGTTGGCAGCTGTGTGCAAGCACAAAGGTAGTTTGGCAAGTTAAAGTGCAAATGGGCTCCACTGGGGAGAGAAACAAAGGCAAAGAGAGAGAGTGAGGGATGGAAAGTGCAAAAAGAAGAAGGAAAAGAGTGTAGGGAGAGACGAAAGAGAGAGCAAGAGCGAGAGAGAGAGAGAGAGAGAGAGAGAGAGAGACAGAGAGAGAAAGAGAGAGAAAATTAGAATTCCATACAAATTTGTTGGGGTATTCTCTGGTTTGAATGTGCGGTTAGACGTTAAACAGGCTTCTTTGAAAAGAGAAACAACAGTGAAGAGAGCAGGGGATGCAAAGAGCTAGTTTCATTGTGCACTTGAGCAATTAAGTGTATTAGCAACATAAACAAGCTCCACATCACATTCATACACTAAGCTTGAAACGTTCCTCTAATCTTTATTCCCTGCATGGAGAAATCAGGAGCAAAAAAAGAGAACACTACTGGACAGAAGTTCCCCTAAACACTGCTAGGGGACAATATAGAACTCTAATATGTTAGATATTGTAACAGTATGCTATTGCATTCAAGTATAGGGAACAACATAGAGAACAGGTCTGAAATGGTCATCTGTCTACTATTCTCTACATTGGAGCACTACATGAAACACTATTACAGGGAACAGAAATGATCCTCTATTCACTATCCCCTGAATTGGAGCACTGTATAGAATGGTACTATAGTTTTTAAATAAATGATTTATACGTTAGTGTTATTCTGTTGTGTGTGACACACTGCACTCTGGGTGCTCGAAGGCACATATTTGGTACACTAACAGATGCGGCTTAATGTGGGATTAGAAGTGAACTGTATGTTCGTGATGTTTTTTTAGCTACTAAATTAGAAAATCAGAAATAGTGCACTATTTGGTGAATAGGACATAGTTTTGGATAAAGCCATAGCTTTTTGAAAGCAGACACACACATCAGAGGGAAGTGGAGTCCTCTTTAATAATGAAAAAACATGAAATCTCTGTGTTTTTCCGATAAAAAGCAAACGTTTACAAGCAGAGTGGCCTTTTTATGTTACAGCAGTTAAAACAGAAAACAAGAAGAAGATGCATTTGAGTGCTTTTCCAAAGCTGAATGCATTTATCGAAACAGAGTGACTTCTTGTGGGTGACTCAAGTGGATAAATTTTTCTTTCTGCCCCGTCGTAAACTTTATTATTTCCTCTCCAGGTTGTGCAACAACTTGTTTGTAACAATCTTCCTTTCGCTTCTAAAGTTAGCGAAAGCATTCGAGAACTGAGGCGTACGATGGCGGAGGTTACCTGAAGAGTCTAGCTGATATTTCCCATGGCTTGGGGCCTTCTGTAACTCCACACCTTTCAGCATTTCGCTTTTCGCTCCTGAGATCATATGGAAGTCGTATGTGTTTTTTAGGGGTCATTTGCAGGATGGTGGTTAATAGAGCGCAGTTAATGTCATCGTTAATGAAAGGAAATGCTGTCGCGCTCGTGTTTGTTCCGAGCATGACAGTAGCCGGGCTCAGGAGATTCCTGAGAAGTGAGTCTTCGTCTTTCAGTAATCCTGCTCGGCTTGTATAAATAGAATTATCCCCCTCTTTCTTTCTCTCTCCCTTTCTCTCCCTCGTTTTCTCTCTCTCTCTTTCTCAAATAGGTCAGCTCCAAATCATATAGATGAAAAACTGAAAAGCGGAGTGGAAAAATAGGTAATTTGATTGGTGATTCATTCATTTACACCAAAGCATTACACACTTACCCTGTTGGGTCATACATATCTAAAGGAACACCCTCATATGAATGCCCTATTTTTAATTAGGCTCAAGAATTTTCACTATATAATCGCTGCATACAAGGCTGAGACTTTCTGAGACTACCTGTACAGCATTAAGTAAAGGTAAATATGTCACATCTGGTTTAAACCTGTACTGACTTGAATTTAAAGGGGAATTCCTGTATAGATTTCTTTATTGTTCAGTTGTTGAGATGCACACCAATTCAGACAGGTTTGGTGTGAACTGGTCCAGTGTAGAGAAATGTACCAACTCAGATTCCTATAGAACAGTGGTAATAGGAACCATGAATTGCAATGTCTACAACACAATGCTGTAGGTGGTAATTTAGAAGAAAAAAACTTTGGGGGGAATTATGCATGTACCTTTCTATCTTTACTTATCTCCAGCCACAATAAAACTTTCTAGAGCTTTTAGAGGCATTAAAAACACTTCAGACGTCTGGTTCCATTCACCAACACTGTGAGCAAGTTACAATTGAAACTCGAGAACAGAGTGTTTCACACAAAATCACTCTGAATGACTTTAGTCACTGCAAATGAAATAAAATAACAATATTTGCACGATCAGATTTAAACACAGTCTGTGTGTCATTTAAAAACCAGTGTAGTCTGCAGTGCATGGCTGCTGCGAAACAAAAGAATGAAGAGAACTCAAATACGTCTCTGAGTGACATTATTTTATGTACCAGTTGGTGGTGAGGGTGGTGTTCACTGGGGGGCTTGAGACTGTTGTTTCCATGGCCTTGGGACAGTGTCCTACTTTAAGGACCCTAAAGAACATTTGAAAGAATATCTCCATCTGTCACATCTGTAGCTCTACTGACTGCTTGCCCATTGGCTTCTATTTTGAGTTCAGTGTAAGTGACTGGTAGTACCTGCTGAGAGATGGAGGGGGGTTAGAGAGGATAGAGTAAGTAGGTAAGTCAGCAAACCTAAAAACAGATGGTCCACAAACACTTGCAGCTAAAACTCACAACACCCCACTGCCAACCCCCATCACCCCCAACCGTCCTTCTAACAGGAGCCCTAACGGCTTGGTACCCCCTCTCACCTCCGGCATGCAGAAGTGTGAAGCTCTAGTTTTAATAGCCAGGTAGAGATAAGAGGTGCTAAAAGCCACCACTCTGTTTTACATCTCCATGGGGTGTTGTAAATCCTCTCTAATTTGCTTTTTACTCTCAAACTGGTTCGTAGACATTTGCTATTTTTCTTTAGTTTAAGATCACATTTTGCTGCCTATGAGACATTTTCCTAGCGCTCATCGTTTCTCCGAAAGTTCTCGGCCTAAAACATCTCGGCTGACATCATGAAAATCCATCTGCCCCCTTCGTGACACAGGCTGTCCTCATAAATAAGTCAAATCGTAATTAGTATGCATGATATGAGATTATCTATGGTGGTAATTGCATTAAAAGTCGTTTGGTCTTGATTATTTACGGCCTTGTTTGTGATGTCCTCTGTAAAACCTATCATCAACAATGTGTATATCATACATGTCTTGTTGTGCTAATATTTCATACAAATTGCAGAGCCATGTGTATTTATCATTGACATCCACTAATTATTAGGGCCTCATTCTGGATCTTTTATACAATTGCGCTAAACCTGGTGTTCCAGCAGGAACAGAATTATGAAGTTCGTTATGATAATGCCACAAAAAAGCATTCATAGTAGCTTTTGGGGCTCCTGGATTGATGTAAATGTCTTCGTATGGTGTGCTGGGGCTGCTTGTTTATTTACTGGGCATGCACAGGGTTCCTCGATGTGCTCTTCATTCTGTACATGAGGCAAAAAACCCACATCAGACCCTCAAACCATGCATGGGAGCTGGCCGTGACCTCATGGCCATGTTTTTCCCTTCGGTTCCTGGTTTAGGGTTTGTTTGTGAGAGTTCTTGGGGCAGCAGCGGCAGCCTTGAGTGTCTCAAAGTCTCTTTTTTGGACCCGCCTCGGTTGACCTTTCACCTCAACCCCCCCCCCCCCCAAAAGAACATGGACAGAACCCATAATGGCTCTCTTCCTGCACCGTAAAGCCACAGCACCAAAGGCAATTACAGTAACCATGGCCACGGGCCCAGCAGGCCGGTGGTGCTCAAGCTCCAGAACTTCAAACAGAAATACAGGAGCGGGGCGGGGCACCACGAATCGGGATGGGCCTCAGCACGGAGGGCCTGGTTTGAATTAGAAACCTCACTCCTTGTCTATGAGAGAGTGCGAGAGAGAGAGAGAGAGAGAGAGAGAGAGAGAGAAGAAAAAGAAGAAGAAGGAGGTGGTTTGGACCATACAGTCTGGGTTTCATTAGAGCCAATTATCTTATCTGTTTCATCTCAGGACAGACCCGCAAGGGCTGAAGGCCAAACTCACGCTAACACACTATCATACACACACACTGTGGAAGAACACACAGACAAAAACATAAACGGTCAAAGCGCTCAGATCCACATTCAAGTCAAGTCATGTCAAGTCAAGTAGTCCACGTTGTGATATATATTATGCATTCGGCTGCTCATTGAATAATATGGGCATTAAAATTCAATGAAGTTCTTATTTCAAGTGCATGAGGTGCATGGGGTACCCCCCTACACACACACATACAAACACACACACACACACACACACACATACACATACATTCACACACACACACACACACATACACACAGAAATACACAAACATTGATACTCGGATTGCACCCCCGGAGAGAATGTGTACATGTGCACATGCATAAAGTATACTTATGCACAGACATGTGCTGCCCCTGATTTCCATTATAGTCCTTAGGGGAGGTGGAGGCTGACATTTTTAGCCCGTAGAAGACGAGACCTATTCATAAACAGTGCATTAACCTGCAGGGCTCATATCAAAGACAGTACTCAAACTGTTTCGCAAGTATTTCGATTCCCCTTTGAAAGTAGTGGAATTTAACACTGACCCAAGTGGACTTGGGTGGAAAGTAGTGTGAGACTTTCTGTTCGGAGGTTTAAAAGCATATATCTCAAATTCAGAGTCCAACTTGACTTACATTTTTTAGTAATTATATTAATAAATTATATTAAAACATGACACGAAATTCTAGAAATAAAGAACAGGGATATAAAACAACCTTGATAACAAACTGACAAATGTTCAACATAATGTTCAGTATGACGGCCTTCTAAGCTAAAAATCACATCATGTAGCTGAAGAAGTTTCTTTGAAAGACTGAAGACGACCATATTAAACCTGTGACAGGAGCAAAATATGAGTGCAATTGTTTGGATTTAGTTTATCTACTAAATGACGTTACCTATTCACTAAGTCGATCAGAGGGATGCCACCAATGCGGCGCACGCAGGAAGCAGTGTGTGGGGGTGGTACCTTGCTCAAGGGTAACTCAGCGGTGCCATTGGCAGTCCTGGGATTTGAACCCACAACCTTCAGAACTCTAACTGCCAGGTCACCATCTGCAAAGAGGGGGGTGTGGAGATGAGAAGCCAGCTAACGGGTTTGGCTAATACAAATTGGTATCACAGAACAACCCAATCTTACGACTTTTCGTGCAGTCATTACGATATACAATGTAATCAGAATAACCTGCGCTAATCTGGTGACTGTTAGGGTTAGGTTAGGGTTAGGGTTACGGTTAGGGTTAATGTTAATATTAAGGTTAAGGTTAGGGTTAGGGTTTAGGGTTAAGGTTAGGGTTAGGGTTAGGGTTAAGGTTAGGTTTAGCGTTAGTGTTAGGGTTAAAGTTAGGGTTAGGGACTTTCTCTGTCTCACGGCATTTCAACCTGTTTCAACCACTTTACAAACAAAAACGATTAGGAATCAATTCATTATTTCTCTCCTACTGTCCCTCAGACACCAGTTAGCGCTGATACTGGCAATGTTACGCAATGCACCTTAAAAAACAGGGTAGTGAAGTGTCCTAGCATAAATAAAAGCCCTAAAGCATGATCGCAGCACGTATTTTGATTACATTGTATATCGTAATGGCTCCACGACAACTCGTGAGACTGGGCTCCACTGAAATAAGTCACCAGTAGTGAACTTGGTGCAAACAGATTAACAATGAAATCAACACACATTTTTAGAGAATTGTGGTTTGAATGTCCATACCATCGCTGCTATCTAGGGTCCCAGAAACACCCACATATCGGATAAACACCAAAACGTTTTTTTGAAGGCTGTAGGTCACAAGTGTTAATAGTTCTTTTGTCAAACATATTTGTGCTGTTAAAACCAATTGCTAAGTCATGACTTGCTCTACCTTGCAGCTCACGGCTGCTATATTTTTTCAGTATATACAAAAACAAACAGATAAAATATTAGAAAACACCTGAAACTCTAGGAGGTAGGAAGCTGTTGAAAGAGGGTGCTGAAATGTTAGAAGCCTCATATACGTACTGTTTAACATTTCCGCACCCTCTTTTAACAGCTTCCTACCTCCCAGGTCATGTATATCCAGTGACTACTCACTGAATTCAGCTACTGCCCACTGACTTCTAATTTATGTGAGTTTGGTTTTCAGCTCCTTTCTAAGGACATTATGGTCCACGGTCATAAACCGTACAAAACAGATGCGGCAGATAAAGAACCACAGAGAATTTCTTGAAGTAGCCAAAGCAAGTGAGAACCATCCCGAGGAAGTGTGTGGTAACATCTGCAAGAGAAAGTCAGGTCATGGGCCACATTTTGTTCTTTGTTCTCCAAAGGTATGTTCCACACAATTTCCACATGGGCCATCAGAGAAGAACAGCATTCCCTGTCTCATTCCCTTCTCCTCTCACACTCCAACTCACACTGCACTCCCTCCTTCATTCCTTTTCATTCCCTCTGGTCTTCTCGTCTTCCCCCAAACATCCTTGTGCTGTAAGAGTCCATATTGCTCACTGTACTGATCTCTCTCTCTCTCTCTCTCTCTGTCTATCTATCTTTTTCTTTCTCTTACTCTCTCTCTCTCTCTCTCTCTCTCTCTTGCACACTCTCTTTCTCTCACTCACCTTCTCTCTCTCTCTTTCTTTCTCTTTCTATCATTCTCTCATTCTCTCACCCACTCACTCTCTCTTTTTCTCTCACTTACTATCTCTCTTGCTCTCTCTCTCTCTCTGTCTCACTTACTTTCTCTCTTGCTCTCTCTTTCTCACTCTCTGTCTCTCTCATTTCACTGGGGAGTTTGCTGCTTTATTAACTGCCAACAGTTCATAACCAGTGCAGCTAAATCAACTATGCCCTCACGGTCCCCCTCCCACCCAGTCCCACCAGATCCGTATCCTAGCTTTGGTCTGTGGCAACTAAATGGTCAAAGATGAATGGAGGAACAGAGGAGACAGAAGAAAACAAACAAAAGGTCCCACTCCTTAAACTAAGCAGACGTGCTCTCCTGCTGCCGGCTAATTCGGCCTAATGAACTGTGTCACAATCAGGCTCCACTTAACCAGGGGAAACGCTACATTTCATTTACTCCAAAGTCAAACATCAGCAAGGAAACTCCTAAGATAAACACAGCGCAAGCAATTGCGGCCTTTGTGACATGGAAGCACCTAAAGAACGGTGAGCAATGAGCAGTGACCATGCTTTGTGGTTATACTGTAGTATATTTAAGCAATAGAACACAAGAGAGGGCGTGCTGTTCACAGTTATACTCAGTTCTGTTCCTTTTATAGAACAGTTCTGCAAAGTAAATAATCCTGTAAAGCAAAGGAACCTCAAACATTGTAACAAACATTATTCGATATTGGTGACTCTTTTCGCCAAAAAAGCAGCGGCACAGAGTCATGTAAGCAAGGTTAATTAATCTGAGCAAGGTTTTGTACCAGCCAGTCCATAAAACAACACATCTTATTTGCTGAAATCTATTTTGTTCTTTACTGGTGAACTTTGTTTTCTTGTTCCACCATCACTGCTTCTGTAAGAGTCAACAAATTTGATGTAAACATGCTACTTCACAATGTGTTATAGCTCAAATAATAGTTTACAGAAGTCATATAATGAGTTTATTTTCTGTTTTTGTACGAGGTAAATTGTTGAAAAAAGTGCACACAGCAACACATACACTTTTCTACTAATTAGACAGACACCATACATGCAACATTTAGGTATATATATCCTAAAGTACCGTACCACATTTGGAACTGGACTTTGCTATGAGAAAAATGAATGGCATTTTCCAAAAACCACCAACAAAAATGTTTTTTCTCCAAATTTCACCTTCTGATTTGGTGCTACAGGTTAATACAGAACTGGCATCATAAGACTGGCAACCTAACCAAAGCACCCCAAAATGTAGTAGTTAAGCTGCTTTGGCAGTGTTCGCCTACAGTGCAGTAGCTGGTGTTACCGCTTGCTAATAGCATGTATGTAGCATTAAACATATTTTGAACACTAAACAACCTCATAATGTATGGATTTAGGTGACACAAGGTAGACCTAGACCTAGAGTTCCTAATATGAGCATTATGCTAAAAACAGAGCATCAGATGTCTGCAGTTGGTACTAGCCTGGCATTACATTGTGAAACATTCACGAAACAGTTACTTGAAGAAATACACTGCATGCAACAGTTTTGATTATCTCACAAGTCAGCAAGATGACAGCTGCTGTCATGCTAACTTTACTGGCTAACCAGCTAGCTAGTGAAGTTGAGCTAATTTTGAATTAGCAAACAAGTGGCACCCTGATGTGATCACATGGTATGTTTTTGCTGTGTTGGTTGGTCTTTCCATGAAACCTGTTTCAGTAATTACAGATGGTTCCAGCTGCCTTGGCAGAGCGGCAAACAAAACTCTGTAGTGGAAGTAAAATTTACGTTTACTGACCACTTTTTATCTTGAGGAATTAGCAATTTCCTCATTCTCACTCATTTTCTGTAACTGTTTGTTCCTCAAAAGGGTCACGGCTACCTGGAGCCTACCCCAATGGAATGGAAGCCAGGCTTGGAAAAATAATAGCTTTTTAAATAAATTACTACATATGCCTTAGCAGTGAACCCCAACTACTATATAGACCAGCACTAAATTGGTACACATTTTTATAATCTCTAATTTTATAGGTTATGTGTCTTTGTACTGTGAAGTAGCTCTTGGAGGCATTAAATGCTTTGGAAGTTTCCCACCACGACCACAGTGAACCTTTGTCACTCTGTAAATTTCTCTAGAATGCAATATTTCACATCAGACCACTCTGAATGACTTTGTTAACCTCTTAACCATTTCTGCAGAATATTTTGAAGCATCATGGACCCTCCTTCTGTTAACCCCTGGAAAGCTGCCTCTTCTTTTGTCAGAGTCCTAAAGCAGCTTGGAGATAAATGAATCCCAAAATTACAGAACAGATGTGCTAGACTTTCAGCTTAACCAAATTCCCCAAAGACGTTTCTGAGCGGTTCTTAAATTTGATGAATAGCGTTAACACCGTCAGTACAACGGACGGGCAACTTTGCTATGAGCTATGCTCCAGTCAGTTCTGTGAAAGGGGGAAGGAAAGATATATAGCACCCATGAAACCGCACGGATGTGAACAGCCTGGGAAATTTCTTTTGTTTTGTACCTAAATTCTATTCGACTGGATAAGATGGTCTGACAAATCCATAAAGCCGCGGTATTGCGTTGTGTTTGCAGTTCCACCACAAAACTATAAAGCATCGTTTTGCCTCAGCTATAGTGCACCACACTGCGACTCCCACAATGCATCTATTTTATGCATTGTTTCCTGCTGCCCCTGCCTTAGATGGTGCAGGGGGATGGGAGAGGGGTGCGGAGGGGGTGTTTGGGGGTGGGAGGTGGGGGCTCACTGGTGTATGAAAACTTTGCCACCATCTGAAGACCAGCACTGATTGGCTCCAGGTGTGGAAGGTCCAGCTCGCTGTCTGACTTCATTTCCTGCCGCTGCTTCATCACACAGCACGACTCCACCACCTCGCCGTCTCCAAGGGGAGTCTGGGTAACATGAAGAATAAACCCTGCAGGTGTTCAGAGCTCCATCTCTCTCTCTCTCTCTCTCTCTCCCTCTCTCTCTCTCCCTCTCTCTCTCTCTCTCTCTTCTTCTTTTCTTCTCTCTCTCTCTCCTCCTCTCTCTCTCTCTCTCTCTTTTCTTCTTTTCTTCTCTCTCTCTCTCTCTCTCTCTCTCTCTTTTCTTCTCTCTCTCTTCCTCTCTCTCTCACTTCCTCTCTCTCTCTTTCTCTCTCTTTCTCTCTCTTTTTCTCTCACTCTTTCTCTCTCCATCTCTCTCTCTCACCCTCTCTCTCTCTCTCTCTCTCTATCTCTCTCTC
>JBBPDC010000141.1:3437237-3444737 GCA_037974485.1 Hemigrammopetersius urotaenia
GTGTGTGTGTGTGTGTGTGTGTGTGTGTGTGTGTGTGTGTGTGTGTGTGTGTGTGTGTGTGTGTGTACGTGTGTGCGTGTGTCGATGACTCTGATGAGGCCGTCCACTTTCTCCTCTTTGCTGTCACCTCTCCTTAAACAAACACCCCACACCCCTGGATCTCCTAGCACCCCACCCACCACTCTGTCAATCAAGGTCTTGACCAGGGCAGAGAACAAATACTACCTTTATGATCCCCCCCTCTACACATGCACACACATACACACACACACCGCCGCACCATTCTTCCCCCTTTCAGCCACCTCACCCCCTGCCAGCTGGTATGAAGAAGGACAGGAAGAGGGGGAGGGGTCGTCACCAAAAAAGAAAAAAGTCATAGATATAGACCCCCACCTCTGCAGGCCTCGCATATTTCATACAAAGTGAAGCCTGCTCAGGCTCTGGTCAGCCTGCGTCTCGATTGTGTTACACCCTGAAAGGTCAGGAGCGAGCCTTTCCAGGGAATTTGATTGCCCTCATAAAAAGCCAGCCACTTAGCGCATGGGGAAGTTTTTTTGTGTGTTTTAATTGGCTGTGTATTGCCTCTATCTTTTCTATTTTCTGATCTATGGCCTGAAACCGGAGCCACAGGAAGTGGTCCTGCAGACCTTCTTGTCAGCACAGACAAATTATTCCGCCGACGAAAAAAAAAAAGAAAAAGAAGAAGAAGGAGACTGTTTTTCTTCTCTTTTCTTCTTTTTTCCCTCTCCCCATTTCATTCCTGTTGTTTTTGTATCTTCTAATGTGCGCGGCCAGACCCCTTTAAAAAGCTGTTACCTGAGTTATTGAGAGAGGATGAAAGACGAAGGGGGGGGTTCTAGAGATGCAGTCTGAGGCGGCGCAGACTCGGCGCTCCGGAAACACCTCCCAGGAGGATTGCGCTGTTCCTGCTAGGCCGAGGGTTTTTTCGCTGTGCTGGAAATTCCTCCGAAAACGAAAAAAAAAAAAAGAAAAAGGAGTGCCTGGATGAAAACCAGGCCTATTTTTAAAACGGCACTGAAAAAGATCTTGCTCTTATCGCGCCTGTGGCCTCAGTATTGCCTTCCTCTGCAAAAACGTGTCTTTGAAATGCGAATGGAAGAGCCGGCGCGCCTGACGTTTGCGGCCCAGAGCGCAGAAATATTCAATGCATGGCCATTCTTCCAGTAAACTGGCTCGGAGATAAGAATTCCCAGAAAAGCTCAAATAATACGGGGAGAAATAAAGCCGTGCCATCGCGCTGCGGTGGAGGTGGCACCCCTGAGGACAAGAGGAAGGCATTAGAAGAAAGATCAAAGGTCAAATGCCTTTATTAACCCCTTAAGCTGCGGGCCTATTAATCAGTTATTAATCTTGCAGACTCATCATTCGGTCGCTGCTATACAGGTTTCAATGCTATACTTTATTCATTATCTACTAGGAAACACATTATGACAGTGAGGACAGGTTACGCACAGGCCTCAGCTTTAACCGGCCTCAGCTTTAATATCCGAGGCCCTTGTTGACCCAATACGAGCACACGGCCTAAAGCTCTGCCCCCCTCTGCCTTTCCACAGCAGCCTCCCACCAAGCAGGTGACCCCCCACCCCTGTCTCCTCCATTCACCCTCTCTCTGCCCTGATTAGGGGCCAAACCAGCACTGGCCCTGAGCCCGGACCCGCTGCCTTTAACCTCTCCTCTGGGTAATTGTTTGCAAAAGCCTATACCGGGTGCCCTGGAGCGGTGTTCTGGGGACACAGGCGGGCATTCTCACCACGCTGACCCCGAAGGTAAACAGGGCCACTAGCAGGCCTCATTAGCTCCGGCCACAGGGCGGTGGGCTCAGTGACACGCACTGCTGACCTTTGATCTCCATGATTAAATATCGCCCAGGCTCATCTGCTAACATTTAGGCAGTGTCACCAGCACAGAGCCCCGGTGACACGCGTTTAATGAGGCTGGGTTACAGTACTGGAGCGCTGCAGTGCTTCCACCCCTATAAGACTATCAGAGGCACAACTGGTGGGAGACGGCTGGAATTCCAGGGTTGATCCACACCTAAAAAATTTGGTAACGGTTTCTAATGGTTATTCATGAACACTGCTTACACGAGTTATCATGTCAGTTTAAAGTAAAAGAACAGGCACTGTGCATTGATCCTGCTAAAATGATGATTACACCAGGGAACACAAATGAGTTTCATTCCATTCTGTAGTGTTTCTTCTACAATCTCAGTGGGAATGTTTATATTCATGTAGTTTAGATAGAAACGTCTTTTGTTCTACTTTTTGCATATTAATATGTTGTTTGTTTGTTGTACATGTAGATAACAGGGTCGTCGACTCTCACGCATTGAGGGTGAGACTCACACATCAGTGAGACTAATATGAAAATAATAGTAGTATTACAGCAAACTTATAATGAAAATATACAGAGAATCTAGTTTATCTCTAGAACCACTGAAGGGAGGAAAAAACTGATGTGATTTTCTGAATCAGCAAAACTTTGGCTAAGAAACATCAAAAATTGCAATGAAACAGACCTTTCATAGAAATGTGTTACCCAGTGTTATATAACCCATACATACCAAATGAACTTGCCGCATTCGTTACTGTTGCTTCTGAGAAAGTCCTTGGTTTGAATGAAGTGAAAGGACATCGGCGATAATTTATTACAAGTCATAATTACGAGTTTTAAGTAACTTACAAGTAACTCCAAAGTTATTGACATATCACGTTTGAATAAAACTGTAAAATTGAGACTAATTTTAAACACACTGCACTGTTTTATTAGTGACTGTGCGGCGTAATGCCTGGGAAAAGAATGAGTGGACAGGATTATGATTTGTGACTACTGGGCAGGTATTTTTCTCTTTTTGTGGGTCTACACTGTACACCTGCACACACAAACACCAGTACACTTCTGGTTACACCGATCACTCCTAAGGTAACTAGGACCCTCACTATAGATTTCATTACTTGTCGAGTAATATAAATACACTTTAGCTGTCTGCATCTCTCCGTCTCCCTGTGTTACACCTTTTTACTCACTTGGGATGCAACAGAGAACTTGTAACTTGCACACAAATGAAACTAGACAGATCAATCCCTGTTTACTCCACGTCCCTCAGCCAGGCTCTCTGGGGTTCTAGTTGTTAACTCATCACTCGTAGCTCCATTCTGGCAGCATTATTTCTGGTAGCGACCTCCACACTGTGACCTACCGGTCTTCCTGAGGGGGAAGTCCTCCCGGGTGTCCAGGCCAGAGGGCAGCGGGGATTTGAATTTGGGGGGCGTCTCTCCTAAGGGAGGTGAATTCTGCTCCATGGACATGTGCTGGCTGGCCCTGCAGGAGAAGAGATTAAAATAGGGAATATTTATAAGAGCAATTCAAAAATTAAAACAATGATGTGCTCTTTTTGTACCCAGTCATAATTCACACCTGCATAGTTTTATTACCAATTTAATAGGCACATGCTCTGTTTAAAAATGGCTCTTTCAGAAAGCGCTCCAGACTGAAAAGTATTTTGCAAAGTGGACTGATACCACTTTTTAATGTACTGATACTGATACTGAAACCTCGAGTATCTGCTGAAACTCTCTTTATCCTTCTATCAGCAACTAAGCTATTAATAATCAATTTGTCTGGATGCACTTTGAATCTTAAAAAGCTTCCTATCTCCTCGATAGTGAGATTCTAAATCCATATAGGGCACAATCTGTCCCTATTATGAAATTCTACACATGGCTGAATCACCAATGGCTCTTTGTCAGACATATTGGGTGCAGGAGCCTGTATTTTAAAGCTCACCTTGTAGGGAGCAGGGAGTCATTTGGGACACAGGAGTCTTTGCATTTGTGTATCTCTCCTTTTGGCCTAATGCTCAAAGTTTAATTAAACATTTGCTGCATAATTCAGGCCTTTTCTAAGATGAGATAAGATAAGATAAACCTTTAGTCCCACAAGTGGGAAATTTGCTTTGTCACAGCAGAAAGTGGACAGAACAAAGTTAGGAGCAGCAAAAATTAGGATAACAATAGAATACAATAGTATAAAATAGAATCAAAATATAAATAAAAATAAAATACTATACTATATTCTGATACCCAATCAAGAGATTATGCTCCATATCGAAAGCACATCCCTGGTGGGATGTCAGAAAAACATTCAAATGTATTGAAATATTTGCAAACAAGCTATTTAGCCACAAAGTGGACTATCTCCAGTATTAACTCTTACAGTAAACTAATGATCACATGACATTTACACGCATATACTCAGTGACCAACTGAGCTGACCCTTCAATTCTGACCATAAATATCCAAACATGGTCAAGAAAGAGGACAAAACCCACCTCTAACTTTAAATACAAGGCTAATGTCTACTAGCATTCTTAAGCGATTCTACAAACATTTTAGCTAACAGTGGACCTGAGCGTTTTTTGGCTGTTCTAGATTAAACACGCTCTGAAGCTTGTAAAACACATTCCAGGTGTTATCTGAGGCTTGTAACAGATATATTAAGGTATATAACTCCCTGAGTAGTACCGCAGTACTTTTAAATGCATAATTCTATTGAAAACAAAAAGAATAAAAACGACAGGCGTTTCTTTTCTGGTTTCCAGAAATCGTTAGGCCTAGGAGGCCCCGAGAGTTCCCCTCCGCATGCAGGGCAGTAAAGTAAGCTGTTAGGTGTTTGGCTAAGCTGCAGCCACCCACGCGGGTTACAGCCCCGCCGCAGTGGTCCGTCAGGCCCCGGCTGCCAAGATCAGCACAACTTTTAATCCTTTTCCCACATCTTGCACTCCAGCAACTCTTCTGCAGACAGTCTGCAGGAGCAACACTCCGCATCACTTCGACAGAGACGACAAATGAATGGACAGTCACACTCAAACGGGCCCGTACTTGTGACATCACAGCTCTATACACACAGCTTGGTGGACTGTATGGACTGCAGAGTGAATGGCAGAGTTGCTTTTGGAACGAGCCGACGAGCAGCAGAGTCCCTCTCTAGCTTCAAAACCCTCCTGAGGACTCGTCTGTTCAGAGAGGATCTTCTTGCACTACTCTTACATAAAGATTTAGCACTTAATACTCTCTGGTTCTCACACTGTCCTGGAGCTGGAATGTGTCCCTGTATTGTTAGTCGCTTTGGATAAAAGCCTCTGCCAAATGATTGTAATGTCATGTAAAGCAATTTAAAGTGATACATTTAAACACTTTTTATAAACAAACAAGGAAAATTCCGTTTACCATTGTATGCACACTTTAATCTCTCAGTTCGAGTCTAAAACCAAACAAGCCCTGGAGCTGAAAACACCTCAGCGTCGAGGCTATAATAAGCTAAATGCAATTACACACGTTTCATAATCTGTGCTTCCTGATGCACAGCAGATCGGAATTTAGTCCGGCTCTGCTTCCCTCCTACTGTGTCATTCCTTTAAGGCTAAATAAATAATACAGCAGCCCAGCAGGAGAGAGGGAGCCACAGCTCCCACAGCGGTGTGCGATGAAATAAGAGGCACCGAAGCGAAAGCCATGAGGAGCATGCGGCTCGCAACTGGAGCTCTGATGAAGGAGTGTCACGTACATGTACCAGAGCTTGGAGTGCTGGTTGAGCGGGTGGCCGGAAGGAGGCGCGTCTTTGGCCGATTTGCTCAGTAGGAAGTTGTGCAGTTTCTGCCGCACCTCAGAGCTGGCCATGGCACCTGCAGGAAAGAGACCCAGGCCTGCCTTAAAAAAACATGCAACGTGCCACATGAGGATAGCATCATCGCTGCTTATCTGGACAGAATACAAAACACATCTGATCCAAACTGAAAAAGCTCCAATTTTGTGGAGATAATATAAATGTTCCCCTCATCCTGCATGTAGCTAGACATTACTGGTGCTTAGCAGCAACCATCACTAACCCAGAATAGTATCTGTTCAATTAGTTAAAAGTGTGCCTTAAGCAATAAGGGGACAGGATTGGTAGTGTAATTTGACCACAGGACATTTATAAAGTTTGACTAGAATTCTCAGCATAGGGGCTCCTATTTATTGCATTCACTTTAGTTAAAATATATTTTATGCATTATATCCTTTACCATAACCATGTTTTAAGTGAATCCAAAGTGTTTTTCTGCCACTTTATATGTTCTGTTGTTCAGAATCGTACCACTGAGGTGGGACAGTCCTTATTGGCTGGATGTGAAAGTGCTGAGTACCTACACATACAGACAGTATTTTATTGCATGGGATTAATATAACCTAGGGTTACTTTTCTGGCTCATTTCATAGAAGGTAAAGAGACAGGACTGAAGTCTATACGAAGCTGCTTTACAGAACCACCCAATGTAAACTAATCCCATTCAAATAGCAACACCTGAAATTACAAATGCGTGATACTACTTGATGAGGTATAAATTTCCTTTAAGGGTATAAATGCCATTCATGTCTTGGAAGGCTGATTACATTTGGGCTGGAAAATATGAGTGGAACTTAAGCACATCTGAATTTCCCCCAAATTATTACTTTATAGACAAGTACCTATAAATGCCTATAACTTGCAGCCTGGAGACACTGCTCTGTTTCAGTTCTCTTCCTGTGTGTTCAGCTCTGGCACTGTTCTGCAGGGGAGGACAGACTAGTGTACAAACAGTGCCACCTTGTGGTACCACCAGCTTTCTGCAGGAACAGGACAAGTAGAGGTGCTGGAGTACTTAGGGGAGCGTGCTGTTGTATCATAGATCTCCACAGTTATTACATCTATAAGAACACTATTCACTTTTTAGCTTTGTTCATAATTATTCATGTGACAGTGTACTGTAAGTGCACTAAAGGAGTGTTCTTACTCTCTTTGGAACGCTCCTTTTTCCTCTGGTTAAGCTGCAGGTGTTCCTTTCGGCTGCGTTCCTGCTCCTCTCCTCGCACCTCCTCCTGCTCCTCCTCAGCCTCCGGCCTGTGCTCCTCAGCCAGAGCATCCTGCTGCTGCCGGAGGGTCAACAGAGCCTGCTGGAGCTGGAACAGGCACAAGGGAGAGAGTAAATTAGTTAATAAATGAGTGAATAAGTGAGTGAGAGATACAATGAGTGAGTGAAAGAGTAAAAGAGTGGGTGGATGAGTGAGTGAGTAAATGAGTGGGTGGATGAGTGAGTGGATGAGTGAGTGACTAAATGAGTGAGTGAGTGAATGAGTGAGTGAGTGAGTGAGTGAGTGAGTGAGTGAGTGAGTGAGTGAGTGAGTGAGTGAGTGAGTGGATGAGTGAGTGAGTGAGTGAATGAGTGAGTGAGTGAGTGAGTGAATGATTGAATAAGTGAGTGAATGAGTGAGTAAGTGAGTGAGTGAGTGAGTGAGTGAGTGAGTGAGTGAATGAGTGAGTAAGTGAATGAGTGAGTAAGTGAGTGAATGAGTGAGTAAGTGAATGAGTGAGTAAGTGAGTGAATGAGTGAGTAAGTGAGTGAGTAAGTGAATGAGTGAGTAAGTGAGTGAATGAGTGAGTAAGTGAGTGAGTGAGTGAATG
>JBBPDC010000141.1:3447594-3464715 GCA_037974485.1 Hemigrammopetersius urotaenia
TGATTCAGGAGTTAAGCTGCTGGAATACAGACCATACTGCACACACACACACACAAACACACACTACTGCACTCACAACACACACACACACACACTACTGCACTCACAACACATATGGAGGCATTTCTTATTTTTACACACACATACTGCCGCACACTGTACAAACATTGAACAGAAATAAAGCGAAAAGTTGTCTCTTATTTTTTTCCATGGCTGTAAATTGTCTCAGGGGCTCATTTAACTACACGCTGTCCTTGTTTGACGCCGTATGTGAAAAATAAAGGATCTTAGAGGTGTAGTGTGAGTGGCGTCGCTGGGATACGAACCTTGATGTGCTCCTGCAGCTGAGCCTGGTGCTGCCGCAGGAGAGCCTGGTGCTGTTTCTGGAACTCGGAGATCAGCAGCTGCTTCTGGATCTGTTGCTGTCTCTGGATCAGCAGTAACTCCCTCTGCAGCTGCCTCTCCCACTCATCCGAGTCCCGCTCCCACTCCGGCATACTGACCTCAGATCTGTTCACCGGCGACAACACCTCGGAACCTGCGAGACGCAGAATGCGAGAAACAGGGAGAAAAGTGTTGAGTGAGAAATAGAGACGATTTTTCAGAGCCCTGTTTTGTCATGTGAGCAGCAGCTGTGCATTCCACACTTGGAAATCAAGAAGACTGTCTTTTTCCTTTATTGGTTTGTAACTCATCTAAAAAAAAAAAACACCATCTCTGAGAATAACTCCCTTTCAGAGCCACACAGCGCAGCCAAACGTCTCCCACCGAGCTCACAGTCCGGGGCCTTTCTCACCAGCCCTTTAGAAACCAGCCCTAAGAACACTGTGATCTTCACTTCACTCCAGTTTTCGCCTTAAAGGGGAATTCCATTCCACTCGTCAAACTTTCTGCATAATTTAAGATCGTTCAGAGTGGTTTGATGTGAAAAACTCTGGTCTGCAGAAACCTTCCACGTCAGAACAAAGCAGACAAAGTTGTTACATAAAATGATTACAGATAAGCTGCATGATGCATAAGACAGATTTAGAATAGTTCAGCTATACAATTTTGGCTAAAAGCACATTTTAAAAAGTCCATTCATACGGGAGACAGCCATGCAGCGTATTGTAAGGTAAAAAGTAGGACTCCAAAAATGAATATGTTTAATTTTTTAGTATTATTACTATTTTAGCATCAACATTACATAACACACACAAAAGGCTTGTCCATTTGGAAATTGGTTATATTGATGCTGACCCCTGGTTCTATTCACCACCACTGTAAAGAAAAACAAGTCGGCAGGTTCCTTCACGCTAAACCATTTCACACCAAACAACCCTGAATTACTTTGTTTACAACTCAAGCTCAGGGCTGCAGTGTTGTAGTGCCATTCGAATTCTTAACAATAAATCCTTCAAGCGTTCCACAGTCCTTCAGTCAGTTTCCCAAATCACAAACAGTGAAGAGGTTCTGGGTTAACAAACAAATCCTCCCAAATACACAAAAAGCTTGGCAAACAATTCAATACACTAATTTTCAATCATTATAATCCTAGCAGCTCCAGATTTCCGCTACACTTTGCCTGCAATTTTATTTTTCATAAGGTAAAAGGAAACAATGATAATAATACATTTTTAAAAGACTGCACAAGAAGTTGTTTTCCATCCATCCATCCATCCATTTATCCATCCATCCACCTATCCATCCATCCATCCATCCATCCATCCATCCATCTATCTATCCATCTATCCATCCATCCATCCATCCATTCATCTATCTATCCATCCATCTATCCATTCATTCATTCATTCATTCATCCAGCCATCCAGCCATTAATTAATTAATTCATCCATCCTTCCATCCATTTATCCATTCATTCATCCATTCATCCATCCAGTCATCCAACTATCCATTCATCTATACATCCATTCATCCACCCATCCATTCATTCAGTCATCCATTCATTCATCCATTCATGACTTCATTCATTCATTCATCCTTCCATCCATTCATTCATTCATCCATCCATCCATCTATCCACCCATTCATTCACCCATCCATGTTCTTCATGGGTGGTGCTGGCTACCCCTGTGGTTACAAGGTGAAAGGTGGAGAAACACCATGGACAGGTCGACACTTTTACATTTACGGCATTGAACAGACACTCTTATCCCGAGCAACGTACATCAGTGCTTTAGTGGTCAATCTGTTCTTCATATCTGTAAAACTAAACTAAAATCAACATCTAAACTAAAATCAACTCTGTCAGAGGTTAATACACAAGTAAGGAAAAACAGTTAAGAGGCTTTGCTTGATTATTCTTTTGCTTTTATTTGTTTTGTGCTTGATGTTTCTATTTGGTTGTGTTTCTATTTGTATGTGTTATATGATGCAGAGCGCTTTGGTCAGCTGAGTGGTTGTTTTTATAACTGATTTATAAATAAATTGGTTTGGTGCCAATTTTTAAATATATAGGAAAGGATGTATAAGAGATAAGCGAGAGGACTGATTCGTCACCAAGAGGCGGGTCTTCAGATGACACTTGAAGACAGTGAGGGACTCCGCAGATCTGATCCGAAGAGGGAGTTCATTCCACCACTGGGGGGCTGAGACTGAGAAGAGTCTTGATGCAGGTCTTCCTCTTCTTTTGAGCAATGGAGGTTCAAGACGAGCGGTGCTTGAAGCTCTGAGAGGACGAGAAGTGATCAGTGCAGACAAGTAAGGAGGTGCAAGTCCATTCTTGGCTTTGAAGGCAGGTGTTAAGGTTTTGAGCTTAATGCGAGCGGACACAGGGAGCCAGAGAAGGTTCTGTAGACACACAGACAAGCACATCCTCACACGAACTCACACCTAGGGACAATATAGCATCCCCAGTCTCCCAGAGCACCTGGAAAAACCCATGCGGACATGGGGGAGCAAGCAAAATCCACACAGAAATGTTCCTCTGATGCAATTTCACATGTTATTTTGGAGTTTCTAAGTCTTCACTATTGTTCTAACATGTGGAAAACATGTGGAAATCGAGGAAAGCGCTATTGTAGGTGTAACAGCCTGGAAGACGAGCCCTGACAATACTTGTGTCAGTGTAAAAGAGAGCTGTCTGATGAGCCTGACCCTGCTTTGACCTTTGACTACTAGCCAGCCCTGAACCAAGTGTGGCCTCATGGAGTGAGACAGGGTGAGAGACAGACTGATTGAGTGTGAGGGTGATAGAGTGAGAGAGAGCATCATAAAGCATCACAGTAAGACAGCAATACATAGTATGAGATAATTGATCACATTTAAGTCTGTACAAGTTTTATAATGCCAAAGTCTACTCAGCTCAAAAGAGGTCTTACGCAAGTTAAGGTTGTGTGGGCGGCGGACATGGAGGAAACGAAACTCAAGTGCCTGCAAAATAAATGAGCAATGAAATTCTCCCATTCAGCCAAACAACCACTGGGGTCTTGCTGCTGCTTAAAATAGCAAATGCACAAAGTGTAGTGATGTAACATCTGAGCGAACATGTTCCCTTTGTCACACACTTTGTAAATTTTCACAAACAGCAGAACTAGCACTATTACAATATCACATACTGTATCTGTGAAGGGCAAAAATATGGTTGTGACTGGTGAGACGTTTTAGTTCTAATAACTGCAACTAGTGAAGGGTCAATCCACGTTTTTCCAGTTCCGACCTGATTCCGATACACGACTGACGATAGCAATACAGATTCCGATGTAATGCATCTTTTTACTTTAATATTAGCAAATTGTGCTGTTTGTTAGTAAGGTTACATCACAGAATAAATAAACTTATTAGAAGAGTTTAAAGGCATTCCAAAAGAACTTATTTATGTCACACTTCACAAAAAGGTAAGAGCAACAGCTGTAACATTTTGTAAATATGAAGAAATGTCTATTTTAGCAGCAACAGCTGTGTAAAAATAAAGTGTAAAACAAATACATTATAAATAATTATAATGAATTCGGAGACACAGCATGGGCAGAGTGTAATTCAACCGCTTCTGTATTTAAGAGATGCCGTCGTGTTGTGAGAGATAGAGAGCCAACAAAAAATAGCCCCTGAAAGAACACCAAAGAGTATTCTACAATATTCCTTTGGCTTTTGGGTTGTTCGCTGTAAGAATCTACTGCCCGTCTTTTCCCTGTTTGCAAGCATAAACTCCTGCTTCTCTTTCTCAGTGAAATCTCTGCATTATACGACACAGCCGTACTTCCACCCAGGGCTCTCAAGTCTCACGCAATGAGCGTGAGACACACGCATCTGACTGTCTTCACACGCTCACATGCCCCACCTCCGATTTCTCACACAGAATCTAGGCTGCCCATTGAACACCATCAACGTTGGGAGCTCTCTGTTATCCTGTTGCCGTGCAACAAATCAACCCCCCCCACCCCCCCGCTCATCGTTCGGCAAACCGAACCACAAACCGCACATCCCGAAAATCTCACGCACAGGTTTTGGGGCAACTTGAGAGTCCTGCTTCCACCCCTGGCTTCACACACACTGCAAGTAGCCTTCTTGCTTTTCGGCGTTTCCAAACTAAAGTATCTCCAAACAAGCGACATTTTCTTCAAAACAGCAGCTAATGTTATTCTCTCACTCCGATTGAATTTGCCGCAGGTTCATGGTGTGGAATAAGGAATGGTGACGCATCTCGTATTACACAGCGTCAAGTTTAAGGTCTAGCGCAAGCTGTGAACTGGAACATATAGATCGGGCCTGTCCGACCAATATCCGATATATATCAATTGATTTTCATTGTTCTCCTGATGGTGGATTCATGAACATTTCCATTAGGCAATGTGAAAGATGCTTTTACCTGATTAGAAGTTACCCTAGATGTGTAATCACAGAAAATTACACATCTTGCTCAAGTTTGTTGGTAAGTCACTCTTGGGGAAGCTAAACATGTTCTCCATTTGAACACAATCTGACTCAGAACCCAGTGATTGAAAACAGTTTCATTTCAGTAACTGCTAATCCTAAAGCTATACATACTTTTGCTCACAGAAGATACTTTTTCTAAAGTAATAAACATAACGTTTTTCTCATTTAATCTCTCTATCTACTGTCTATGAATATCTGATGATGTTTGAGATCATGTTTACACAGACATATAGAAGATTTTAAAGGGTTCTTAAGCACCACTATGCACTTTCAAGCACCACTATGCATGGGTGGTAACATATTGGATGGCAACACATACGCAGACACACACACACACACACGCGCACACACACAAAAGATCGTAAATACTTTCAAGGCCATTAAAGCTAATCATACAAAAATACCCCACTCTATCTGGAGATGCTGGGTGCGAGAGTGCATAGATATTCTGACCAGCGACAGAAAGCTTTTTAAAGCTCAATCTAAAGACAGACAAGCATGTGACTGTCATGTACGAGATGCAGTTCAACTATTTTTACACATGCGAACAAAAACGGCTGAAAAAAAGAAGCCCATTAGGTGTGTGTGGGATGGCAGGCAACAGTGTGAGTGTGTGTTTGATGAGAGAATGATCTGGACCTGTGCCTGAATATGAACACATTGTATGCATGTACAAACCCACCCACCCACACAAACACACATACACACACACACACACATACTCACACACACAGTAAACATAACCTAAATCTGTGGTGTTAAACAGACTGTACAGTTTCAGACACACTCAACACCTCCATGCACACTACAATAAATCATACACTCGCTTCTTGAGTCACATGTGTTCTTTAGGCATTCACACACCCACACACACTTATGTATGCACCGAAGTGTGTGTACACTTTCAGAAGTGCTACCAAAAAATGATCAACAGAGTTCATGTTTTAAAAAAATCTACATCTAGGCGACTTACGCACACAGAAAGAGAGAGAGAGAGAGAGAGAGAGAGAGAACATAAATCCCATTAAAAGAACCTCCATTGTTGCACCAAAACAGCTCTGATCTGCGGAGGCACGGACCCCACAAGACCTCTGAAGGTGTGATGTGTGGGGTATCTGGCACTAAAATGTTATTTGCAGATCTTTTAAGTCCTACAAGTGGCGAGGTAGGGCAGATTGCAAGGTAGATCGGAATATCTCATCTCCAGCTCATCCCACAGATCTGAATAAGATGTTCCTCAACCGCTACCACATGAAAACCAGGACACAAGGTTTCCCAGCAGAACACTTCCCAGAGCATCACACCTCCTGCCTGATGTAAAAGAAAATGTGATTCATCATCCAGCCACTTTCTTCCATGACTCCGTGGTCAAGTTGTGATGCGTATATGCAGGTGCTTTCAGCAGAGCTGGTAGCACATCTGAAGTTCCCTTGAGCAAGGTACCGGCCCCACACACTGCTTCCCGGGCGCTGTTTCACTTGGTGATTTGGTTAAATGGCCTAAATGCTGAAGAGGAACTTCGTGCTGTTCACACTGTATGCTTTGGTGTGTTCACATGAGACAGAACGGTCACTTTCAGAGGACAGGAGTCCGTATGGGCACTCTGGCTGGTCTGCGGCTGCACAGCTCCATATGCAGCAAGATGAGATGCATTGTTTGTTCTGACACCTTTCAATTATAGCCAGCAAGAACTTGTTCATCAATTTGTACTACAGTAGCTTTTCTGTGGGACTGGACTAGACAAACAAGCCTTCATTCCCCATGCCTTGGTCAGTTTTTGGTAGGTACTAACTACTGCATACTGGGAACATCCCAGGGGAGATGCTCTGACCCAGGAGTCTAGACATGACAGCTTAGCTCTGGTCAAAGTTATTCGATGCATTTCTCCTGCTTCCAAAGCACCAACAAACGCAATAACTGATTATTGACTTGCTGCCTTATATATCCCACCTTATGACAGGTGCCACTGAAGTGATAATTAATGTTGTTCGCTTCACCTGTTAGCGGTTTTAATCTTGATCAGTCTTTATGAGCAGTACACAATCATTTGTGCAGAAAAACAGTCAGGACATCCTCTATAGAAAACTTCATTATGACATTTAGTGCACAATTTCTACTCATTGAGTTTATATACTGGTAAAAAAGAAAACAGAAATCTGCATGGGCTGTATTGTATTTCATTTAACATAATTATTTGATTGTTTTAGGCAGTTTTAAGCCAGTGTAACTGTTGCACAGCAGCGTTTGGCATTGTAATGTGTTTTTCTCAAAAATAGTAACTGTAGTTGAAGGAAAAAAACATTTTTAGCGTAAATAATAAATAATTTGGGACAATTTCTACAAAGTGCAAAGATCAGCTGCTATTTTCAAACAGTATGTGTGTGTGTATATATATATATATATATATATATATATATATAAAAATATGTGAGTATCTATTAATATATATTTATATATTTATATAAACACACACGCACTTCTACATGTATTATGCATGATGTATAATATATAAAGGCACCCTTCTGTGTGCTGCTTGTCGTAGGTGACTGACAGCAAGCAAGGAGCAAGTTTATTTGATTCTCTTGGCACCTCTTGAGAGGCTAAAAGTGTGTGTTGTGAAACGCGCGCGCGAGTCACTCTGACTCCTTGGGGCCCCTCTCCCCGAAATACACGCTCCACAAAAAGCACCGACCACCAAAACAGAAGCACAACACTGTCTAAAGTGTCAATCACTACTAATAGCACGCAGCATCTGTTCCAATCATAACAAAATGACAGCTAAAGGGGAAGGGCACCGCGCAACTGCGGGCAGGTGGGCCGATCTCTTCCTCACTCGCTCGCGAAACTAGGGCACATTGTAGCGTTCTGCACTGCTGCTCTGCATGTCATACTGGCCAAGCCCCCCAAAAAGAAAGTGACCACAAAGGATGTTTCCATTAAGGGGACGCTGCTGCTTGAAGGTGTAGCTCGGTGGAAAGCAAGGCAGTACTGGACGAGTGAGGTTTTATAAATAAAGCTTTCCGGTGGGCGGTTTTATTAGGAGTTAACTCAGACGGAATGATAACCAAGGCTAATCTTAGCCCCCTAATGCCTTAAGCCCGAAATAACGAGGCCAGGAATAGCCTGAGCGCTGAGGGGCCAGAACTTTCAACTGGCCCTCGTGCTCCAGCAGCCCAGCGAGGCAGAGAGAGGTAAACAGCATGCCACTCACGCCAGTCTTTAACCTGCCAGACTGACCTGCTCGCTACCTTCAGAGCCTCCAGAAGCCTTTTTTCAACAGGCCAAAGATCTCTCATAAGTCTATTACTGTAAGAAATCCATATATATCCTGCACATGTCCTTGGTATAAATAACGTAATGAGAGTACTTAGTTCAAAAGTGTACATCAGGTCCACATGGGTATTGAGAATTCAGAGATTTCCTGACTGGTCAATACCAAAATATCCTCTGCAAACAGTGCTTTATGCAGCAGTAATGTCTTCTAACGTAGCTGGTTATTTTAATTGGTTGATTTTACACTGAACCAATGGGAGAGATGGAAGGGATATGAAGGACGGGAGGGGTGCTCTGCACATCACCACCAGACATCAGTAGCATTTGCTCCTCTCATATTGAACATACAGGAAACTCTGGAAACTGTAGTAATAGTAGTAATAACATAACTCAAAAAGAAGACTTCAGTTATGATCGGCAGCTCAAAGTATTTGCAGTTGGACGCAACAGTATATTCATGGTCAGCTGAAGCCCAGCAGCTTGAGCACCGTATGTTGCTATAGAGGCTGCGAGTATTTGCAGCATAGATAGAAAAGGTGTAAATAATTAGAATTGTACTTTTATTTATCACCATCTGGGTTTTAGTTGGAGTTTGTTCAAGCAGTTTTTCCAGTCCACAGGCGGAACCTATCCAGCAAGCAGGTTTGAGGCTCAGTTTTAGCATCGCCCTCATCAGAGAAGCATCCCAATACTAACATATTTGAGATGATTTAAACTTTTAGCATTTTCTTACCACCCTACTTTTATTGGCATTTGATCATTTAAAGCTCTCCCACACATGTGATTTCAGATATCTCTGACCTACAGGTCTTGTGAAAGATTGGTGCTGTTTGGTGCTCTGAGCCAAAGTGACTAATATGTCTCAATCAAGACTGCTACTTCTTTATCAATATTATAGTAGCAATAACTGTCCTTATTAAGGCACTTTGCAATTTTTGCAGCTTGGAAAAATAGTATCCAAATACTTAATCAAGTACCGCCTATTAATCCAATACATGAACATTTATTTTTCAGCGTACGCTACAGAAAAACAAGCTTGATCCCAATTAATGCAAAACATCCGTTTTAGGACTGACTGGTTCAATTCTGCAATTAAAAGGTAATTACAGAGATTTTGCACAATAAGGCAAACTAGTCCTGGAGAAAATCTTGTTTTTTTAAATGTATCACAATTTTATCATCATCACCACAACTGTAAAGACACTAAACAGACAGTACGTTTCTCTACAATGTATCAGTTCATGCCAATCTATTTAGTTCCCATTTTAATGGCTGCAATTTTATAAAAAGAGCTGGAATTCCCCTTCTATATCTGGTATTGTCAGCAATGTAAGCTTAAGAAAGTGTGACCAGTTTTGAAACTAACAAAAATAAATGCCTGCCCGCCCCTCCGCAACCACCACCTATTAAAATGCATTCCACAGTCCATGGAGGCAAAATCAAAAACACGCTAGACAATGAGAGGGAAGAGAGAGAGAAAGAGAGAGAAAGAGAGAGAAAGAGAGAGAGACAGAAGCTAGAACACTGCCTGGAGGTTTTAGGCAGTTTTTCTGCAAATGGGGTCTCGTGTTTCTGCAGGTCTCTACGGGAGAATGGAAATCTGCCTGCCAAAAAAACAACTGACCTCAAATGAAACCGGATCTGAATCTTCTGTTCAGAGAGGGTCTGCTGGGTCTTAGGCAGCTCTCAGAATAATAATTGCAATAATGGAAAACAGGGTGCCCCTCTTAACAGTGTGTCAGAGACCCACTCAGCCATGTCTCGACCTTGATCTTTTATTCAACAAAATCGAGAGCCATTATTTCCGCCGGTGTCTCCGAGTGGGTGCCTCGTATCCGCTGTGCACAGGGGCCTGCTCAGATGCAGCTAGCGGCACTGACTCACCCTCCTCAGCTGCAGGAGAGCTCCGAGAAGTCGCTCGGTGGCCAGAGTGAGTCAGAGCTGATGAGAAACAGATAGATCTCAAATAAAACAGACTCCCTCGGCCAGCGTTACAAATCTGCAGGGCTAAAAATGGAAACGCTGGATGACATTTTTCGAATTGACATGTTCTGCATCAACAGACGTGCAAGGAGTCACATGAGCTCTCCTGGCCGACGCTCATCAGTTTGACCCCATAAACGTGTGGCTAATGTCATTCACCTGAGACATAAAGGCTGCAACACTGATATGGTTGTATATTGTATTTATAGTTATATGAAGTTATCTTGTATGTCAGGGGTCTTCTGCTCTGGTCCCGGAGGTGCAGCAAAGTTGGATGATATTCTTCCTTCAACACAAAACCTAAACCTGGCCTTTACCTACATTTCCATAAATCATGAAGATTACAGTAATTCCCTGCTTTACGCGGGGGTTACGTTCCAAGAGCACCCGCGTATAGTGAAAAACTGCGTTGCTGTGTTTTGGTTAAAAATTACTAAAATGCGAATTATTATAGTGTAAACCCTAAATATGCCCCCCAAAATGCTCCCAAGACACTTTTACAGAATAAATAACAAATAATCAGAATCAGGAAACTTTATCGCTTAATAAAACATTAGCATAAGTGGTTAGCATTAGCAGTGTGCAAAGACTCGTACACAAAAGAAAGGTTGAAATAACTCCCCATACCCACATGTTTAGAAAGGGCACAGCTTACTAATACTAAATAAACTGAGATGTTGAACATTTGGAGGGAAAAGTTTAAAACACCTAAAAACAAGGACAAGACATGGAGCAGTCATGCTACATGCTGCAGCAGCTTCTTCTTCTTCTTATGGACGTTGACAACTTTTCAGTGTATTACTGCCACCGCTGGCCTGGTGACACTAATACAGTTCGGTTCTCAGAAAAATCTGTGTTAGACGTGAATGTTGATCCGCATAAAACTGAGGGATTACTGTATATCAACCTCCCTATTTCCCAAGTGTTTTTTTTAAATATTTTTTATTCTAATTTATTCTCCACTCATGGTGCTCAAATCCTGATTGCCAACTGAAATGTATTTTATTTGCTGGCTGCTTTAACGTGTTTAATGAACAGTTTTAAATGTGTTTTCTGTGTGACAGAAAATCATTTGAAAGCATCTCACGAGGGGCGCCTTTTACATTGCTGTATTAAACACATTTTGAACAATTTTTAAGTTTAAAGGTGGGATGAAAGGTTAATCATTTTCATAACAACATCACAGTTTCAAAGAGTGCAATTCTCAAATCACAAAGGGCCCCAATTTTAATTACATCCAACATTATTCAGAGTCTTAATTCATCTTAAGAGAGGAAAATTTTTCTAATAACACACAGGGCTGCTGGTCAGACACACTATATTCAATGTAGAAGCACAAGAACACAGGCTGGAGCTTCAGTTATAGGAAATAATAGCACTCAAATCTCAGTATCGGCAGGGTGGGGGTGGAATTAAGTGTTGGTGGGGGGAGTGAGGGTGTTTTCTCGAGGAGAGTTGTCAGCCTTTGCTGGTACTTTCACTTTATCAGCAGGGGATTTCATTTTGTGCAGTGCAGTGACTTCACTGCGACAACTACAGCGACAGGAAATGAACTGTTTCACTGTCCTTGCTCTCCTTATTAGGGGCAGCCGGTGGTCTAGTGGTTAGGGCTGTGAGCAGAAAGTCATGGGTTCAAATCCCAAGACAGCTAGTGTGCACCACTGAAGTACCCTTGAGTATGAACACTGCTCCTGTGTTCCTGGCTGTTGTCAGCTTCACTTGGTGAATGGGTTAAATACAGAGACAGAATGTTGTACTTCTCACATATGACAACTCTGACCACTGGTTCTGGAAAATGGAGAAAAATCAGTGGTTCTGAAAGCATTGTACAGTATATAAGGAAGGAACCGTGTCATTCTGAGTTGTAAATACAATTATAATTCACAATGCCACAAAAATGTGAAAATAAACAGCTTAAACCTCACATTTTACCAACAAACTGATGTTTATACTGAAAAAAAAGTAAAAAAGGCTACACGGGCAGGAAGACGTGAGTATTTTATTTCTCAAGCTGCCACAGAGGTCCCTGCTGCTGCCACTTGGTCAACTTTCACTTTCAGTTTTTGGGACGGTTGGAAAAGAATCCCATAATGTCAACTCTAATCACTCACATCAGGTTAAATCACAAACTTTTTTTTATCATGTTTAAGATATAAAAAATAATATAATGTATATTATAAATAATAATATTGAAAAATTGGCATATATATGAACTGGTTTCAAGAGGTTTCTGCCATGTCAGCGGAGTAACATGCATACACACACACACACACACACACACACATTGATCACTTATTACTGACACAGCTAGGTTTCCTTGCACAGGAATAGTGATAGTATCACAGATGCTACACATATCACCACATAAAAATGGTAAAAAATTAAAGGTTAATTATTATGAATTATTATGAATAAATATATTGTGCTCCAGAACTGATAGCAAATACACAATCAAAATGCTGTAAAAATCGTTTTTTTAGGGTTTTTTTTTTTTTTAGCTTTTTGGCATAGAGAGTTGATCTGACATTTCTGCAGATCACCACACATGATATTATAAACTGGTGTCTTTAGGCTGAGTGCTTTGCTGAGCTCTGAGAAACTGCATGTCCAAAAACAGCGTTCCCTTAAACCCAGTTCCCAAACGCCGGCTGCTAATTTAGGTCAGACTAGTCCGACGAGGTGTGTGTCTTTGTATCTGGCAGAAATTTGGACCACGTGTCTTGACCGAAGAGTCCTTATTAAATCACATGCCTCGAGTAAGTGTGAACGAATGTGAGAGCGCACACTGAGCACAGCATGAAAAGATCAGTGACAAAGAACGGAGACGAGCTTCACTAATAACTGTGCCACACAAACAAGCACACACTTAAAGGACAAACGCACAGAGACAATACATCAGACGAGCAGCCTGCGTCACACAAACACAAACACACACTTGCTACATCCTTCCTAACAATCCCTGAAAGACACACACACCTACGCACACCTATGGGATTACACTTTGCTCTACCAATCAAATGTAAAGTAAGTAAGAGAAGAGTGCATTGGAGCAGGAGGAGGACACAGGAGAGCAAGAGAGACAAGTGATTGGGGAGAGAGACTTGTTTTGCACCCACACACACACCTCCACACACACAAACACACACTCATTACCATTTAAAATTATGAATTAAACTTATCAGTGTTATCAATTACACAAACTAAACCATACTGCTAAGCCATAAATATAATCATTACCCATCATAAACATATATATATATATATCTGTTGCTGTAAATCAGCACAGCTTTGGTCAAATGACATGTTGACATTGAACATGCATCAACAAATACAATCAACCATAATGTTTGCACAGGGCACTGTTCACGTTTAAATTGGTGAGAGTATGCTAAATTCACAAATAAACCGTAAGTGTGCATTTAAATGTGCATGAGTGTATTCTCAGAGCAGGATATTCTTATTTTTATTTAGACGGTCAACAACATTTCACTTGCCCAGGAGTGTGCCAACTTTGGCAAATGACTGTAGGACGATGGGCAAAAATACATAATAATAGTGCATCCTAATACAAAATAAACTGAAGTTTGATGCCGTTTATAAACGGTTTTGGTTCATTGTTTTCTTTGGACAGCCCCTATTTCGAATTTGTTTTAAAGAGTTTTTTAAGGCAGACAACCATTATATTGAATTATTATATTGAAACTTCATGAGATAAAGGTTGGAAATCTAGAAATGAACTGTTTGTGGTAAATAAAACCACACGTCTATTATAAAAAAACCTCAGGAGACAAAGAAAAGGACAAACAAAAATAAATTACACTATAGGATATGGGCCCTTTAAGAAATTAACGATGATAAATGGACCTGCAAACTCTTAACATGACAGCGAGGATGAACTCCCGCGCTGCACAAGCAATTCCGTACCCCTGATACTGATCAGCTAAAGTATGTTTGCCTCCAGAAACAGACAAGCTTTGATAGTCACATCACAAGCAGATAAAAAGGGGACAAATGCAGAGGCATGGACAAAAGGTGAGCAATCGAAGTAGCTGGGTCAGCACGGCTTGTTGATTTTCTTCCTCAAACACAGCCAGTAGGTCACGCATGAGGTAACCCAGGTGTGCTGGAGCAGCAAACCGTGCTGGATTCCCCCGAACCTAGATCTCCGCATGGCTGTACCTGAGCTGATCACAGTGCTGGAGATGCTGTGAGTGTCCAGTATGGTCCTCAGCCACTCGGCAGGGATGCGGGAGTCGCTCTCGTAGATGGTCTGCAGCATTCTCGAGGCCGAAACCAGCAACCCGCTCTCTTCTTCCCCCTATCCTTACTCTCTTGCACCACTGTGCTCCCCGATCCGCTCCTCTTTCCTCGGCCCGTCCTCTGCAGTGTATTTCAGCCACCGGGGGAATAAAAGTCAGTGGGTGCCTTTTAGCCAGCTGTGCTCCGTCGCATCGGGTGAGTGGAAAAAAATAGGAAATGACTGCTGTGTCTAGGCCTGTGTGTCACAGCTGTATTCCTCTTATTTTTTTGTTTTCAGGGCTTTTTCTGCAAACAAACTGAACCTCTGCCTTCTGCACTGTGTAGCTCTGTCACTCATACAGCAGTATATCCTCTCTCTCTCTGCCTCAGCCTCTCTCTCGCCCCATCATTACCATGTGAATGTACTGCACTTCTGTCGCTCTCTTTCACCCTCCCCCTCCCTCCCTCTCTCTCTCTCTCGCTCTCTCGCTCCCTCGCTCCCAGGTGCCAGGAATAGCAACAGGGCCAGCCCAGGACAGAAATAGGCCGGGCCAAACCAGGGGAGTGGAGCAGCGGCTAGCCGCTCAAAATAGCAGCACAAAAACACAGCTGTCTGCCTTCATCCTTCTCCCCCAGCTCCCTCGCTCCTCTTTATCTCCTTCTCTCAGTCTCCCTTATCTCTCCCCCTGTTTTCCAGCACTCAAATTCTTCTCTCCTTCCCCCCCTTCTCTTTGTACTCCCATATCTCCAACCGCTCTCTCGTTTCCAGCCTGCCGCTGTCTTCATTCGGAGAGGGAGAGAGCATCAGGTTTTGAATACAGATCCCCGTCCTGCTCTTCAGAGCGTTTCCCCCTACAGTTCTGTGCTTTCTTGCTTCTGTGTGTCTCCCCTCGTCAGCATAGCATTACTGAAGACTGTTATTTTTAGGCTAGGGCTTAAAACCGGAAAGCACCCAGCAAAGTACAGAAATCACAATACATTAAATGAGAAGTGAGGGATATGTTTTTTTGAATATTCCAATGAATAAATAATCAAAATGCTAAACCGTGCAAGCCCTCTCACATAGCCTAACATACTATACATAGCCTAATATACAATACATAGCCTAATATACTATACATAGACTGATATACTATACATAGCCTAATATACTATACATAGACTGATATACTATACGTACAGAGCGAAAGGAGAGCAAGAAAAGCACCAGAGGAGCAAAAAAACAGGGCGAGACAAAATTGAGTGCAGTCGACATTTGAATGAATACAAAATAGTGAGAGATCCTGTATTGTAGCAGCAGAGGCGTTAGGTGTACAAAAATGCCAAATATAGATACACAGCCATAGGTAATAATTGAGAAAATAATAGAAGCAGCAAGGCTGTGAGAACACCTCGCATAACACTGTACTGCAGTATATAAAGTCACCTGTAGCCAAGGGCCAAATTTAAGTGAAAATATGTCTTTACTTAGTTTTGTTTTTCTGATGTTTTTCTTATATTCAGATGTGCAGATGTGTACAGGACATGTTGCTCTTCCAGTTACAAGATCAACAAAAAGGCACAGAAGTGTATAAGTGGTCATATATGCAGAGACTAACATAGCCATATAGAAAATACATGAATAAATAAGCAACTGGGTGAAGGCCAGTGTTGGTAATTATAATGCAGCGCTCAGTCCTTCAATAGAGAGAAACTGTACCATTTTCTGAGCTGTTTCTCCTGTTTATCTGAGCTGGGTGTGCCTATCATAAAGCAAACGGCAGAAAAACACCACGGACAGGTTGTAATTGAAAAAAAAAACTGCATAATTAAGTAGTTTAGATGCCAGATGTCTCTGGTGCCATAAGCTTTTAGGCTAAAACTTTTAAAAATCCATTCGTGGCCAAAGGCCTACATGCAGGATGCAGTGGAACAAAATAGCACTTTTTTTGTACCATTATTACATACAAAATGGATAAAAAACACTTCATTTCAAGTCAATCTGAATGGATTTGTTTACATCACAGTGATTACATTATGCAGAAATGTTAAGTCAGTCAGTCAGTCAGTGTTATTCCCTCTTGCTGTTTGTCTAAACACTGGGCAGACAGACAGCTGTCAAAGCCATCGGTCAGACCAGCGATATCACAAACTGAACAAACTGAGAGCAACTTGACATCAAATTAACATCTGTCCTGGTTTTTTTTGCTGATAAATAATAAATAATCGAATGACTTTAAGCCCTGGCCCATTTATCTGTGTATGGCCATGTTGAATCCATTTGACATGAGTTCTCTATTAAACACTGACGCAATGCTTACAGTTATGTACTTTAAATAATTTTATTTGAAAAGTTTGTTGCATTTTTGTGCGAGCAGCCTGCAGCACTCTGAGTCACGGCTGGTTTTAACACGGTCAGGTGTCCCATTACTTTGGTCCTTATAATATGTCATCATTACTTTTGCCCTTATAATATGTCTATTACTTTGACCATATAATATGGACAAAAGAAACAGGACCTGACTTTCGCAAAAAACAGCTGAGACCTGGACATCTGACCATTAAACCAACAGAGACTTTAATAAAACTGCATTCAGATACACAGACTTTCATATGGAGTCGGGTCGGTCCCCTCTGCAGCTGCTTTAACACTCGGGACTCTGAGGGGAATTTGGTTTTCTATAACAAACTAGATAAATGAGGATGGGTTCCCTGATGAGTCTGGTTCCTCTCAAGGTTTCTTCCTATTGCCATCTTAGGGAGTTTTTCCTT
>JBBPDC010000141.1:3485733-3499818 GCA_037974485.1 Hemigrammopetersius urotaenia
TGTGTGTGTGTGTGTGTGTGTGTGTGTGTGTGTGTGTGTGTGTGTGTGTGTGTGTGTGTGTGTGTGTGTGGCTTCCCTTGATCTACAAAAAAAAAATGCACACAAGCTCAGAGATATTAGAGATATCTTAAACCTAATCACGCTTTTGTTTGGAAAAAAATGTAATTCATTTTTTGTGCAATATTTTTTTTTTCTTTAATGCATGTTTTTGAATACTAGTGTTCTGAGGGGAGAAGAAAAGAATCCAAAAAAGTTCTCCCCAGAAAAGGTCGTCTTCTATCAACAACCTACATTCCGTTGTTGTAAAACTTCTCCCCTTATGTTAAAGGACTTGTTTTATAAGTCTGGCTTTTGCATTTTTTAAAATTTGTCTTATTCCTGGTGACCTTAGTGTTCCCTTCACGATGGAGATCATTCGTCCATGCATGGCTTACGTGCTCTGGGAGAAGGAGAGCATGTTCTGTTCAATCAGTAGAGCTCAAGCACTACATGTAAGCATCTTGTACTGGCTGGCAAGGCTAGCATTGGAATGCTGGGTCTCTTATTTCCTCTTTTCTGGCTTTAGGGGTTCCTGTGTCTGTAGTTTGTTCAGTAAAGTCTGTAATTACTGGTAAATGATCATTACAGTGGCAAGACAGGCCAGCATTAACATGCATCTTGGGTGATCCAGTCACAAGTGGGCAGCACTAAGCACATGGGGTCCAGTGGGTCCCCTGAGGCCGTGTTTATATTCAAACCTCTTCCCGTAACTGGAGGTTGTCCCTATTGGCTTTTTAAAGACAAATGTTGTTTCTGTGGTCAGTATTTGTTCTGCTGTCCTGATTCTGAGGGAGTCAAGCATGCATTGTGATCAGATCTGTCCATTGTCCTGCTGTCTAAGCCATATTTATGGTCCAACACATGCCCAGAAGATTCAATGTCCTCATCTTTCCCATTTGCTTTAAACTGTCTATTCGATGTGAACCTCTTTAACAGCCTCCACGTTTATGCAAACAAGGTACATTTTTGTCCCACAACCAAACACAGTGAGACACTCGCTCATCAAATGTGGACAGTGGCCTTCTTTCAATCCGAAATATGCAGTCATACCTGATGGAAATCCCTCCGATGTGCTCGCTGTAGATGGGCAGAAACAGCACTAGGGTTCCACTTGTGATCAGATGACTCGAGGTGCCAGGTATGAACAAAGCACCAGACTTTGACAGCATATGGGACCTGTGTTACCATAAACAGAGGAAGATCCATCCGTTTAGCCTGCGGTCGGATGATCTCCGATGACCTCTGGGTTGCTGGTCAGCAAGATGGGTGCCAGTGCAACATGACATCACAACATAGCACTTCCTCAAAGGAGGGTTTCGTCAAGCTCTGATGGAATTCTCTCTTCCCGCATGCTGTGACACCGCGCTGCTGCCGTTTAATGATTGGCCGGCACCAGGCGGTCGTAACCACTCGTGATTGGTCTGTAAGTGGCTCTTGTCTGCTGTGAGTGGCTACTGATCAGCTACAGCCTTCTGTGATTGGTTAAACTGATGTTCCGCAGCACTGGCATCAGCTTTACCCGCCTCTCTAACTGGGTTGCACACTCCAACTTTACGTTTGAACTCAGTAAAACGGTTCTCTGTCATCCAGGACTGCTCGTTTCTGTTTGGTTTTTTTTTTTGGTTTTTTTTAAAAAATCCCCATACATATGAATCTATGATGATTAATTGTGCATATCAGTGTACAGTATGTGTCAACAGTGTGCCTAAATGTACTGTCAATTATATTTTCTTATTTTTCTTTAACAAACTAGAAAAAAACAGAGATCAAGCCGAATGTCATGGTCGATTTAATAGACTGAACACGGACTCTAAAAGGGGTTTAGAGTGTTTGCATCATGCTTCTACAATATTCATTTTGAGCAGCAGACCTGAGTATAACACTAATAAAACTTTAACTCTGACTAACTCGCTGCATGCTGGTGTTGTTTTTCATTAACTGGGTTGCAAAGACCAGGCACTGTTGAACAGTGAGATCACAGGTAATTTTGATAAGATTACAGTTTTGATAAGAGGTTTGATTAATGATGAGTTAAAATCTGACTTTTTTTATATACTATAGGTATTTTGGGGCTTGTAACTGTGTTAAGGCCCCTCATTCTACCATAAGTAGATAAAAGGATGTCTTGCACTTGATTAATTTAAAAGTACAATTTTTCTTGATTGATGTTTTATTCTCTTATTCCAAATGACTCCATCATGACAGTTCAAACATGAGAAGCTTTTACATGACTGTTGCTTGCGTACTGTGACTTCTCATTTTTGGACTTCTCTGTTTCACATTATGAAAAATACCCCAGATGTAGACGAGATATTTTGGAGACCTTTATATTTAGCACTAGAACAAGTCCATTGTCACCCAAATGATTTCAATACATCTATCAGCTCCCTTGTACATAAACGTATATATACACACACATACACGTGTGTTTCACAGCACGTGTATATATAATGTATGTATGTGTGTGTGTTTATTAGGGGTATAACGGTACACAGATGTCACGGTTCGGTACGTAACTTGGTTTTGGGGTCACGGTTCGGTACGGTTCACGACACAGCAAAGTTGGGCAACAAAAAGTTCTAAAGAATTAGGCTTGGTTTGTTTTCAATTATTTTAAATGATCAGCAGTGCATTAACCAGTAAACACACACTCTTGCTTATATTTTCATGTATGTGTAAGTGTTATGCCAGTAGGTGGCACTATTGCACTACGACCCAGGTTTATGATTTACTTGCGCTTTTTGGTCGCTCTGTGATTCAGTATAACTTCAATCACGTTTTCCCCGTCGCTCCGTGTATTCTCTGAAGGACATCGTGACCCATGTACCGTGATGGTTCGGTACCAATACAGGTATCGTTACAGCCCTAGTATTTATATATACACACCCTAATAATACTAATATTTAAAAGCTGGTTAGCTGGGCAATAAGTGTTCTAAACACACACACACACACATAGATATAGATATATAGATATAGATATAGATAGATATATATATTACATATTACTTTTAAATATTAGTATTATTAGTGATTTTATGTTGGTCAGTGTGTTCACCTCCTTATTTAAGCCCAGTATCACTCATGCTTTGAGACCATGCTTTGAGAAGATTCAAGACCAAATCAGTCTCTCAAAACCATCTGTCACAATCATCTGGTAGCCGAACACTACTTGGTTCATCTATTGTTTCAGTATCTGGTCCTCATACCTTTGTTCTGCCTCTGCAGTGCAAGGTTCCCTGGATTAGAGGAGCTTCGAGCAAAAGCCAGGACAACTATTCTAATTCTCTCCCGCCCTATCAGGACTGAGCACTACAGGAGTTTCATTGACAACTTCAGACTTCACTATTTCCTTCATGTCTAGAGCAGCAGGTTGTGGACCAACACTGTCATGGTCTCAGCATAGCTGTGTCCGTTTGGTCCAAACCTGGAGTGGGTCCTTGTTTGGGGAAGCCATTCATCACACTGAGATGTTCACAGTGTTCGAACTCGACCACAAGGTGGTGCTTGAACACCTTCTGCCGTTTCACTGATGAGCTGCACTGCTGTCTGATGGTTTTGGGTATTGTAAGGTCTAATGTAATTTCATGAACAAGAACATTTTCCTACAAAAGTCTTTTTCTGAGCTAAAGGTCACGGTTATTTAGTGAACGGGCTCTTCAGTTTATGGGTTCCTCACAGGGACACCTCGTCACATCAGTCTTGAAGACCAAGGGGTTCCTTGAGAAACATCTCTGGGATTACTTTGCTAGATGTGTTTGAGCAGATTAATCCCTTTGAGACTGAGATCCATAAAAGGTAATCCGTCTACATTTTAAATGAATTTTCTATACATTTCAGTCATAAAACTGCGGGTGACCTTCGTACATATCTTATTTCCATATCTAATAGTTGATTAGGCTCTACCCTTTTGGACTAAATAAATGGTTTAGCTGGAAAGTGGCAGATATTAGGACAAACCAATGAAATTAAACCTGATAAAAACAAGATTTAAATATGAAACTCATAATTTATGGCTTTTTTAAAAATATATTTCAATGAGAACAACTTTAGTACTATTACATTGTAATATGTGGCATTACAAAATATCACTTAACTCAGTTACTCAACTCATTTAAGTACTATGAATAAAAATGAGTACTAATACGAGGAAATTCCAGTTATTACATGTTTAATTGGATTTCTTGCTGTTGAAAATTGAAATCTTTAAAGTTACATTTCATCCAAAATCTAAATTTTTAGAAGGACAAAGTTGTTACAAGAGACAATAAAAATGACTTCAAAATAAATATATAATATGAAAAATAGGAAAATTAAGCTGGTTTTCCTTTTGAATGTAAGTACGTACTTTCTACTGAGAGCTGGGCTCAGATCAAATTCTCCAACAAGGGAAATTGACCCGTTTTCTGATTATTGGTCATGTTTTCTTTTCCTAAAATGAGCACCTTTCACGGGATTCTACCAGACAGAAAGCACAATTTAGTTTTAGATTTTATGGATTTTAGAATTTAAAGTACAGTTCAAAAAACAAATGCAGCATTGCGGTTTAACTGTCAGACTGTAATACCAGAAGTAAAGAGCAAAAATGAAGAAAAAATGCATGCATATATATTGTGTGTGCATTAATGCATATTAACCTGTACTATTACACCACATATATACATATATTTATGTATGCATGTATGGAAAGTATAAGATAATGTCAGTTTTGTCAGACACACCACAGCACACAGTGTGAAATTCCTTCTCTGTTTTTAACCCATTCAGCAAGTGAAGCAGTGGGCTGAGGACAGTACCGCTTTCAGGGGTACCTCAGAGGTGCCACTGGCAGTCCTGGGATTCGAACTCATGACTTTCCAGTTGCAGGGACAGATCCCTAACCATCAGCCCCTTATATGTATATCTGTATACATTGCAGTGCAGAGGTTGTGTTGATATATTGATATATTGTTGATGTATTGTTGTAATATTGAGATATTTTTACATATTTAGATATTATTGCTACATTGTTGGTGTATTAATATGTTCATACATACATTTTTGAGATGTTCATACATTCCTGATATATTAATATTATTGATATACTGATTTTTTGTTGATGTATCATCCAAGTCCTCTGTAAACACTCCGCACTTGCAATGAACGAGTGAGCGCCTCGTTTACTGCCAGGTCCCTCTCTGTCGTAGCCAATCAGAGGTATCCTTACTGCTCTCCCACGGTGGCGGTAATGTTGTGGAAGACTGCAGCTCCAGAAGAGAGAGCTCTGATCGGACAGAAACTCTAATAAACCCGGAGAAACTCTCTCAGGACGGCCTGGACGCCTCGCAGCTGCTCGGGAGGGACGGGGACAGCTAGAAGAAACTCTTCTGCATGAAATCTGGCGAAGTGGAAACATGGTGGTTCTCAAAATCCGAGACCAGGTTTGTGCTCCACTGCTAACTCCCAGACCTAGCTGCCGTTTACGGGAAGAACTGGAAAAATCTCATATTCATCATAAAAATCACAACACACGGCTCTCAAATTCAACTTAAACTTGGCCGAGACATGAGTAAAACTCAGTTCTCAAGTCAGCCCTCATTTGTGGAACAGGGACGTGTTGCTTTACAAGTTAGCTGACGTGCTACGAAAGCTTAGCATTATTTTTTTAAACTCCTTTGCAGGAACAATGGCTCTGTAACATTTAGAATATAACCATAATATTGACACATTCTCTGTTTTATGGCTTTCCGTATGTTTTGCTTCGTGCAGCTTCTCTAAACAGCATGCTTCTGCGTGCAAGTCGTATCTGACAGGGCAATAACTATATAATAACAGTATTAAATGAGACCCTGTAAACAATGTCCCGCTACTGGTGCTCTAATTCAATTAAGAAGTGTTAGTTTTATATAAAAGTATTAAGGAATACCTAAGACAGTTAGAATATAACGGACAAGGTGTTACATCACCCTGCAAACGCAGTATCTGGATGTGAGTGCGTACCATGTGCTCTTTGAGCTTAGAAAATTACGCCTCAAACCTGTAGCTTTAGTGGCTTTTGCATCATCAGGAAACTTAAAGAAGGAGAAGAGGACTCAGGTCAGGTATTAGTTCTCAGTTGAACCACCTGTTTCATCAATAAACTCATAGAAGGAGAAGAGAAGTCGGTCAGATTTTAGTTCACAGCTGGACCACCTGTTTCTAATTATTTTTCAAAGTCTAATCATTTTCTGTAAGGATGAACGACATGAAAGCGTCACATAATAAATGCATGACGTAAATTATGGTCATTAGTGATGAGATATGTAAAGATAATGATATGTAATTAATGTATGTAGCCCAAGGTGCCCAAGTGAATTACTTGTGACATCAAGTCAGTTCAGGTCAGGTAGTGAGGAAATGGCTATAATAAGCTTTATGTCTTGAAATGGATCAGCAGTATCCACCTTGTGGATTATACAGCCAAAAGCATTCACTTACTATTTCTAGACAGTTCAGATGATCTCAATTACTTAAAACCCTTACATTAACGTTTTATACCTTATATAGCAAGTTAAGGCTGTCTTTGTTTGAACTGTGCACCATGCTGAGGCAACGTGTTGTCTAAATAATCCTTGCCGACAAAACAGGACACTTTGAAGCAGCTTCCACGCATAATGCTAAGAGCTGGCTAAAGAGGTGTAAAGCCCCTCTCCCCTAATCTTGACCTGTGGAACTTCTCTGGATTCATATGATATGAAATGGAGTGGTGTTTGTGAAGAACTATTCATGCAACACCAGTTCCTGATTTCACTAATGTTTTTGGAGCTGAATGAAATCTATTGAATTTCTTTATTTATTAACCATTATAGTCACGCGTGAACACACTCGGGTCCAATGTGAACAATGAAATTCTTTCTCTGCATTTTAACCCGTTTACCAAGTAAAGCAGTGGGCTGCCGCCAGCGAGGGGTGTGTGGGGACAGTACTTTACTCAAGGGTACCTCAGTGGTGGCACTAGCAGTTGGGATTCGAACCCCCAACCTTCTGAGAACCAACATTCTAACCACTAGACCAGCAAGCTGCCCCAAAATCAAAACAATGTCCCCTTTTCTACCGCACAGCCTTCTTGGAAAAGCTGCTAGTTGAGTCAAGTTTATTTATATAGCAACACTATCATGCACAAAAAGGTCATTCAGCGTGCTTTACAGGAATAGAATAAAAATAAAATAATGGAAGAAATTAAAAGGGCAGTAAATAAGATTGAAAATGCAGATATTTATAAGAAAGTGGAGGAGAACTACTGCAGCAAAAGTGGAATTCCCTATAATTAGTTAAAATGTCATGAAGAACCATTAGATAAGCAGGTGTCTACACACTTTTGGGCATGTAGTTTGACTCCGTTTGGCACCGGCTGGTCACAGCAGGTGGTCATCCTGCTGTTGTTTTGACTGCCTGTTCAGTTGTGCCTGCTTAGTAGTTTTGCGGAAGGTCACAGCAGACAGGACCATGATTGATTCGGCCACAGGCCATATTTTCTTCTCATCTCCACCACATTTTTCCTGTCCTAGTTGACATTTGCATAGTGGTTTCCCGGGGCAGCTGATAGCCTAGTGGTTAGGGCATTCGCCTTGTGATCAGAAAGTCCAGGTTCGATTCACAAGACCGCTAGGCACCTCTACCCTGAGCACCTCTACCTCTACCCACAAGACCGCTACCCTGAGCAAGGTACTGTCCCCACACACTGCTCCCCGGGCGCTGTGTTCGTAGCTGCCCCCTGCTTCACTTGGTGAATGGATTAAATGCAGAGGAAGTATTTCGTGCTGTTCACACTGTGTGCTGTGGTGTGTTCACGTATGACTGAATGATCACTTTCACTTCACTTCTTTATATTTGTCTTTGCTCCTGATCCTCAAAATGATTCATACTCTTGTTTTGACCGGTCTGATGCCAAGGAAATGATTTTGGCAGTGAGATGTTCTCCTTAGTCATGGCATTGGGGGGGGCATTGGGGAGGAGCACTGGAGGGCTATTTCTGCCACCGCCATGCTTTTGCAGTTATAGCAATGGAAACTCAAGAGACTTGGGAGAGTTTTGTTTATATTTAGACCCCCCCACCTCACTGTATACATGTAGTTTCAACACAGGTCTCATCTCAAGTCTCCACAATGGATATTAAAGTATTAAATTCCACTTTGGGACAAAAAAATGAAATCCACTTTCACATCAGCTACCTAAACGCAGCCTTGACTGCAACGTGAGCCGTGGCCCGCTCTGCGTGGCCATGTAAGGACAGCTGGCTGCTGCACCCGCGCAGAGACACAGGAAGAGCTGTCCTGATTATGCTGTCTCAGCCATTGTTTGCTTGCTGATTGAAAAGTGGACAAAGAGCGCGGCGCCTAAAATAGCAGCTCACTTTAGAGGAGCAGCAGGCGTGCGTGTGAGCACGTGTGGCCCTAATAAATTATATTGCATCTTATGAGCCTGGAGAGCAGGTTAACTTCGGCAGCGTTTCAGTCAATACCTTTTGGCTCGTTTGGTTATTTAATCCTGACTTGATCTCTGTAAAGTCAGTGAACTCCTTTGGAATGGACAGTTTCAGCACTTTTTGAGGCATTAAAGTGTAGTAGTGCAAAGATCAAGGTGAGGTGGCAGGTTTCACTTCCTCTGCACTCGCCAATTGTAAGATGATCCCGAGCACGCAGAGCTGTTAGGGAAAGTGAAGTGGGTAATTTTGGAAGTGGTTAAGATTACAGAGCTTCATCCCAGGGGCAGTGTGAGGTCTCTCCTCTAGAGGGGGCCTGGCGACGTGGAAATTCAAACAGGGATGTTTGCAAACACTTCAGAATAAAAGAGTCTCGAATGTTTTGCATTCTGTTGTGAATTTCTGTCGTACCTTTTACATGTAAAGGGTAGCAGGTAAAGGAACCTCTGAATATTCAAGCTTGTTCCTTTTTTAAAAAAAAAAAACAATAAGTGTCTGAACTTTCAGAATGAGATGACATTTCTGCTCTATTGTGTCCTTCACAATGGGTCAAATAAATATGACCTTTCTGTTGTTTGTGTTGTGTTGGTTGCGATGAGGGAACTGCGCAATATAGGAGCGTGAATTATGTTCAAGCAGGGTCAGTGCTTCTTAGAAGAGCCTAACTAGCGGTGCTGAACAATAAAAGCTTTGTTAGTAATTGGATGCAGAAAATGATGTCCATTGGTTTTTGCTCAGGCCTAATGATTTATGATGTTGACTAATGGCAGCAGCTGATTTTGAAATCTGAAATCTTCTCTGGCCTTCTTCAAAGTGGGTGCCAATTTGGTTTTACAGACTGAATGTGGACCATCTGTAAAAAAAAAAAAGTGATAGTGTTGTAGGCATTCATCCACCTGTCTGAAGTTTCTCTTTCACATGTGTGTGTGTATATATGTGTGTATATACAGTAAACCTGTACGTTCCAAGAGCACCTGTGTATAGTGAAAAACTGAGATGCTGTGATGTGGTAACAGAAAAAGGCCTAAAAATATAAACCCTAAATATGCCCCCAAATCTGCTCCCAAAACACTTTAATTTCATTTAAAAATGAGCTTAATACATAACCCTTGAAGAAAATGTAAAGGTAAACCCATATCCATACTGTACAGTTTACACTGAACTGCTGTCTCCCGCACTGCTAGAATGTAAATACTGAATTCATGCACATCTGTATTCTTTGGTATAAGCAGGTAAATACAGTAATAATTTAATTTACAATAATGAAAATACAGGCTTTAAGAAGAACAAAATGAAAAACACAAGAACACTCGAGACGCTCCACGGGAGAAAGTCTGGACTGCAGCTGTGTCGAAAGGCAGCAGCCAATCAGCAGCAAGGAGAAATAAATAACGTTCTTGGATTAGCTACTTTCAAACCATCCGCCTCTGAATACAGCGGTATTTCAACATCCCAAAACGAGCTTTCTTTTTTTATTTCTTTCCACAGGACCAAAAATTGTCGTTATTTTTTTAATGGAAATGTAGCTGAATTCACATTAATATTTGTTACAAAATTAGTAAATGATGCTATTATGCATTATAAATGATATATTGCCATGAAAAAAGTTGTGAAGTCCAGGCCTCATTCGCCACGGTTCCTCGTCCTCGTGCTGGTTGTTTATGTTTGGGCAACCCAGCACAAGCGCAAGTGGGCGTGGCGGATGAGAAATGGAAAACTGTTCGCTGGAAATTGTTCGCAGCGAACACTTTGCCACACATAAAACCACCATTTACTGCTGTATTAATGTTTGTATTTGTTGTAAGTGTTTTAACACTAACTTAACACCGCTGCCCAGCAGTAAACAGTTTTTAAGCATAATACTTCTAACAAAATGTCATTGGAGAATACTAACAGATTTGTTAGCGTTCTCTCACTCTTAGTTATGTATTCTTATGTGTTGTTACCTGTAATACAGATCAATGAGGATGGAGATAGAGCTGTATGGACACAGCCAGAGCCAGACAGTCTTTCCTTGTATTAGTGGAAGAGTTACAGCATCGGTCAGCTCAGCAGCCAGTCAGCAACTTCTAAAGCGAGAGGAGGAGAAGAGAGGAGCGAGGATGAAAGTGGGATGGAAAGTGCTGTGAGATTTATGAGGGTTTTGTGGGGAGTTGCTGCAGTCGTATCAGTGCTGTCTGATTAGTCATAAGCTGCGCTCGTGGTATGGGTTATATATTACCGTATGGAACTGTGCAATTACTGCAGTACAGCAGTAACAGTTATTATTTTTTTAGATCAGTCAGAACAGTCATAAGCTCTTGGTCTGTCTCTCATACTCTCAGAGCCGTTTTGGTGGAGCTGCCATGCTGTGTTTGTTTGAGAACAGGCCAGTTGAGTTAATGGAGGTTTGTGGTGAGGCTAGAATGTTTCCGCAGGCTCTCTTGGGCTCTCATATGTGAGCAGTTAGCTTCATACGCATTGGACTGACTTTTACTGGAACACAGTTGCTGTGTACCTCTAGTGTAGTTTAAATGACTTTTGCTAATTGAATCTTAATTATTAGTAGGGCTGTGTTCCAATTGTGTTCACAATATTAATTTAGCATTAAATACTACTTTCAAGTCTGAGAACTGTATTTACAGCAGCGAGTATGGGGCAAATATGCTCCAAGGCTGTCAAAAGAGATTGTGTATTCAAATATATTCAAAATGTAATTATTAAAAGGAAAATAATTAGGATGCATGAGTTTAGTGAACGGCAGTTAAGTCCAGTGTGGCACTGGTTACACTGGTTGTGTAATTGCTTTGGTATGTAAACCAGTAACATGGAGGTTGTTGAATTAGTTTGTTACTTTAGTTTATTAGCTAGAAACAACGGTAAGCGTTGAGAAAAGTTTAATGGAGATTGATATGAAAATATTTTTTGCCCTATGAATAACACTTCAATGTTAAATGTACTGTTATGGGTGCATCAAGTATTGTAACCATGCAACCGAATATTGGTATACCTAAAATGTGAAAGTGTGCATGGAGAATAAACGTTCTAGTAGGGGTGTGCGATCAGAATTTCGAATTTATCACAGTATTTATATTAGTTTGCCTATAGATTTTTTACTATTTTGCAAGTTACTGAACAGTAGATAGATAGATAGATAGTTTATTTGTCACATACACAGTACATGTAGTGAAATGAAATGAAGAAATGCAGCCGACGTAGCTGGCGCATTTTTTCGAGTTGGAAATACAATACATGAGGAAAGGATGGAGGAGAAAAACAGCCTCAAAAAACACCTCAGCAACACAAAACATATAAGCACATAAGACATGACTATAGTGGGGGGATAGTCCGATGTATGCAAAATCTGGTCCTGCTGCCGACATTCACGAGAAACAACAAAGATCAAAAAGCAAACTAAGAGTTCACTAATGTGTCCTTGGAGATGTCGTGAGGTACAGGCGCTGTCGCAGATCCGCTTCGGAGAAAAAGACAAAACAAGTGAAGGCGGTGTGGTTGGGGGTAGGGGGTTGTTGTATAATCAGTATCTGTGTGTGTGTGTGTGTGTATGTATGCCTATGTAGCATCAGCAGCATAGGTGACCATACTCTCTGAATCGTTGCCTGTATGCTTCAGGTACTAACTCGTATGCTGTTTTCCCCATCTCATAATTCAAACCATCTTCTACAGAGAGAGCAGCACACACCTCCTGAGCTTTACCAGAGAGCTTACACTATAACATCAGTGACCACATGTCTTTTGGCCAATTTAACGTGGTTACTATTCTCTCAAAAGCATGAAAGTAGGCATCCACTTCAGACTCATGAAATTGAGGAAGTATTGGTATAGCCTTAGTTATATCCAGATCAGTTCTAGATTTAGTAACTGGGGAGGAAAAAGATATCAAAGCCTTACCGTCCCCTGTTTTCTCAAGCTGGCTAGCTCCTTTTTGTGGAAATTCCAACTCCAACTCCAAACGACGAAGACGAACTTCTTTGTCCGCTTTGATTTCAAGGCGCTTTACCGCCAAACGGAACTCGATCTCGGGCCTCCACCTCTACACAAGCTTGACAGACCTTCTACCGAGCCGATTCTAATGCAGAGATTCCCTCGCTCTGGGGTGAAAAGGGTTGAACTGGGGAAGACAAGCTCCATCTGCTGGGGCTTCTGCCTCTGAGGTGTCTCCCTGTTCTCCCAAACTCCCCTCAGCAGCCTCAGGACACACGACTGCGTCAGAGTATTCCACTACCTGAGCAGCAGCTGAGTCAGGTTCCTCTACCAGCTTCGATATCCCAATACTCACCAAGGACACAAGAATAACTGCCTTTATTTCCAGCTTCCTTTTAGTCCTCGAAATCGTGATTCCAAAGTGTTCTGCCAACAATATGAGATCATCCTTCCTAAACTTTTAAAATTCCTCTAAGGAAGGTTTTTCTAAAAATGCACTGAATTATGCACCATTATTCCTGCTAACACGAAGACAACCAACATGAATAAGTTGTATTCCTTTTCCTTTGTAATGCCAGTGTCCACTCCAAATTTAACTAAATCAGAATTAATTGATTTGTAATCATTATAATTAAATTATGATTAATTCTGTTATGGCTAGAAATATGATCGGGATACTACATGGGGAGGAGGGACAGCAATGGCACACAGGAAGTAAGAAACACAACACAACACGGAAGTCAAGTAGAATAATATGGTGTATTATACACATATTTACAGCAATACAACGATACAAAGAGTGAGTAAGGATGTATATATATATATATATCTGAGTGGCCCCTGTTACATGTTGTTTCAGGTTAAAACCTTCAATTTCATCTAAAACTCTCTGGACATGGGTTTAGATGGACAGCAGACGTGTACATTAAAATTACCAGCTATTTAAATCCTATCATAATATGTTAGCACTGCAGCAATGAAGTCAGAGAACAATTTGATAATGTCCTTGTTATGCTTAGGCGGTCTGTAGATCAGCACACACAAGACCGGTTCCTTTCGTCGTAACGTGAACCGCTCAGTTCAAAAGATGAAAAAGTCATTTCAGAAAGCGGTTGAAAGCACGTACTGTTCTTCAGGACAGTAGCTACACCTCCACCATGACCGGTAGCTCTCTGTTTGTTTATCACGGTGCAGCAGGGAGGTAAGAGTTCCAAAAAGGCGCTGGACTCATGCACATTAATTTCCCTGATGAACAATAAATCCAAGCTCTGCGCTGTGAAATAATCTTGAAGAATAAAAGTCTTGCTCATCACAGATCTGGCGTTTACGAACTCACATTTTAGGAACGATGAGTGCTCCACTACATGAATACACTGAGCCAGCGACCTAAGATTTCCAAGGCTAGCACTACCTGGAGCCTGAATACATGTCCAATGAGGGCGCGGAGTGAAACACTAGCAAGCAAGGCTTTTAACTTGACTAGCCGACCACCTCGCACCCCACGCCATTGCCGCTTCTTTCCTGTCAGGGCCTCAATCCGGCACAGGTACTTGGGCACATCCACCAGGTAAGGGGCGCACGGCCCATTTGGGATCCCGTGTCGGTGATTAACATTAGCATGGCATTGGCATTAGCATTAGCATAGTTTTAACATTAACATAGCTATAGCATAAACATTAGCTC
>JBBPDC010000141.1:3517575-3534870 GCA_037974485.1 Hemigrammopetersius urotaenia
TCTCTCTGTGTCTGTCTCTGTCTCTCTCTCTTTCTCTCTCTCTCTCTCTGTCTCTCTCTCTTTCTCTCTCTCTCTCTCTCTGTCTCTGTCTCTCTCTCTCTCTCTGTCTCTCTCTCTCTGTCTCTCTCTCTCTGTCTCTCTCTCTGTGTCTCTGTCTCTCTCTCTCTGTGTCTGTCTCTCTCTCTCTGTCTCTCTCTGTGTCTCTGTCTCTCTCTCTCTCTCTCTCTGTCTCTGTCTCTCTCTGTCTCTGTCTCTCTCCATCTCCCTCCCTTCCTCATGCATTCTCATAATCATAACAATTCTCTCTTTTGTTCTCCCTTCCTTCTTTTATACCTTTCTTCTTATGTCTTCCTTCTCCTCTTTCCTTCCCTTTTTCTTCCCCCTTTGCAATTATCATTCCCAACCTCTGTCTCCCGCTCTCTCTCTCTTTCTCTCTCTCTCTCTCCCTCTCTCTCATTGGTTCTATTTGTTGTGCTTCTCCCTCTTATCATTCCTCTCTCTTCCTGTTTCTTTCTCCTTTTCTGTCACCACCTCCTCTGCCTTCCCCTTCCCACTCTTTTTTCTCTCTCTCTCTCTCTCTCTCTTTCACTCATTCCCCCATGCATTCTCATATTCATAACCATCCTCTCTCTTTCATTCTCCCTTTCATTTTTTCTTCTCTTTCCTCTTTCTTCCCTTCTCTTTTTTCCCTACTTTGCAATCATCATTAACGATGTCTCGATGTCATTTTTCTCTCTCTCTCCCTCCCTCTCTCCTCCCTCTCTCTCTCTCTCTCTCTCTGTCTCTGTCTCAGGTCATATGGAGGTGGTGCGTTTGCTGCTGTCTCATGGTGCGGAGGTGGCGTGTAAAGATAAGAAAGCCTACACACCGCTCCATGCTGCAGCCTCCAGCGGGATGATCAGTGTGGTGAAATGCCTGCTGGATCTTGGGGTGGATGTAAGTCGGCCTTTTCACATGACTCCGCCCCTTCTCCCAATCACTCACATAACGATCGTCTTAATGTAATGAGCTGAGGCTACCGCATTCATTTATGTGCATATATGCCCAGGTTTCCCCTACCAGTAAATAGGACAGGGAGCTTGGTCAAAATGGCACCCTAAGATGAGATCTGAATTGCTTCTTAGCCTTCTGTTTTTATTGTACAAACACATTTTTGGCCAAAATAAAATTCAGTCAATGTACGAATGTGAAGAATTAATTAATTGGACGACTTGGATCCAATTATTATGCAGGAGCAGCACTGTCTATTAATCGTTATCATGATACTGGTCTGTTCAATACTGATATTGCAGAAAGCTGCAGTACACAAATGAGCCTCCAACCAATCAGTTTTTGACAGGACAATGAAAAAGCTCCAGGTCATTATTACTTGTTGCTTTGATGAATCAAGATATTGATGTAATCCAAAAAAAGTTAAATTATTTTTAATCATCTTTACCTGTTAAAAACGCTGATTTCTTATTTGCTGTGATGTAAGACTGATTGCCTTCTCTAATTGGTTGACCTGTGTTTCAGCACATTCACGACTTTTGTGATTGGCTACTTCAAATGGCAGCGCTGAGCCGCTACACTCCTTAAAATTTCTGCATGAATGAGCGTGTCTAAACTTCTATAGACCGAATAAGAAGACGTGTTAGTTATGTGACATCACCAAGACTACGATGCCACAACGAGCTGTTTTTGCAGCTTACTTTCTATATAGATGTACTGTATGAATGGGGAAGTGGACATACATGTTGGTGGCCTACTGGTGTCTTTGCTAACATTATAAGCAATAAGTAAATTTTAAATTAAAAATCTGGAATTTTCTGAAACAACTAAAAATAAAGAAAAGAGTACAAGTACAATTGTAAATTTTAAACACAAATCTGAAATTTTCTTAGAGCTAAAATATATGAGCTAATAAAATGTGTTTTTTATACTTATTTATATAACTGTAGCAGCAATATGTACAATGTGCAAATAGAATGTTAAAGTGCATTGTGCCATATTAGCATAGCAATGTAAACCAGAGTAATGCAAGCAGAGTAATGTAAACAGAGTGAACCATGCAGCAAACATGTAGCAGTATTTTGTCTGTATCATCCATATCATGGAACCCTACAGGGGATACACATTCCTTATCTATCTTTAGTTTTTACTTCTAGTTTAGTGTTTACGTATGTGCATAATTGTAGACACTATTTGTCTTTACTTCCTTGATTCTTTTCTGTACCCGTAATTTTGCCTCCCAGCTCTCTGTCACAAAGTGTCTTCGGCATCAGAAATTATTTGTAAACTAGAAAAGGGTACCCATACATCAGTTAATAATGCAACTTTTTTTAACATGCTATATAAATGTTACTAAATCATATGTGATCGGTCCTTAAAACGTTGCTGTTTAGGAGATGACGTTCATCTTTCTCATTTCTCTGTAGATCAATGAGCCAAATGCGTATGGGAACACTCCGCTGCACGTGGCGTGTTATAACGGTCAGGACGTGGTCGTGAATGAGCTGATCGAGTCAGGTGCTAACGTCAACCAGGTGAACGAGAAGGGCTTTGCGCCGGTGCACTTTACTGCCGCCTCCCGCCAGGGGGCGCTGTGTCTGGAGCTACTGGTAGGCAATGGAGCAGATGTCAACATCAAGGTGAGCCTCTACCTCTCACCTGTGCTGTCATTGTTTGGTTTATCAGTGAAAGATTTGTGCAGTTGAGCCTGTTTATTACAGTAGAGAAAAACAAGGACAACAAGGAAAAAAGTATTGGATGTGGTCTCTGTGTGGGGAAAAAGTGTTTGCTTGGGAACGGCACACTTGTTAAAGTTAGTGGTCCGTTTTATTTGTTTTATAAATTGTCTCCAGTGGAACCAGTCAAGATGTGGTATCTGCACGTTAAAATATACCAAAATATCGATCTTTATAGCTCAATAGGGCTGAAAGATGTATCATTTGCTAATTATTATTGCAATGTATCATTTGCTGATTAATATCAGTCTCCACAGAAGGCTGCACCAAGCCTTTAACCAGTCACAGCTCCGGGTGAGATACTGGGTCGAAGTCTTCATGTAATCCAACAAAAATAAAATTGTTATTGATTAAAGGTGTTGGCGCATTAGTGCATGAATGGGACGAGATTAAACTGCTATAGCCAGAATAACATTTTGTGAAAATGCAAAACTGTGATTTGAAAAACGTGACATTACTTATGTACTTCACAGAATGGGGTTACATACTTACCCTAATCCTTTTCAATTCCAGAAAAGTGATTATATTGGCCTTATCTGGAAATGCATCACAGTTGCATTTGCAATATGTAACAGTAAAATCGCCTCCCTTCTTGAGGAATACAGTTGGAGAAATATCTGTCTCTGATATCATTCGCCAGTGTGAATCGCACCATACGGGTTTCAGGGAAAACATGCCACGGTCTGTGCAGTTAAGTATTTAAAAAATGCCTGATCCAAGTGCAATTTCAAAACCGAATTAGAGAAGCACTCTGGGCACTCTGTTTTAAATGCAGGATGTTGAAGTTAATGGTTTTTGCCTTTTAGCCAACAAAATAAATTCGCAATAACCAATACAGTAGAAATTGTTCGGTGCCAACTAGTGAATGCATTGACTAGCAGTGCCTGGGAGAACAGACTGACCCACGTTAGAGAGTCCTGGAGTAACAGAAGGTGGGGAAAAAGGCTGCAGGGAACAAGCTGCTCAGAATTTTCTGTGTGTTAAAGTGTGTGTGTGCCAGAGGCCATGCTGTGCTGTTTGTGTCGTGGCTCACGTTCATGAGCTCCTGCTCTCTGTCCAATATGAGCTGTGATGAAAGGTCAAGCAGCAGGGTCAAAAGGTCAAATTCCACAAACTGGCTGCTGCTTTTCTTTCTGTCATCTGTTTGGATTTCATTAAAGAAATGGCAAGGGATTCATGGCAAACCACGTCACGTCCAGCCTCCTGCATGCTGTACTCCTGAATACGCCTGAACCTCACAGGGGATTTTCAGTAGGTGGGAACGTGTCTGAGTAGAATTATCTCCATGCCTTCCTTCCTTAGCCTTTGGACTTTTCTTTGTTGTTTAGGTGGACTTAGCCAGCAGTAACTTGGTTGAAGAGGGGACGTTGATTTAAGTTTAGCTTGAGAGGTTTGAGGAACAGATGTGGACGACTGCAGAAAAATGTTTTCTCGTCACATCAGATTACAAACATTTGGCCTTAGCTCACATTTGTCTAACTTTATTTGTTGTGAACACTCTGAAGTGATGTTGCAAACCAAGCACAGCATTCATCATTTTGAATTTTGCTTTATTGTATTTGCTTTATTGTTGTCCAGCACAAATGGGAAGAGCTGTGAAATGGATAAGCAGTGTTTATATTGCTTGTAAATGCAACCATGAGGGTGTTCAGGGTCTGTTTAGTGATATAATTAAGTCTGTAATTCCCCTCTTGCATTTCACTATGCTTTCATATGTTTTTGTCATATCTTTTTCAAATAGTAGTAATGTTTACAGTCATAAATTCATCACCACTTTTATTTTACAAAGCTTACTAATTTACATGTATGCCAAATTATGCTGAAGATTTTGCTGAGATCAGTATTTCAATTGTTTTTGTTTTTGAGGTTTGAAGTATTACACCACTTTGACTTTCAACCTAAATAAAATCTCCCTAAAATGTGTAAGAGATTTTAAAGGTGGCCCTCATAGATGGAATTGGGTTTATTTTACAGTATTTTGTGTATAATATATAAACAAAGCACATTCAAGTTACGTTATCATTAAGGCTGGGCACATTATCGCGTTATTATTGCGTTAACGCATTGTTTACATAACGCCGACAATTATTTTATCACGCGTTAACACAGGTTTTTAAAAAATCCTTTTATTTTGAAAGTTTGGTGCTTTAGCTGCAGAAATGCGAGCGCTGTGCGCAGTGGCTGGTGTTCGTGGGAGTCTTGCGTCCCATTACTTTTGTTAATTTAATACTTAATGTGGACAAAAGTAATGGTACGTCTGACTCCTGCAAAAAACAGCCAACATGTACAGTGCTCCCGTTACTTTTGGTCCATATTATATGGACAAAAGAATTGGGACTCTTTACTGTTACACCAAAAGAGTATCAACCTAACACACTACTTCTCTTTCAGTCTTTGTTGGCATGTCCCAAATATAAAGACTGCTAATGTAAATTTGTCATTCCTTTAAATTGATTTGTTTGTATTCTGTCTCTCCAGAGTAAAGACGGAAAGACGCCGCTCCACATGGCCGCCATACACGGCAGGTTCTCCAGATCTCAGGCAGTCATTCAGAGCGGTAAAAGGGACCTTACTTGTCTTATTTGATCCTCCCTTGGCTTCTGCTAGGGTATTTTCAAATGACTGTGCAAGTCTGAGAATCTGTACGGTAGTAAACAATTATGGTAAATTCATATTTTAGCTTAAATTGTGTGAGATGCATTCTCATGTGATGTCTGCACTCTGGTTAATACAGAACTGATCACGATAATTAAAACATTTCACAATACAGAATACAGATCATAATATTTAGTTTTTCTGAGGCTTCAAAAGTTGAAACAAACAAAGAATAACAGACTATATTCCATATAAATGCTCTAGAAATATTTCACATACAGCTTTACATTAAATCCTGCTTAACAGGACTAATTAGGCTGTAATGAAACATATTGACATCAGTGGTTCGTATAGTCAGATGACAAGATAATACAGTAACCCCCCACTTTCACGCGGATCAGCAGCTGTGGTTTCAGTCCATCGCGGATTTTCGAACCTCCCGCCTCTGAGTAGCTGACTGTGACGTCTGGGCCTCGTGCGCCACTCACCGGTTACCAAGACAATCTGAACGGAATTAACTCCGCAGCCCCAAACATAAACAACCAGCACAAGGACGAGGGTGTGTGGCTCACTGTACTCAGAGGTGGGAGGTTTGAAAGTAGCCAATCCAAGAATGTTATTTATTTCTCCTTGCTGCTGATTGGCTGCTGCCCTGTGACGCTGCAGTCCAGAATTTCCCCTGTGGAGCATCTCGAGTGTTTCGTTTTGTTCTTCTTAAAGCCCTGTATTTTTATTACTGTAAATTCGATTCATTTATTACTGTATTTACCTGCTTATACCAAAGAAAACACGCTGCATTCTATAGTCTATACAGGGGTAACATCGCTATTTACATTCTAGCACTGCTGGAGTTCAGTGTTAACTGTACAGTACAGATACGGGTTTACCTTTACATTTACTTTAAAGGTTATGAGGTTTAAATGAAATTGAAATATTTAGGGTTTACACTAAACCTGGCATTTATTTAACCACATCACAACAACGCGGTTTTTAACTATATGCAGGGAGCGTAACCCCCGTGAACTGAATGAAAAGTTTTTTTTTGTTTTTTTTAAAGTTACTGAAGTTTGACTGGACTTACTTCCCCCATGGTTCTCCCTTCTTCAGTCGTCTCCATAGAGTCCAGCCCTTGGGATTTAGCTTGTTTGTGCATTAACAGGTGCTGAGATCGACTGTGAAGATAAGAACGGGAACTCTCCTCTGCACATAGCGGCCCGATACGGCCACGAGCTCCTCATCAACACGCTCATCACCAACGGAGCCAACACAGCCAAGTGAGTCACCGTTCCCAAGCAGAGTGTTCGAGTATCTAAATCAGGGAGCATGCAAGGACACTGGATCTAACAGATGGTGGGCATTGAAAGCGGTACCTTGGCTTGGCAGCGTGTTCCCTCTTAAAAGGCTGGTCTCACTGGGGCTTTTCCTGAAAAGCAGCAGGGTTGATTGGCCAAGTTTTTCATGCACTTGTCTTGCTTGAGCTTTGTAGCCTGAGATTATAACTCACCAGCTGGGTTGATTAATAAAGTTAATAACACGGGTAGAAACAAGAAACAAGTAAACAGCTCTCTTTTAATCCATGTGTATAAGCCGTCTGAGCACTGCTGATTTGTTGGAATGGAAGAGATGTCCTCATCTGATTTGTCTCTGTTCAGTAAAAAGTATGCAGGCTGCCAGCAAAACAATCCTTTCTCACACTCATCCCAACTCTCTGCATTGTAATTTTTATTGGAAATGATGTTTTGAACCAAATTCAAAGAGGATTTCATTGGAATAATTGCTCAGTAATAAATTAATTGTCACCTCTTCCCATGTAGACGGGGCATCCACGGCATGTTTCCCCTTCACCTGGCGGCTCTCAGTGGCTTCTCAGACTGCTGCCGAAAACTTCTGTCATCTGGTGAGTCATACCAGCTCTGTGCACAGGAAGCGCTTTCCTAGAGCTGTAGTTTAGTAGGTGTGCGAGTGTGTCTCATCACTGCATCTCATAGAAGCTGTATTTAGTCTTTCACCAATAATTCCCATCTGCAAACACATATTTTCTCCCATAGACTTCCAGCGTTGAAAGGTCCCATTCATGTAATAATGTTTGCGTTCCTGTATTGGTTCAGGTTTTGATATTGACACACCTGATGACTTTGGCAGGACGTGTTTACACGCCGCAGCAGCAGGAGGGTGAGTAATAGCCCTGCTCCACTCTGATTGGTTCACCCTCATCGTCAGTGTCTGAATCTGGCATTTGTGCGTGTCTCTCTGTATTTTGCCCCTGAGAGATAGATTCTCAAAACAATCCCTTGCTTAATTGAGACTACCAGAGCTTTAAATCACAATCATAATCTCTCTCTGTCTCTCCCTCCTCCCCTTCTCTCTCGGTGTCTCCTTCCCTCCCTCCCCACTTCATCCTGTCCCGCCCCCACCCCCCTTTTCTTCCACCTCTTAGAAATCTGGACTGTTTAAATCTGCTGCTCAACACTGGCGCAGACTTCAATAGAAAGGACAGATTTGGAAGGTGAGTTTGCATGGGGAAGAAAGATCAGAGGTCTAAAGTATAAAAGTGTTTTGCCCTTCTCAGTTGGATACAGTGGTGTTTTAATAATAATAATAATATTATTATTGTTATTATTATTATTTGTTCACCCCAATGTTCAATGCCGGTGCTTTTTAAGCATGTCGCTGCATTCTTGAATTGATTAAGTCCCTCTTTAGCTGACCATTTTCTGCCAGTTATAGAAAGACTCACCGAGAACCGTTTCAATAAAGGTTATTCCAGTTCACATGCTGAGTGCATTTAAAAGTTATTTATTTCTGTGTGGGTGTGTGCGTACAGGACGCCGCTTCATTATGCAGCCGCAAACTGTAATTACCAGTGCCTGTTCGCACTAGTGGGATCAGGAGCCAGTGTGAATGACATGGATGTAAGGGGCTGCACCCCTTTGCACTACGCTGCCGCTTCAGACACTGATGCCAAGTAAGGGAGAAACTGCAGCCTGCATGTTAATCTCATTCGCTTACTTAATTCTCTCAGTACATGTTTATATTTGTCAGGTAATAGTGTGGATGCTGACGTGCCCGTTTAATACTCTTTATTCTGTTCATGAAGTGGTGGCTTGGGGGAAAGCCATGATGGAAATCAGTGATGATAAAAATCCAGTGATGAAAATGTATTAGAGAGGAAATAACATCTCAAGAGAGACGAATCCTTAGCAGGGGATAATCTAATCACTGCCACCCCAACGCCCACAGTAGCTCATCACAGGGGGAGGCACGTGGGCGGGGTAGCAGAAGTACAGTAGTCTGATGTCTAGGCGTTGGTCCATATTATCAATTAGTTTTGAGTTAATAAAGCTGTTAATGTTTTGAGAATCATGAAGTTGAGGTCCTTGTACTGGATTTAATTGTGTATAGAGCTGTAACTTAAGACTGTTCTAGTGAAATTTAGAAAAAAATAGTAAAAATATGCTTAATAGAGTGACAGTATTTTTGGTTTTTGGGGGTTTTTTTTTAGGTGCTTGGAGTATTTATTGCGCAACGATGCTAACCCAGGGATCCGGGACAAACAGGGCTATAATGCAGTACACTATGCCTCAGCCTACGGTCACCGCCTCTGCCTAGAACTGGTTCGCCTCTTCCCCTTATTCTCACACACAGTCGGATCTGTCACAATCAGGACATTTTAGCTGGGGATTCATTACCATGAAAAAAAATGTGATTGATTTAATTGCCTTTTGATAAGGCTATTAAAGTACAAGCCTAAAGTGGCCAGATTGGCTCATTTGTTTTGCAGCACTTGAATAACAACAAACAGCTCAAATAAACACACATTATTCACTTCTGCTCTTCACGGGTGTTACCAACACACATTAAGTCAATAGGTTGTGCTCATTACTGCATTCTAAAGCGTTATTTAATCACCAGTCAGATTTTTGTTCATTTATTTTCATGTGCATCTCATTCTGCTTGTTTTTACTTGCATTTAAGCTTAAATAATTACAATTGGCTCTAATTCAGCTTATGTAATAATTGTGATGGGCCCACGCAGTCTTCTTTACATACCATCTTTATTCAGTCAAGCTCTAGTACTGATAAGCGTGTCTTATGTTACAGATTGCCAGTGAAACGCCGCTGGATGTGGTAAGTGTACTAAAGCTTATTATGAACGCTTAGGGCATTCAGTTCAGTTGCAGCACGGCTCTATATTAGAAACTCCTGGTCTAGAGAGCTCTACCAGCTTCACCTTTGCATGAAGTTATACCAGACTGCCCTCAAGTGGACAGATCAGTTAACAGCAATAGTGTTTAGGGAATTCCCAACAAATTAATTAATTTAGTATAATGACTTCTTAGCTTGTGTTGTCTAATAGCTATATTGACTGGAGAACCAGGTCTAAGTGTGTTTAAATTTATTGTGGTCTCTGTGTATGCTCAGCTAATGGAGACATCTGGGACGGATATCCTGAATGACACAGACGGACAGACGCCCATAAGTCCTTTGCATTTAGCTGTGAGTAGAGACATGTGGTCTCCTATCTCCTCATTTTTATGTTTGCCAATTGCAAACAGTAAAAAAATGTTATGCCCAGCAGTCCAACAGAAATATTTCAAAATGATTTTTTATTTTGAGAGAAAATTCTGTAATAATTTTAAATGATTCTAAAGATGTATCGTTTTGCCAACTGATCTCATTTAAAGTTTTAGCATATATAAAAGCTGACAGTGAGTGTGTTGCAGGCGTACCACGGTCACCACCATGCCCTGGAGGTGTTGGTACAATCTCTGTTGGACCTGGATGTGCGGACAGCGCAGGGCCACACGCCGCTGGACCTCGCTGCCTTTAAGGGCCACGTGGAGTGTGTGGATGTGCTCATCAACCAGGGAGCCTCCATTCTGCTCAAAGACTACACACTAAAGAGAACACCCATCCATGCTGCAGGTACAAACACATTCTTAAAGCGGGCAGAAATAAATGCCCGTATCCCCATAGCTTGGCCATTATATTCTCTTTAAATTATTGGCATTGTCCAGTTTTACCCTGTTTTTAATGCTTGTTTATTTTCTGCTTATTTATTGTTGGTAATCTACTTGCTAGACAGGCACATATAAAAATGTATTATATTATTATTAATTACCTTTATTTATTATTTAAATACAACCTGTATTCCTTCACCTTTGCAGTCTGTGCACAAGTATTAAGGCATAATATTATTAGAATGTATTAAAATGTTATTTTTATGGCTCTGTACACTGTGTTGTACTCTGACAGCCTGATCTAACCCTTGGTTGGTTTGTTTAAATCACAATCATCATTGGTTTGTTTCAGCCATGAACGGCCACTTGGAATGCCTCCGCCTGCTTATTGGCAACGCAGATGCTCATTCTGCTGTTGACGTGCATGACGGGAATGGACAGTGAGTGGCAGACACTGTAATATACAAATAAACAAATATACAAGCGCTTCATTGATTTCTAGATTTGTCAGTTGCATGTCGAATCAGTTTGTACAGCTGATGAGTTGATTGATGGATTTTTTTATTGTTTATTACAGGACTCCTCTAATGCTCGCGGTGCTGAACGGGCACACAGACTGTGTCTACTTCCTGCTCAGTAAAGGAGCCAGTGTTGAGGCCAGAGACAAGTGGGGCAGGACAGCCCTGCACCGCGGGGTAAGTCGCTCTCTCTCTCTCTCTCTCACACACTCACACACACTCACACACACACACAGAATAAGTAGAGCTGAGTACATGCCATAAATAAGATTTTAGACAATCATATATTCTAAGCTAAGCATGTTAAATTAATAATACTGATAGACTAATGATACTGATGGATTAAATCTTCCCTCTCTTTATGTGTGGGTTCTTACTGTATCCGTTAGTAAACACTCTTGTTGCCTGTGTCCTGTGTGTTCAGGCGGTGACGGGGCACGAGGCATGTGTGGAAGCGCTGTTGCAGCATGGCGCCAGTCTGCCAGTACGTGATAGTAGGGGGCGCACTGCCATGCACTTAGCAGCAGCTTGTGGCCACATTGGGGTGCTGGGGGCCCTGCTGCAGGCTGCACAGTCCCTGAACACTGTGCCCGTCATCATGGACAACTGTGGCTACACTCCACTCCACTGGGCCTGCTACAATGGTGAAGCTCACTTTTCTGGCAGCTCAGATCTTTACCGATTGTTTCTTCTCCTCCCACTCCTTTTTGCTTCTGTATTGATTTACCGGTGTCTTTTTTTTTTTTTCCTCAGGTCACGATTCGTGTGTTGAGGCATTATTAGAGCAAGAGGCCTTCCACAAGATGGAGGGCAACTCCTTTAGTCCTCTTCACTGTGCTGTGTAAGTGTTTTTGTGTTTACTGTTGACAATGAAGGCCTGTTTACTTGTATATGCACAGCTGAAGGCTCTCTCTGCTCTCTTTTTATAGAATCAGTGACAATGAAGGGGCAGCCGAGCTGTTGATTGACACGCTGGGTCCTGCTATCGTTAATGCTACAGATTCAAAGTCCAGGTTAGGATGGAGCTACATTTTAATTCTGAGGACAAATTCCAGATTCAGCTACACACAGCACCTTTAGAATCAGTTGCAGAAAAGTTATTTATGTCTCTCTGAAAATTTTAGGGCTGTCAAATAATTAAAATAATACATTTTGATGAATCACATTTTTGTGTAATTAATTACAACTAACCATGTTTGTCTTATTTGCTCAAATTTCACCCTTTAGAAAGATTTTTGCTCCTTTAAGCAGCAATGCGTTTTCGTGCAAGCAATGTGGTTCATCACAGCATCATTTCCTTTGGTTGTTCAATAACATTTTCATCGCAGGATTCATAGATGGGATGTGAATTCTTGTTATAATGGAAACTTCTGAGGGGAACTGTAACTTTTTATTTTGAAAAGTTTGAAGCTATAGCTGTTTAAATGTATTTGCTAGAGATTATCATTCATTCAACCGCATATGTAGTGTACAAACAGCTTGGCTTTGGCCTGCACGCCCAAGGGTTAATCAAATGGGTCTAGGTGGTAAATATACTGAAGCAAAAACAAAAATTACGGAAGAATATACTGATACTGAAGTTTTGGGCTTTTTTGGAATTGGGTGTCCATTTGCATCAGTACTTTGAAAGGGTCTCACTCCTGCATTCCTCTCTATCCTTGGCCCAGGACACCCCTACATGCAGCAGCCTACACAGACCATGTGGAGTGCCTGCAGCTTCTGCTGGGTCACAATGCCCAGGTAAACGCCATAGACGCGCTGGGCAAGACCCCCCTCATGATGGCTGCTGAGAACGGCCAGACCAACGCTGTCGGTAAGATGCAGACACCTGCCAGCTTTCCTCTGCAGAGAGTCATATGAGCATTAGTACACGTGATTCTGAAGCTTTAGGCAGCTTTGGTGCTAAAGTTGGTGTGGGTGTTTTTACACAGAAGTGCTTGTGAGTAGAGCAAAGGCGGACCTCACGCTCCAGGATGCAGATAAGAATACAGCCCTGCATTTAGCCTGCAGCAAGGTACAGAATACCCAAAGCTCTTTGAATGACAATGAAAGAATGACACTGGTTTTTCCTTCTGAGTGTTCATGTTTACTGTTGTTTACGCTCCCAGGGGCATGAAACTAGTGCCTTGTTAATTTTGGAGAAGATCACAGACAGGAACCTTATCAATGCCACAAACACAGCACTACAGACGTACGTATGAACTGCATACACTGTACACTTGGGTCAAACATAAAAACGCTTTCTGTGTTTAACACCTCAGGCTTGTGGGAAAGCCCCTGATCTGGATCTGTGCTTTTCCATCTCCAGGCCGCTGCACGTTGCTGCCCGCAATGGGCTCACAGTGGTGGTGCAGGAGCTTCTGGGGAAGGGAGCTAGCGTGCTTGCTGTGGATGAGAACGGTGAGGACCAGCCTTGCTCACCCTTCGAAATCTAGTTGTTGTTTACAAAGTTAATCACGTACTTTCACTTAATTTTGTTTGTTACATTGGGTACATTGGGTAACTGGTACAGGTCTGTATATTTCCTTTTACTTGATTTGATACCAGACTACAATGAAAACAAAAATGGACCTGGAAAACAAGACTAGACTGTATGCACAAAATCTTAATACACTTTTGCTTCCATTTACATACAGATGTGTTGAGGTTTGAAGTTCAGAATCAGCACAGCAGAATGTCTCTCTGTCAGTACGCTTTGAAATTATGGTTCGAATAATGGGGGAGGGGTCCTGTACCCCTCAATCAAGACCCAGAACCCCACCCCCAAGAGACAAAAATAGCAGTTTCTTAACAGTGCTATGAAGGCAGTACCCCCCCAATTATGTAGGGATAATTTACGCTCTGCTTGAAATAATTATCCCCAGCAGTAAATACATGTCATGTAATGTAATGTAAAGTGCCTGTGACTGACTTTACACCACCGCTGTTTGACAGGTTACACCCCTGCCTTAGCCTGTGCCCCCAATAAAGATGTGGCGGACTGTTTGGCGCTGATCCTGGCCACCATGATGCCTGTGTCCCCTGGCAGTGCGGGCACTGTGCCAGGCCTCACCTTCAGCACCATAAACCACTACTGCAGCCCGTCGAAAGCTGTAACCTTCGACCCTTTACCGGCGCTGCGTTCCGAGCACGGCTCCTACTGCAGCTTCAACAGCCTCGGCCGAGAAGACGGCCTCATCGTCCCCGACGACGAACTCAACGACTCGGACTCGGAGACGTACTGAAGACTTGGCTCCTCGTGAAGGAGAGTGCTCTGTAGTTTAATGTGTGATTCTTTTGCTCCACTAAGGATGACATTCGCTTCTTAATCCCAGAGTCTCCAAGCCGAACGGCCACTAATTCCCTTTTTTGTTTGTTTTGTACAGCTATAGAGTGCCTGGAGATGCTAACGCTATAGTACTGAATCACACATTAAAGTGATGGATTAAGTGTGGAATGTTCCTTTAAGCTATTGCTGAAATGGGGATAACGGCGAGTGCCACTTCTGTGGGTTCCCTTTCCTCGTAGGCCTGTACAGCCAATGTCTCAGGAGCCTTTAGAGACTGATGGAGCCGAAGACAAAGAAGAGCAGCCGAGAAGACGTGGTCAGCCTAATACACTACAGTCTGCAGTTTCGGGCTTGTTTTGACCGTTATCATGGTTTTTAGCTCCACTTTGGAGTAAATGTTCTTTCAGCAGGCTTTTTTTTAAAATTCAGATTCATTCTTGTTTACCCTTCGGTGTAAGAAGAGGACCATAATTTCAGTGGTAGACTGAACTGCAGTGATGACTACTGTGCGGCTACAGTTCCCAGAAACCTCCTCTCGGGCAGTAAGAGGAGGACACATGAACATTTCGAACTGAGGGCTGTGGAACCCAGTGAAAGGGACCAAGTTGCTCCCCCCAACCAGTTTTTAAGCATGACTTCATTTAGAGGTTTTTTTTTTTTTGTTTTTGTTCCTTCCTTTTGTTTTTATGGCTAATTTATTGCAAATGAAACCAACCAATACTTGGACTGCTGTGAATGTTAAGTGCTGTCAAGTGCAAAATTTCAGTCCCTGTTGCTGCAGAAATGAATGATTTAATCCGTTTTTTGAACAGAAAGGTTTCTTAACAAAGCCTTGTCACACATTTCTTACGAGTCCGAGACCAGCTATCTAGGTGCCGACAGGGTTTATACATGTTCAACTCTGGTCTTTGGTGAATCACAGCATTTGTTATACTGTAACTCAAAACAGAGAAAAAGTGAGTGTATACATGTGTGTGTGGCTGAGTGTGTGAATGCTTGTGTGTGTTAAAAATATTGCCTTTTGTATAAGGGTGCGAAGAAACTCGAGGGCAGGACCGTGACCTGACCACTTGGTGCGTTGTTCAAGTGATTACTAATAAATCATGAATAAAACTTATCATATCAAGATGGGATAAGTTTTACATTAAAGGCCACGACCTGAGCTTTCATATATTACTTTTCACCATGGCTTAATCAGAGGATATTTTAACCCATTATAAACTGTTGGATTCCTGGTAAGGCCTGAAAATCCAGGACATGGCTTAAAATGTTGGAGAATGTCTTCCCAGTCCATTGAGATAAACATACAATTGACACATTCTCTTAAAGCCCACAACCCAAGCTTTACACTGATATATTACTTTACATCATTACTTGATCAGAAGAGAATATTAAATGTTTACATTTCCTCAGGTTATGCTGTGGATTCGCATTTAAATGTTGAGAAAGTGACATATTTGTCCCCTGTCTTGGCATCTCACACAATTCTTGACCCCCACATGGTCTAATGTGTTGGAGGATAGCTTCTCAGTCCATTGAGAAACACACAAGCGACATGTCCTCTTAAAGCCCAGACCCCAAGCTTTCTTATGATATATTACTTTTCATCTTTGCTTGATCAGACATAATATTAAACCATCAAAAACTATTGGATTCCTGGTAAGGGCATGGAATTTTAGCAGACACCCAGCACATGGCCTAATGTGTTGGAGAATATCTTCCCAGTCCTTTGTGATAAAGACACAAATGACTCATCCTCCGAAAGACACTAGTCCTACATTTTATCATTGGAAACAGAGAGCAAGCCAGAATTTAACACAATTTTATTTACCTGTTGTATGTTGAACACTTGAATTCTATTACCAGTCCTTAAAAAAGTTTTAAAGAAATTGATTGACAAAAAAAAAATACAATTTCACAGTTTTCCACTTATCCCAAATGTCGCTCGTCCAACACTTGTTTCAGGTCCAAAGTGTGTTTCCTTAGTTTAGCACTGATGCTTCAAGGCCTAGAAAACACTAGTCGCCCAAATCCTTTTCTTAGCACCTTCAAACCCCAGAGAGGCCTTTGTTAAGGTGGAGCAAACGTGACTGATACGGTTCCTGCATGACTTACAATAAACTACAGACTGCCTTCACTGTGTTCAGACAAGACCAGGCTATAATAACTGTTCTTGGATCAAATTATTTCAAATTTACGATGGTGCTTGACAGTCATCAGCCCTACACCTGAGGCAGTTTGTGAAAACACCAGACCGACAGTAAGTCATACTGAGTCATAAACTACACTGACGAGTCTGGCAGCTTAATGAGGAGATGGATGCAGTTTGAGCAGTTTGGGGATGAATTTACAGAAAGGATGTGTGACTCTTGACTTCACCATCTGGTGTAAATGCAAAAGGGAAGGGGCTGGTCCTCCGAGCCTTCATGGCTGAGAACTACACCTTAAATGGGACGTATGATGCAAAACTCAGTTTAGTTACAACAGGTCTACAAAACATGTTCATGAAGTTTTTTACACAAAATCACTCTCATATAAAGAGATTCACCAGCTTTATTCTTCAGTTTGTCCCTTTCAAAATGAGCTATTTAAGGGCTCACTTTTATGCAAATAAGCTGTTGCTGGCCACGCCCCAAACATCCCATGCTTAAGCTGCGTGTATAAATTCTGGATTTTACAATAGAATCCATGTCCTTAACACCAGTGAAAGTCTTTCTTTCTTTCCTTCCCTTCAGTCTGTGACAGTGGTTCTAGTCTGTATAGTGGCCAGGCTGAAGAAAAGAAGGGACGGAGAAAGAGTGAGAGATACACTAGACAAAAGTATTGGGACACTTAATACGCTTGGAAAAGGGCAGAAAACAGGTGCTATCAGCCCTATACGTCCGAGTCGGACCAGAGCAAGATTAACACAACCCTTCAGGAGTGACTTGCCTCTGCCTGTAGCGCTCGGTGTCTTATGTGTGTTCGTGAAACCAGCAGACAAAAATAACGGGTCTAATATAGTGGGTGGAGGATCGACAGATGAGGGGTGGTTCTATGCAAATCTGATGTGAGAATAAGGGAGGAATCCAAACGTCTCATTTTGAGTATAAGAAGAATAAAGCGGTGAATCTCTTTATGCAGGGTGTCTACAGGTTTGACCAAGTTAAATTTAAGACTTTTTAATACCATTTTCAAACAAAATTTAAGACCAAATTGAAAGTCCCGCAAAAGTCAAGCACAAAACT
>JBBPDC010000141.1:3589947-3602901 GCA_037974485.1 Hemigrammopetersius urotaenia
TATCGGATTTTAAAACCAACAAATATTTGTATCGGTATCGGCCTTCAAAATCCTTTATCGGTCGGGCTCTAGAACCTTATATCCACAATATACTGGGTGATCCATCATACATTTGCAGATCCCTGCTAAGAGCAGAATCCCATCCAAAGTGCAGTATCTTTTATGAGCTCAGTTCTCACAGGACTGTTCCAAGAGTGACAGCCTTTTTATACAATATAGCAAATAAATTCAGTGCAATGTGGAGAACAGGAACACGCTCAGTAACAAACCTGTAACCAAAGGGTTGTCACTTGCAGCATGGGAATAATCCTGTGAAAGGAAAATCATATAAGAAGTAAATATAATATGCAGTGCATGTTTAAACTGTGATCGGTAGGTTTTGGCTTTGTTAGGTTTGCTTGAGAAATGGACGACTTGGTTCTAATACATAAACGTGGGATGAGTGTGTAGGTGGTGAATCTGTTGCTGGAAATATACAATAAGTTTATAAGGGATGCTGATCCAGGCATTTTTTTAATGGATAATTTTGTTTTTATTAGACCTGATCCAGTCTGTTTTAAATTGGAAAATGAAATCTTATATCTGTAGTGTGAGTGTTTTGACCTAATTCTGGAGGATAGAACATTTCTATAGCACTGCAGTTCTAGCTTTTAAATGATTTTATGCAGCTTGTCAGATAAACTAAGTAAGTCACGTATATACACACTGCAACACAACACACAGTATGAAGAATGTGAAATTCTTTCTCTGCATTTAACCCATTCACCAACTGCCTGAAGAGCGTGTGGGAATGGCACCTTGCTCAAGGGTACTTTAGTGGTGCCGCAAGCACTGTACTGTTATTCAAACTCTCAGCTTCTGATAGCAAGGGCAACTCCCTAACAACCAGGCCACCAGATACAGGTGCAAAATACTGTCAGGAACAGAAAATTACATCACAATGATACACCTAAGGTGTTTTTAATGGCAAATGTTTACAGCCTTAACATGAAAGTCGTGTTAATATGTGGAGTTGCAGCTTAATTTCTCTGGTCCACAGATGGTCTCCCAGGTGGGATGTTTCATAACATGAGCCTGTGGGATGTCTCTGTTGGAATCATGAAACCTACGTGTGCGCGTGTGAAGAGAATCTCTGAATGTTGTGTATGTCTGGTGGACCTGATGGCCTGTACTGTGAGCTAACCTGTATGGACAAAAGTATTGGGATGTCTGACCATTACACCAATGGGGAGTTGGTCCCCCGCTTTGCAGCTATAACAGCTTCCACTCTTCTGGAGTTTCTGTAAGAATGTGTGCCCTTTCATTCTGTAGAGCATTTATGAGGCACTGATGTTGGATGAGAAGGTCTGGCTTGCCTGGTGTTGGATGGGGTTGAGACCAGGGCTCTGTGCAGCCAGTCAAGTTCTTCCACGCTGAATTCCTCCAGCATGCCTTTATGGAGCTCGCTTTGTGCACTGGGACACAGTCATGCTGAAATAGAAAAAGTTCTTCCCCAGATTTTTGTCTTGTTTTGCTAAAGCATTAAGATTGTCCTTCAATGGAAGTCAGGGGCCCAAACCCTGAAAAACAGATATGTCAGAATAAATTTGTCTATATAGTGCATGTGTTCGGTTTGCAGCATGTCAGTGCAGTAGTGGTCATCTGCTATGCTTTCTTACACAGTGTATTTGATGTGTATTGCTCCTTAAAAGGTTCTTTATAGATTTTGAAAGTTTAAGATTTGAGAAGCGTCTGGCTCCAGTGTTCAGATGCTTCTTGAGTAGCTGGAAAAACCTCCTGCATTTTTCTTGTATTACATTTTTCCATTGAGGTCTATTTGTATCCTTTGTATGGTTTTACGCAACAGTTCTAATTCATTTCTTGCTCAACACTTTTCCAGCTGTGGTTTCTACATCTGCATACAACAGAACTACTGTTTGAAAAGGTTTTTGTGTTTACCACATAAAACCACTTATTTCAGAAGTGTGACAAATTATTGGGTGTCCATGATATAGACCCTTTAAACGGTCCGTTATGTAATACAAGAAGTTTAGTTGTGTGTTTTTTTTTCACCTCTTTTTGCAACTTACATTGTCTTTCCCCTTTTTGCAGGATGTCTCTGTATCCATCACTGGAGGACCTGAAGGTGGACAAGGTCATGAAGGTCAGTTAAGGCAGAATGTTCTTCTAAAAATTAAAATATGATATGACTAGTTTGTTCATTACATGGGTCAACAGGTCAAAATCATCAGAGATCAGTTTCTGTGCATTCTGTAGTGTTTTTCATGCTGATCTCAGATCTGTGTTTAGTTTTTCCTGCAGGTACAGTGTTTGTGATGAAGCTAGTTCTATACTGCATGATAGTTGGTATAATGATCATATAATAATCATATGCTGAGTGTCTGTGAAGAAACAGTGGGAGCTGACTGACACTGATCATTATATCTGTGCCACAGTGTGACCTGTCTGACTTCACACTGAAAATATTGAAGCAGTTCTTGATTGGTGCCTGCAGTTTAATAAACACTGCATGCAAGTCTATTGCAGATCTAATATTACTCCGCATTCAAAAAGTTTATGTGACTTAAAAGCTGAAAGCAGATCTGAAATCAGCATGAAAACCTGGTTTAGAAAAGTGTGGTTTCTGATGATTAAAAAAACAAATTTTGTTGACCTGTGTAATCAGTTTTTTGCTGGTACCGTCATACTTGACGTATTTTTGTGTAAATGGTATTATTTTAAGTGAATGTGTGTTTTTTTTCTGCTTGTAAAAAGTTGATTGAAGGTTCGGTTCCTCCTCCATACATTGCATGCGTTAGCTCAGTTCCAGCGGCAGGGGAAGGTTCGAGTAGCTGAACCGGGTGTCAGATGTTAACTGTAAATACTGAGAATCCTTTAGGAGAGCTGATTTAATGTCACACATAAAATCACAATGTACTGTTTGTTTACTCTTTATATATTCTGTATTGTATATAATTCTATATTATATTTATTCTATTCTGTTTTAGTCATAAATAAATGCTTACCGCCCAGGCGGCAAGAAATGTTTGATACAGCGATTTTATCCAGCGAAGTTCTTCCCACCTTCCAGAGGCATCATCTGGATTTAAACAGAGAGTCTCATTAAAACTTCGATTCAGCTGAAGGGTGTGAATAAGCATGTTGCAGTATAAGTGAATAAGCAGTAGATGTAGCAACAGTTAGATTTTGGTTGGAGGATCCCTCCTAAAGTGATTCTTCCTTAAAGTTCCTCCCCAGATGTAGTTCTTCAAACGAGACATTAATATTCTTTGTGATGGTCTGGCCATGCTGTCATCATTTAATCAGTTGCCTAAGACAGTAATTTTTCTCAGGTTTATGACCATGTCTAGCTTTTGTTTGTTGGTGAAACAGAATTGATGGTTAGTGTTCTCCTCAAAGCGTGTTGAGCCGTCCCATGACCTTGCATTGGTTATAGATGGTTCTGCTGACTTCATGTGACTCAGTGGAGGCATGTGATACCCTAATCCTGTCAGTGTTAGAATTGTCATGCAATAGAGTGAGATCCAGGTAATGGTTGGGAATTACCTGGATCTCAAAAAGAATCCACAAAAAAAAAAAAAATCCGGTCCATTCTGCTATGATCCAGTGATATGCAGGCTGTGTCAGTGTTCGAAATCTTTATTAAAATCTTCATTTCAGATTGCAAAGACACCAGAACAGACAGTAATGATTTTCACTGGTTTGCCGTTGTAGGCTTTACTGAAAAGGATGCAGATGAAATCAAGGGCATATTTGTGGACACTAACCTGTACTTCCTAGCGCTTACATTCTTTGTGGCTGCCTTTCATGTAAGTGGATTTATAACACGTATTACAGCCTAAAATGTATTTCATGACATGATTTACATGATCGAAAAACTCTGATGTCCTTTTCAGCTCTTGTTTGACTTCTTGGCTTTTAAAAATGACATCAGCTTTTGGAAGCAGAAGAAGAGCATGGTGGGAATGTCCAGCAAAGCAGGTGACTGAACTGTTTTTCCTCATTTATACTCTCTTCTACGTGAGTTATTCTGGGTTGGAGAGTGGAGCTCTGACGTTGATCTGTGTTTTACTAGTGCTGTGGAGGTGTTTCAGCACCTTGGTGATCTTTCTGTACTTGCTGGATGAACAGACCAGCCTGCTGGTGCTCATCCCTGCTGGAATAGGATCTCTGATCGAGGTACGACTGAATACCCCAGTGCGCCACCACAGCTTCCAGTAACTCTAATACCATGACTTCACCGTTATCAGTACCACGTAGGATATGATACTGGAAATTTGCAAATGTGCAAATTTACAAAACGCTCAAAATGACCTTAAGAATGAATACAGAAGCTTCATAAGCACTAAGAATATGTCTTAGATCCAGAATTCCAAAATACATTACGTATTTGTTTCATGGCAGTTACATCTGAAAAATTCTTAGTGGATACTGAATATATTTTACGTTCCAAGAGCTCCGGATTACAGTGAAAAACCAAATCTGCTCCCAGAACACTTTAATGTTGTTTTAATGTTGGTTTAAAGAAAATGTAAAGGTAAACCTGTATTCGAATTTTAATTCCCTGCTGAGATATGCAACTCGGAAGGTTGTAGGACAAAAGTATAAGTACACCACGGTGAGGTGAACGGTTTTCAATGAATAACCCCTGATGTACTTGGGCTAAAAATACAAACGAGGGCTCGTTGGAAAATTTTCCTGTGGAGTTTGAAGTGTCTGAGTGCTTGCACCGTGGATAAATCTTGCTTCGAAAAAAGTGCTTCCAGGTCGGCTACAGCCTGCCCTGAGTCCCCTTGTGTGAAAACATCCAGAAAAATTATATTTATTGCCACAAAGAAGCAAAAAAAGGTGGAGGATATTTGCAGTTTCTGCGTTTTTGAGGGGATTTCTACGTAAGTTTGGTTCTCCAAAAAAAATCTGAGTGTGACTTAATCCGTGACTCTGTATCCGTGTAAAACTGGGGGATTACTGTATTAGTTTCTGAAAAATTCTTAGTGGATACTGAATATAATTGATATACTGAATATTTTAGATATACTTATTCAATCATTCAGGAGTGTAACTGAGTTCTACATAGTTTTTGAGTGATTTCTAAACTAATTTATAGAAGGTACTGAATAATGTACAGTGGTTATAGCAGAGTGATTTATAGTGTTTAATGAGTATTTTAATAGTGGCTATTAATTTGTAGTAGATCCTGAGTAATTCATTGTAGTTGCAGAGTAATTTATGACTACTGAAGAATTCACATTAATAACTGAATAACCCAGAGTTAAGAAGTTAAAACGCGTTTGAAAGTGTGTTAAGGTGTTTGTACTCCTCATGTGTTTCTGCTGTGTTAGGGAACAGCTGTCGCGGCCTTTTAAAGTTTTTCTTTTGTACTAAGACATCATGTTTCCTGATTTTATCCTCTTGATTAGTGGGTGTAGTGTGTGTGTGTGTGTGTTGAGGGAGGGGGTCTGTGTGAGTGGAACATAACATTGTTGGTTAATGTTTTAGTGCATAGTGATGAATGAAACAAGGCTTTTGTGTTTCACATATAAAGATGTGATTAATCATGCTTTATTATGACCAACTAATGAATTAAAAACAAAAAATCTTGGTTGATTTTTCATCTGTTTGTGTTTATTTCGCAGGTGTGGAAAGTGAAGAAAGCTTTCAAGATCTACGTCATATGGAAGGGAGTTAAGCCAACATTCCTGGTGAGTGTTTAGAACTTCCTTGTGCTTTTAGGACATGGGAACTCTGTATTCTACCCACATTATTTGTCCACAATCAGCCCTTTGTTAATTTGTCTGTCACAAATTCTTTCAGTTTGGCAAATCTGATGAATCTGAGAGAAGGACTGAAGAATATGATAGTTTGGTAAGCTATAATGTTTGGAGCTTGGAGCTGGATTTTACAGATTTGACTGAAAACCTGTCCCTCTGCATGCTGCTTGTCCTCCTCAGGCGATGAAGTACCTGTCCTACCTGCTGTATCCACTGTGTGTGGGTGGCGCGATTTATGCACTTGTATTTGTGAAGTACAAAAGGTACAGTGCTTCTTCTACTGCGGCTGTGAACACGTTTAGCAGATCTGACGTGTTTTAACTCTTTTTTTTATTCTCACTTTTCTTTCCTTTCACAGTTGGTACTCCTGGCTGATCAACAGTTTAGTCAACGGTAAGAATCTGAAAAACGTATTTTATCCTGGAGGAATGTGATTATGTATTGACTGCACAGACGCACAGAGACAAGAACAATCTAAAATATGAAGTCTAAATAAAACGTAAAAGAAAAAGAAAAAAAAAAACTCAATATGAAAATACACTATACTATATTCAGAAATGAAAGTTTGGACACACCCTCTTATTCAATGTTTTTTCTTTGTTTTTATTATTTTCTATATTGTAGATTAATATTGAAAAACAAAATGACGAAGGAACGCATGAAATTATGCAGTAAACAGAAACAGAGTTAAAGAAACCAGAATCTGTTCTGTAATAAGGGAATGATGGACTGTTGTTTTTTTACTTAGTTTAGTGGTTCTTGCCATAATGTGTAGTGGAACAGGATCACTAACTGTGGACCAACCCGACCCTCACAACTGATGATCCCAAACACATTAAGAAGGAGAGAAACTCCACTAATGAACTCTTGAGAAAGAAACTCCTGTTAATTAAACACCATTCCAGGTCGATTCCACATGAACCTGAGTTAAAAAATGCCAAGAGTGTGCAAAGCTGTCCTCAGAGCAATAGGCAGTGATTGACATAAGCGGTACATAAGTAAGAATCGGTGTATGAAGTCTGACAAATGCGCACTAGTTTTCAGTCTTCACTGCGCAAATGCGTACCTGATCTGAGGTACCACCGCTCAGGAAGGAAAAACCTTTAAAAGAAAAATAATGATGTTTTAAAATATGGTTCCTGTCGGTCCACTGAGACTTGCTTCTGCACCAATCAAAATTCAGTCAGAGCAGGTCTGATCTCAGTGCTTCTGTTACTGTGTGCCCCTCCCTGCCCCCTCGACTTCACGAACCACCCGATACGAGCCCCCTTCTCCAGTCCAGAGAGGAGTGATCGGCCCCCGTGGTCCAGGATAAACTTTTGGAGATCTCGTGCGATGCTGGGTTACAGTCAAGATCCGAGTTCTGTCTGTCATGCTGTGAGGAAAATCCCCAGCTGAGTGAGATGCAGTTAAAACGATCTCGCCTTTCCGCTCCACGTATCTGAGCGAGACGTTTTTTCTCACTTGACAACCACAAAAACAAAGAACAGAAACCGTCTGGACTCGGACACTGGCCCCGAGTGGCTCTGCCAGCCTGCCTTCTTCATTTCGACCAGTTAGTGGCGAGAAAGCAGACACACCCATCATACTAGAATGTTGATTTAATTTTTTTGGGGTCAAATAATCCCTGTGGGTGACTAGACCTGTCATTTAGGTTAAAAGTCCGTTTGCACATGCAGCATCATTTGGCGGGGGGTGGGGGATGTAATGGTTCCAGTGCCCATGGTGAGGTGAAAAATTTGAATTGGGTGGCGTGCCAATTCATTAATGTAGGTACTCATTAGAGAACTAGAGCAAAAAAATTGTTAGCCCCTGGCAAAAGGTGATATTTTCAGTATTAATCTACAATTTAGCCAATAATAAAACCAAAGGGAATCGATGACTAGGAAAAGGTGTGTCCAAACTTTTGACTGATAGTGTGCTATAGAGTAGCACAGCTGAGATTGCACTGACACAAATTGTAGTTTGGAGGTATTGCACTTGGTAGAGGTTATTAAGTATTGCACTCAGTAGGAATATTAAGTAATTAATATTGAAATAAGTAGAGATATTGCCCATGAAGACTATGGAACTGAACTTATGTCATGTAATGAATGTAGTGATTCAGCTCCCATTTAGAAAACTTCACAATTCTGCACACGGTAAGAAAACTGCACATGAGATAACGCTTAACACCCGACAGGAAGATGAGCTTTCTTACAAGCTCTTTTTTTTTTTTTTGGCAAAAATCTAATTCTCCCAGCAACCAAATGCAGTCAGTCAACCATGACATGTCTTGCTTCCTAGGTTTGAAGCTATAAAGCTAATATTGCACTAGATGAATCAGAAAACAAAATCTAAAATATGAAGTCTAAATAAAATCTAAATAAACAAATCTGTAGGAAAAAAAACTCAGTATGAAAATACACAATGCAGTGCTGGGCATAATTACTGTATAGAAGTAACAGTTGAGTGAAATCTACCAACACAAATAGTAGTTTGGAGTAAATAATAAAAAAGTACTGTTGACATAAGTAGTAAATAGTCACTGTTTAAGTAGTAAGAAGTCAATAGTCACCCGAATCATTTCTGGAAATAGACCCACAAAAGCCCACTCAAACCACATCCAGCACTTTATTAATGGTGGTGCCGCATGCACTTTAGACAACAGGGTCTGTTTTCACAAACCATTGCAGGAGCAGGAGGCCACCATGAACACAGAGGAGTCGGTCCTCCTTCAGACTGCCCAGCCCAGTCTGTAAAGGATGCTTGTTTGTTTTATAGCTCACAGTAAGTCCTGCTGAGCTATAAACCACATCTACATCCTCTCCACCTTAAAGAAGGGCTGGATGTGGTTTTAGCAGGTTGAGAGAAGTCTGACTTGTCTTTGTTGGCCAAACTGAAGAAGCAAAAAATTGTACACCAAACATGTTTGATTAAATACATCTAAGTAGGAAATAGATTTTTTTCTTCACACATTCTCAAATTGCTTATGTTGTTTTTGACACTCTATGGCAGGGGTCACCAATATGGTGCTCCCAAGGACCACATGAGTAGCCTGCAGACCTATAAACAGCACAACTAGCCAGTGAGCAGAGTCTAACAGTTAATCTGATCCTGTTGCTGTTCTTCTTTAATCACATTTGCGTTTATGTAGATGTGACAATGACTATATATGGAAAAAGAAGTTAAAACACGTTTACTACACGTGAAGTTCAGATAAGTTTAGGTAAACTCTGGTCTAGTGTAATAAACTGGCAGCCCTTCGTATGAGTCACTACCTGTGAAGTAGCTTCAGTTTCCAAAAAGGTTGGTGACCCCTGCTCTATGGCATACTGTTGTTTATTTAAAGGGCCGAAATGGGTTTCATAGCTAAATGCAATAGTAGTACCATTTTAAAGTGTTTTTTTTAAACTAATTTTTATATTGACCTTTTGCAAAAGGCTGACTAACTACATTTGAGTACATTTGAAAATGGTTTACATGTGAAACCAACTCTCAGTCTCATTTTGCTGGCACATCCCACCCACAGATTCACAAGTATTTGACCTTTATAATCTCCTCGGTGTTTATATGATCTTTTGTATCTTTCCCCTCACAGGAGTGTATGCTTTCGGGTTCCTCTTCATGCTACCTCAGCTCTTTGTGAACTACAAGGTTCGAACTTATTTACTACATACCCTACTGAGCTCACAGCCTGATAAGGAGACACTGATCGAGTTCGATATAGCAATAGGAAGAACACCGAAATATACAGTACATTTACCAGAACGTTCAATTAACCAGAACTTACCAATTACTTATTGGACCTTCAGTGTGTTAGGATAGGATAACCGGGAGACAGCAGTTCAGTGGAAACTGTATACTACAGATACATTTTTTATGGATAATGATAATGAAGGGAGCAGATTTAGGGGCATATTTCGAGTTTACACCATAAAAATAAGCATTTTTAGCCACATTCGCATTCTTTCACTATACACTGGTGCTCTTGAAGCATAACTGTGTATATATATGTGTGTGTGTGTGTGTGTATATATATATATATATATATATATATATATATACACACACACACACACATAGTTGTTTGGCAGCTGCAGACATTGGGGGAAAAACGTGAAAATGCTCCAGAAATATTGCACACAAAAGATATACTGAACGCAAGAGAAACTGTTTCACTCATTAGTCCATAGTGATTAAGTGTGTGTGTGTGTGTGTGTGTGTGTGGTGAGCTGTGCGGTTTTGGTGTTTCAGTGTTGCAGTGTCATTCTAGGCTGTTGCTAATCTATGTTCTTAATCTCAACAGTTAAAGTCAGTCGCTCATCTGCCCTGGAAGGCCTTCATGTATAAAGTAAGTGTCGCTGAAGATATAAAATGTAGCGTAGCGTGTTTCCGTATTTCTATATTTACCTATTTGTGCTCCTCAGGCGTTCAACACGTTCATCGATGACATCTTCGCCTTCATTATCACGATGCCCACCTCGCATCGACTGGCCTGCTTTAGGGATGATGCCGTGTTCCTCATTTACCTGTATCAAAGATGGTGAGGAATGCATGTCATTTAAGTGAACAGGTGTAATGTGTGAAGGACCAGTTCAGGTAGGAGGTGCCTGGAGTGTGTGGTGTGCTGCTTTAGTTCTACCACAAAGATTCAGAGCTTCTGTAGCTAACAAATTACAGAAGCTTTTATCTTCTATCTGGCGTTACACAGACCACATGCCTGAATTCTCACACCTCATACTATGTCTAGTTGTTGAGTCATTTTAAATAACCTCGCTTGTGTGGTTTCTGACATTTATGACCTACTGTTATCCAAAAATTTACTCAAATTCAGTATCATTTCCTAAATTATATGTAAAAATGTTCCAGAATGAAAAAGCTTTTTGAGTAGCAGATTTACTGCTTAAATGAAACCACATGCTTTTGTTAGGGAACAAACACGACTTTGTTTGATACTTCGTCACCAGCAGCTGCCGGCTGCGCACCCCAGACTGTTTGTATGGCTTGTGAATTCCAGTCCCATTCATTTAGTTCTTGATCCTCTGGATTGCTAGCTAGCCAGCGAGCTCTCAGCTGTGTTTATTCCTCAGAATAAATTATGGGAATTCCAGGTAGCTGCTCTGTGGAGCATCTATCTGATGTGATAGAGTTTCACTTTTTGTATATACGTGCATTTCAAGGGCATAAAACCTTGATGACTGCACACTTCACTGGCAGGAGCTGACCACAAAAACAGACAGTGATTTAAAAAAAAGATGCATTTATTATAATTATTAGCAGGAGTAGTAGGAGGAGTTGTACCAGTACTTCTACTAATGATAGCATAGCTAGTAATAAAAATAATAACTAGGAAGAAAATTCCTGAAGAAATGTTGAAATGGTTTTAAGACCTCTGGTTCCATTCACCTCCACTATATTTATTTTGAAGACATCTGATTCAATTCACCACCACTGTGTGTGTTTTAAGTGCGTGCATGCGTGCGTGTGCACTAGTCAGTCACTGTATGGAAAGTGACCGTCTCTTCTCCTGAAACTGCATTCATTTCAATGCGGTTAAAAATGAATGCAAATCAATGTGGGGAAAAGGGGTGAGCGAAAGACAAGGAAAGGAGGAGTGCAGGCCATCACTGACCACGTTTGTGTGTCGGGGAACTCAGCCAGTGGTATCACATGAAGTTTGGTGGGTTTGAGACGAAGTGTCTCCAAACGACGATCCAAAGTTGAGCCCTATTCATTCTCTATGGCATTTCAGCCATCTGTGTTGGCAAGTAGCGTCGCCACGGTAACACAGAATGCCAACAACCTCGCACTTGATATACAGGTTGCTTTGGTGTGTGCCACTGAATATACGAAATATTTGATATTATTAGTTGTCTGGTGGGCTGTATGCTTTCAAGTATTAACTACGTTATCCTTGTATCTCCAGTACAAAACTAATCAGGTTGGTGGACTTTTTTTTTGGGGGGGGGGGGCTTGGACGACTGTACATTTGCGTATGTAAACTTTCTCTTCGTCTCTTGCAGGCTCTATCCTGTTGATAAGACCCGGGTGAACGAGTACGGCGTGTCTTATGATGAGGACCTGAAAAAGAAGATCCACAAAGATTAGGCAGAGTTTTCATCCTCATCCTGATGAAGATGCACAAACACACACTTGAGCGGACGGCGTGTGCTGTCAGGGCTCGGCATTCTGGGTGACTGGACTGTTTATTCATCTGTAGTCCCCTGTGGAGTGTGACTTCTGTCTCTTACATCTGCTTCCAGCTTCTGTATGAGTACTGTATGAGCTGGGCTTACTAAACGATACGGTTCGATTGTAAATGGTTTTTGCTTATGTGCATAAGGCACAGGAGCACCATCACTGATTTTTTTTTTTTATATAATTATTATTTCTACTTTTATCATAAGGAAAATAAGCTCAGTTGGAGACAGAAGTATTTTGCCAGTTACACTGATTCAATCTTTCTTAATAGTGTTTTTGAAAAGAAAAAAACAACGATCGCATTTGTGCCAAACAAGCTTGGTTTTCTGAGGGGTGGGGCTGAAAAGAGGGGGGAGGGGTGGGGATTTATGAGAGTGGTGAGAATGACTTGTGTGTGAGCTTGTGTACCAAATTCCACTGAAGTGTTCAAAGGGTCTCAAATGGTGATTTATCTGTGAACTCCATGCATTGATTTGTGTGGTGGGTTTTTTTTTTGTTTTTTTGTTTTTTTTACCTGCTTAAACTGCAGCTTATTAAATGTAAGCGCTTTATTAAATTTCTTGAAGTTGTTCATCACCAATTGGACAATAAACAAACGGTGGTGACAAAAAGAGCTGTGATTTTGGGGCGACGTCGTGTCTGAAACTAATTGGCACAAATCCTGGTACTTATTCCTGATGTGCTTATCAGAGAGAATACTTGTATTGGATGGGGAAATATTATGGAAGAAAGTTTGTAATATTAATATACGGATGTGGCTGGTTGGGACCATCTGCTGTAACACTCTATACTGTATGGCTGATGTCTGAAGACGTGTAAATAAAAGCCTCCACAGAATTCTAAACCTGGATCCTTGTTATTAAATCAATACAATTCAATTCAATTTTTTTTATAGCGCTTTTAACAATGGTCATTGTCACAGAGCAGCTTTACAAAATGAAATAAATGTGTGTGTGTGAATGTGTGTGAATGAAATGCCCCTGATGAGCAAGCCAAGAGT